>CM055116.1:553305317-553699376 GCA_029206835.1 Rana muscosa | reverse complement strand
CTCCTCTCCGCCCTCCGACAGGGACAACTGACCCATGTGCCCTGTGTGGCTCACGTCCTTAACCTGGTGGTGCAGCGGTTCTTGGGCAGGTACCCGGGCTTACAGGATGTCCTGAGGCAGGCCAGGAAAGTCTGTGTGCATTTCCGCAGATCTTATAATGCCAGTGCTCGCCTGGCTGAGCTGCAAAAGGAGTTGAACCTGCCCAAGAACCGCCTTATATGTGACATGCCCACCAGGTGGAACTCAACGTTGGCCATGCTGCAGCGGCTGCACACGCAGCAGAGGGCCATCAATGAGTACCTGTGCGACTACGGCACCAGGACAGGGTCAGGGGAGCTTGGTTTTTTTTCTCCACGCCAGTGGGGCATGATCAGGGATGCATGCACTGTCCTGGCACCATTTGAGGAGGCCACGAGGATGGTGAGCAGTGACAGTGCATGCATCAGTGACACTGTACCTCTTGTCCACCTGTTGGAGCACACGCTGCGTGGAATAATGGACAGGGCACTTGAGGCAGAACAGAGGCAGGAAGAGGAGGACTTCCTTGCCTCTCAAGGCCCCCTTTACCCAGACAGTGTTCCTTCTGTCCCACCCATCGCACAGGAAGAGGAGGAGGAGGAGGAGGAGGAGGAGGATTGTGTCAGCATGGAGGTGGAGGCTGGCACTCAGCATCATCAGCAGCAGTCTTTTAGGGATGATTTACAGTCCCAAGAAACCAGTGGACTTGTACGTGGCTGGGAGGAGGTGGCTGCGGATCATGTCGTCCTTAGTGACCCAGAGGACTCCGGAGCGAATGCCTCAGCAAACCTACGCTGCATGGCCTCCCTGATCCTGCAAAGTCTGCGGAAGGATCCTCGTATTCTTCGGATCAAGGAGAGGGACCATTACTGGCTGGCCACTCTCCTTGATCCACGGTACAAGGGTAAGGTTGCGGACCTTATGTTACCGTCGCAGAGGGAGCAGAGGATGAGACAACTCCGGGAGGCCTTGCAGAAAGGTCTGTGCAACGCGTTCCCAGAGACTGGGAGGTTACAAACTCCTGGTCCTGGACAACGAGTTGCTGAGGCTTCGGCCAGTCAAAGAAGGAGCGGTGGGGAAGGTGGCCGTCTGACCGATGCGTTCAGACAATTCTTTAGTCCGCAGCCCCAAAGTATGATCGGTTCCAGCAACCATCGCCAGCGTCTGATAAACATGGTGCAGGAATATCTAGGGGCAAGGTCAGACTTGGACACCTTCCCCACCGAAAATCCTCTGGCTTACTGGGTCTTGAGGATGGATCACTGGCCAGAGCTTGCACAGTATGCAATTGAGCTACTGGCCTGTCCTGCATCCAGCGTTCTTTCGGAACGCACATTCAGTGCTGCTGGAGGATTTGTCACGGATCACAGGGTGCGCCTGTCCACCGACTCGGTTGATCGACTGACTTTCATCAAGATGAACCAGTCTTGGATCACCACCAGCTACCACACACCTGATGCTGATATAACAGACTAATTGATTTTAACATGTCACATCCCTTCAAGACTGATGCTGATGCTGAGTGCCTGTGCTGTTATGTTGACTGGCTATCCTCCTCCTCCGAGTCCTCAATGATACGATTGATGATGATAGCTTGGAAGATCATTTTTGTTTATGGGTGCCGCCACCAGTGGCTAAGGCCCAATTTTTCAGCCCCTGTTTTACAGGGGCGTGTAATTACAATTTTTTTAGCAATAATTTGCCATAGGGCTCATTGCTGTGCTCCAAGTACAGTATCTGTGAGGGGTTGCAGTGTTGTGCCACCAGTGCCTAAGGCCCAATTTTTCAGCCCCTGTTCAACAGGGGCATGTAATTACAATTCTTGATCTAATAATTCACAGCAGGGCCCATTGCTGCACCCACCAAGAGTAACTCTGAGGGCTTACAGTGTTGTGGCAACGCCACCACCACCACCACGAAAGGCCCAAATTTTCAGCCCCTGTTCAAAAGGGGCATGTAATTACAATTCTTGATCTAATAATTCACAGCAGGGCCCATTCCTGCACCCACCAAGAGTAACTCTGAGGGCTTACAGTGTTGTGGCAACACCACCACCACCACGAAAGGCCCAATTTTTCAGCCCCTGTTCAACAGGGGCATGCAATTACAATTCTTGATCTAATAATTCACAGCAGGGCCCATTGCTGCACCCACCAAGAGTAACTGTCAGGGCTTACAGTGTTGTGGCACCAGCACCACCATCAAAGGCCCAATTTTTACTACCACTGTTCAACAATTATATGTAATTACAATTCCTGATATAATAGTTGACAGCAGGGCGTTCCAGCACCAACCAAGAGTAACTGTGAGTGCTTACAGTGTTGTGCCAACACCAACAACTAAGGGGCCTATTTCTGCAGAGTATATACGGCAGGTCCCTACTTTCAAACATCCAACTTACAAACGACTCCTACTTGCAAACGCAAGAAGACAACAGGAAGTGAGAGGAAATCTACCCCTAGGAAGGAAAATTCTCTCCTGTAAGAATTAATATGGGAGAAAGGTGTCTCCTCTGTACTGATGCTTTATCACCAATCCTTGTTTCAAGAAAAACACCACATTTCAAAAACAGTTGTCATTGGGACGGAAAGTGAGGTGAAATGTTCTGAACAGGGGCACAGACAGCAAAACAAATGTTACAGGGGTGATAACCCTTACCTATGTTTTCCAAAAAGTTTAAAAATAGATTTTTGGGCTGGAGCTACACTTAAACAATGTACCTGTTCAAAATTACAAACACATTCTACATAAGAACAAACCTACAGTCCCTGTCTTGTATGCACCGCCTGTATACAGCTGTTCAGAGTATATAGGGCCTTTTTTATTTTGTGTGCGGTGTTCTCCTTAATATCCATACAAGACCCAAAGGGGCTGGTAATGGGCTGGGGTAGGGGGGGGGGGGGTCATGGGGTAGCTATGCCATTTTTCTTAAAGATTTTCATCCATATTACCGGGACCAGACATTACATTAAAGCCGCAAGCAGTTTTAAATGGCTTTTTTTTCCTTTAGAAGTGTCATTTTGTGCAGGGACAGTTCTAAACACGGGAAACACGTGGCACTTCACAGGCATACTTTAGACACCCCCCAGCTACGATATTTAAAGGAATATTTGACTTTTTTTTTTTCACTTTATGCATCATTAAAATGACTGCTCCCGAAAAACGACCGTTTTTAAAACTTCTTTTTGCATTGATACATGTCCCCTGGTGCAGAACCCGGGTTCCCAAACCCTTTTTAGGACAATAACATGCATAATAGTCGTTATAATTAGCACTTTAGAATTCGAACGTTCGCATCCATTGTATTTAATAGGGTTCTAATGTTCGTACGAACTTTCGGTCCGTTCGCGGGTTCTGGTGCGAACCGAACCCGGGGGTGTTCGGCTCATCACTACTAACAACACAGATAAGACCTGAAGTGTGGCCTGGCCTGTTGGACGGTATGCCAAGAGAAGGGGCCATACCTAAGATAGAATGAATAATTCTGTTGAGAATTGTTTGAAGGGAAGTGCCCTAAAAAGGGGTATGGGTGGGTGGGTACCGCGCACTAGAGCCGACACTGACGATGGTGGACGGTCTGCTTAAGTACCCCTCGAACTCCTCCCATAATTTCAGGCCAGTATACTGGCCTTCTTATTTATAGTCGGAGCCCTCAGTCCGAAGAGATATGGATCACATAAACACATCACAAGACTAGCAACACAGATAAGACCTGAAGTGTGGCCTGGCCTGTTGGATGGTATGCCAAGAGAAGGGGCCAAAAATACACTTGGTTAGGGAAGGAATTGTTTTATGGTACGAGGCAATAACAACAGAGCGAGTCTGTTGGAGACTAGTAACGATCTGTTTGAGGATTGGGGACGTATCGGGCGAAACGCGTGGACTTCGACCTGCCCATCATCCTGATTGCGTGGTCTGGAACTCTGTTACGCGATGCGGCTAAGGCTGCTCCCATGCGAAAGAATGTCCTGAGTGACAACCTGGGTTTAAGGCCTAAGATGCATGCGAGCGTTCTGACTTAACTGATGAACTGGTACTTGCTTAGGGGTTCAGTTGGGAAACGTAGTAGAGGCTGTGCTCTGATTGGTATACTCTACTGCCTGACCTATTGCTTTAGAACGGCCATAGGGCACCAGGCGTTGTGCGTCTGGAAAATTTGACGTCTACTCTGGGACCGGATTGTAGCGTTTCCCGACACCGTCGGGTGTAGGGTGAAACGACTCTGGTGGTGAGTCAGGTGGTGCCTGCGTAGTACTTGGTATTCGGGTTCATGACAGTAAATTCGCTGGGCCGCAGAAAACCGGGAAAAGCTAGGTAACGGCTGCTCGAATTACCAGGCTGGGTCATAACCGAAGGGGGAATGTGGAAGCATAGCAGACATGTCCTGGAATACGGCGTTGGTCACTGGTAAGCGTTAGGTACCAGTGTGTGGTTGCTGCCTGTGGATGCCACGTGGTATGGTTTTAACCGCATGAGCGGCGAACAGGGAAGGTTTGGTAAGGTCTAGTAGAGAGATAAATGCTGGATGCCGGCTGAATAGAGTCTGATGGTATTGTGTGACAGTAGGAAACGAAGACCAGATATGTCTGAGTTTCCTGGAACCGCCCCGGGGTTAGCGGCTAGGAACCTGCCGGTCTTCCAGGCAGTATGGTAGGCCTTTAGTGTATTGGAAGAATAGAACAGATTGATGAGGGAGGTAGCACCAAGGAGGTGCTATCTCGTTGCAGAGTTGGTTGCGACTAACGTGGGATGCCGGACATGGTCGGCTCCGGTCTCTGGTGAAAGGATGAGGCATAGTTAGGTGGGAACGTGCGTCGGCCGAGGTATTGCATTTACCAGGGATGTGGACCCTGGGGATACTGAACTGATGTTGTAGGGACAGAAGCAACAGCCTGCGTAGGAAGGCCATGGTGGCCACTGATTTTGACCAGCCTCTTTTAATGACTGTGACTGTGGCCTGGTTATCTGTGGCGAACGTGGCGGCCTGTCCTGCCCAGGTGCGGCCCCATACTTGAGCCGCTGCAACTATGGGGTAGATCTCAAATAGAGAGGAGGACTGACTAAACGCGGATTTGTGAGTATCTCTGACGGCCACGGACCCGCGAACCAATGATGGCCAAAAATTGCAATGAAGCTTGTGGAAGCTGCTATGTCCTTGATTATCTGTGGTGACGAAGGGATGCTGATGGGATGAACGTGGGTCTACTATGCTAGTTCTCGAGGAAATGGGCCCAGATGGCCAGATCCACTATAGCGGCTGCGTCTAGCTTAATGACTTGGTCAGGGTCTTGTGCCTGGGAGAGGAACACTAAGAAGCGTGAGATAAAGGATCGCCTTTGAGGAATGAACCTCATCGTGAAGTTGAGCATGCCCAGTAGGGATTGTAGCTGTGTGTTTGGTGCACCCTGGCGTGACGGTAACGTATGGGCGACAGTCCTGTTGCGGGTCAATCTACCGAGAGGTGGGCTGGCCTGCATGGTGCGTTTGTCTAGGCTGATGTCCGGAAGGAGATGAGCTAAGCCGGGCTTCCTACGTTTTTCTCAGTTACGGGCATATTGATTTAAAAAGACCTCTTTTAGAATTCCTAGGACTCCTTTAGTATTTAGAGAGAACTCCTGTGAGGGTATGAGGGAGTTTAACTGGGTACGTTAGAAGAATGAGGCGCGGATAAGTAGTAGACTAATCAAAGTTTATTAGAAAACTTGCCCTCGACAAGATCGAAGACTGACTCTCCGTACTGTGAACGGTGACTGCGAAAAGAGGGGAGGGGCTGATCGCATGCCCCCGGTCCATTTCGACCTGAAGCAGAGTGCTGATAACTTCTACGTCGGGGCTACTGAGAGCGTTTTTGTTTTTTTTCCATGGGTAGAGTCGGGTAATGTGATGAGTCCGGTGTGGAACCTTGTAGTGAACTCCTGCCCTAGAAAGGCTGCTAGAGGGGGAGTTGGATGTGAGGAGAGAAGCCAAGCCGCCCGACGTGCATGCGGCCTAGACAAGCTGGGCTCTGCTGCTCGGTGCCGCAGGTACTTCGCGGGGAGCCGTCTGGAGTAGGAGACAGATGTGCAGAGGTTTGCAGTGTGGGTAAAATCAACCCTAGAAAGTTGTTGGAGATGGCTGCGCCCCCCCCGGTTCACAAATTAGACGTCCTAGTGTGCCCGACTGGGAGGACTGTGTGTGTCAGGAAGGGCATGCCAGCACTCAAGATGGTGGCCGTGGAAGACAGCCAGGAACCTCAGCTATTGCCAGAATGCCAATGGCGCGCGTGCGCGCGGCAATGCGCACGCCGATGCGCGGCGATGCACATGCGCGATTGCACGCATTCAGTGACAGGCCTTGGCGCCAAGCAGGCTATTTAAACTGGGTCAGTACCCAAACTCAGTGCTGTCTGCTCTACAGCGTTCTGTGTACCCTACGTTCCAGTATCTGATACCTGTTCCTGATATCCGACCCGGCTTGTCCTTGACGTTCCTGTTTTCTGCCCGCACCTGACCCGGCTTGTTGACCTTGCATCTGCCTGCTCCTTCTGCTACCTTGCTGCCAGCCTGATAGTAAACCGGCCTGTATCCTGACTCCGCTCCAGCCTATGCTCCTGTCCTGGACTTGTCCGCAAGTGTGTGACCCGGCCAGCCTGCACCTGCCATCCTTGCAGCCCTTCGGAGCCCTGCTGAGCTCCCATCCCACCTGCTGTCGCACCTGCTCCTCTGCCTGTGGAGTTCCTGTACCAAGCCAGTACCTGCCTTCCACTGACCGCGGCTCCTGGTCTTCTCTGCACCGGTGTTCCTCTGCAGTCTCCTCTGGGATCCCAGTCCGGCTCCATCACCAGCAATCCTGCCAGGCACCCGTGCGACTCTGCACTCCCACGCCTCCTGTTTACTCTATCAGGGGCCTCGAGTCAGAGGTGTAAGGGAGGCCGTCCTCTGCATAATCAGGCTCTACCACCAGGTACGTGACAGTGTGGCTTGCTGATAATCTATGAGGCGTATTGTCTGCGACTCAGCTCGGAGCACTAATTAATCGTGAGGGTGGCAGATTGACAGATTGTACAGAGTGGGGAGCGAAGGTCGGTGAAGTGGCGGTAGAATGGTTCTGTGTCAATAGTGCTCCAGTTGGTGTTAGCTGGCACTGTGCCAGCCGGTGGAGACTGGGGCTAAGGGGGGCATGGCTGGTCGTGTTTCCAGGGCCCCTTAATCTAGCCTGGACATCGGTGACTGCAGTTGCCAGTGTGGTCGCCAAGGCTTGCAGCTGGATAATTGCAGAGGATATCGACTGCGATGGAGCTTGTGTGTCTGGTAAGGCTGCCGCTGGTGGTGGAAACAGCAGCCTAAGCTTGGCTTTCCTGGCTGAGGCCAGGTAGGGGATGCCCATACGTCGTAGTTCGGCCGTGGCCTGGGGGTGGGCCAAGGTCTGGGGGACTGTGTATTGCCGTCCGCTGGACCCGCGAAGGGTGATGGTGAGGCAAAAGTTTGCTGTCGGCTCGCGGCATGGCGTCGGCTAAAAGGAGGGGAATGCATATGTTTAGAGTAAGTTTGCAAGGTTTTGAGGGGATAGAAGGGTTTAAGAAAACGGGGAGGAAGAAGGGGAGCAGTGAGGACAGGGCAAGGAGCGATAGGCGTAGATGACAGATTAGTTTGCCTACGAGCGCGGTTAAGTGACATTTGGAAAACTCAAAAGAATGCGAGGCAACTGAGGTGAGCCAGGAGGTGACTGGCTAGATAACCGATAGCTCAGGTGCCGTCTGTGCTCGGCACAGACTAATGAACCAGAGCCCCCAGGGCGTGCTGGGGCGAGTGGCTGAAGTCTGGTATGCTGCGTAAGAATGTTTCGATCTGTAGTGGTTGACGTGTGGTCGGTCTGCTAACCCTCGCACTGCCAGCAAGGTGGATGTTAGGCAACCTTGTCTGTGTGGTGAAGGATCTCAGATCGCTCTTCGAAAACAGAGTGTAGTGCACAGAAGTATGTGACAGTTACTAACGCCTCACGAGCGGTCAAATTGTGTATGTGAAGAAACATATGTCGTGAGAGTGCGAGGAGAAAGCAAGGGGTGGCCTTGCATTGACGCACCTGACTTGTGCGCTAGTAGTTTAAGTCTGGTCGAGGTCGAGACATGGGTCGACCTGAAACCTGTGACACTGACCTGCGTGGGGAAAGCGACAGAGAAAAGGTGAGTAGCCGTGTTGCTACTGGAGATGATGAGTGGCTGGTTTGAACCACTTGTCGTATGCTCGCAGCGATTGCGAGGGAAAGTAGCCTTGCGAGAGGCGAAAGAAGGAAAGTTTGTGAATATGTAGGGATGACCGTCCGTGACGAACCTGGAGTAATTAAAGTAAGGTGTGTATGTAATGCATGAAGAAAAGTCGCATTTTATTACTATTAATTTATTTATATTCGACTATTTGTTATTTATTTATTCATTTATTTATGTTTTTTTTTTTTTTTTTTTGGGGAACGATTCAAGCGTGAGGCGCCGCTAATGCGACCGGTAATGTACTAGCAAATAATAAATTCAAAAAATGCAGCGCTACAGTGCAATAACAAATAAAAGTCCAACAATTGAAGGCAATCAACATTGGATGAAGGTAGAAATGAGATGAAACCGCCACCAAGCTTCAGTGTGCAAAAACAGAAAATGAAGGCACACCACACCAACGTGCTCACAATCTGCTTACCAGAAAGTGGAAAATAACAAGCAATGTAATCAAATGATGCAGAGGGTCAGACGTTGAGGGAAGGACACTCCAAATCAGATGGTTCGATCATAGGGAAGACCAACATCACTAGTGTCAAGGCAATTTCCAGAGTATAGATGTGGAGCTGTGCAAATCTCAGCCAGAAGTTTTACCCAATGAGAGAAAAATGAGGCAGCATAGTGAAGCCCGTAAGGTAAAAAACATAAGCATTTATTGTAGTCTACTTACAAATAGCAGGTAACATCAAGGCATATAAAACAATTCCGCGGCTCTCAGCGTGCTTGCATCGGCCAGCCTGACATGTTTCATCCTATGTGGATATCATCAGAGGCGAATGTACAGGTAATGTACTAGCACTTCGAATGGCCAATGAACTGAACGTCTGAGCTGCTGCTACGACTGAGTTTGGATCGTTAGGATGGGTCTGTAGTGCTGGGAAGCTGAGTTGCTGCGCTGGAGATGCGACTGTACTTGAATTGATAGTGTTTGAAAAGGATCCGAATATTAGAGCGATGTTACGACTGGATTCGGATGGATTAGAAAGTTTGACGCTGCGGATCCAACCGTTTGAGCCAGTGGTGCGACTATGCTCGGGTCGGTCGTGTTAGCGAAAGATCCGCACCTTTGAGCCGATGCTACGACTGGGTTCGGATCGGTTGGATGGGTCTGATCAGTTCTAAGTTTGATGTTTGTAGATCCGAGCCGATGAGCCGGTGGTGCGACTGTGCTCGGATCGGTCATGTTAGCGGAGGATCCGAACCTTTGAGCCGATGCTACGACTGGGTTCGGATCGGATAGGAGGGTTTGTTGCTAGAGATCCTAGTCGATTGAGCCGGTGATGCGACTGGACTCGGAACGATTGTAAAAAGATCCGAAAGTTTGAGCCGATGCTACAACTGAATTCGGATCAGTTCGAAGTTTGATGTTTGTAGATCCGAGCCGATGAGCCGGTGGTGCGACTGTGCTCGGATCGTTTGTAGATGCCAGAGGACCGAACGTCAAGGCGATGCTACGACTGCGTTTGGATCGGATAGAGCGGTTTGTTGCTAAAGATCCGAGTCGGACGAGCCGGTGCTACGACTGGACTCGGATGGATTGGGAATGCCATAGGTCCGAAAGTTAGAGCCGATGCTACGACTGAATTCGGATGGTTAGAAGTTTGATGTTTGTATATCCGAGCCGATGAGCCGGTGGTGCGACTGTGCTCGGAACAAACGTGGATGCCAGAGATCCGAATCTCTGAGCTGATGCTGTGCCTGTATTCGGGCTGATAACGGGTGCAAGAGGAGGGGGTTTGAATTGCCGTGTCCGAATCGTAGCGCCGGAGATACGGCTGGACTCGGACGGCTGTTCAGTGTTTCGAAGTTGAAGGGGCTTGTGATTGCCGAGGGTCCGACCTGTAGTGTCGATTGTTGCGACTAGGGCCGGACCGGACTGTTCGGTGTATGGTGTGTGTAGTAGTAGGTGTGGGGCATCAGTAAGGTGAAGGGAGAGTATCGTAGGAGGTGTAGGGCATCAGTGACTAGGGATGAGGAAGTGAAGTGTGGGATACCAGTCCGATGACTGGGTATCGGATGTGCGACTTGAGGTAAGAGGCTTGCGAGCAATTCGTACAACAGCTCTGTGAGACGTAGTGTCTAGGCGGGCCGTTACGGTGGTAACGTACGTGCGACAGGGTTCGAAAGACAACTGGACTAGTTGGTATACATACGATGCAGACGGAAAAACACGGGGTTATGAACCGTGTGATTTGTAAAAGAAGAAACGTGTACCGGCGCTACGATTCATACGAGAGGTAACGGCCGGTCCTACCTGCGACAGCGAGCGGAGATACGACCAACTGCGAGCGAAGCTGGAAGGTACGAAAGCAACTACACGGACGTTGCGAGTCGTATGGCGTCGGCTGATGACGACGAATACCGCGCACTAGAGCCGACACTGACGATGGTGGACGGTCTGCTTAAGTACCCCTCGAAGTACCCCTCGAACTCCCATAATTTCAGGCCAGCATACTGGCCTTCCTAATATATATATAGTGTTGAAGCCCTATATCCGATACAGATATGAATAAGATAGATAGACTTAACATAAGACTTACAACATGAAATGGACCTGAAGTGTGCCCTGATCTGATGGACGGTATGCCAAAATAAGGGGGCATACCCAAGATTAGAATGAATATTTTGTGGAGAGAAATGAATTTTGAGAAATGCCCTAAAAAAGGGAATGGGAGGGTGGGTATCACTCACAGGAAACCAACGAAGACTGCAGGTGAGTGGGCTGGTTAAATAGCCCCCCGGGCTCCTCCCATAAATTCAGGCCAGCATACTGGCCTTCTAACTTATGTCATGGATATGCAGTAGTGTTTGTCTGTCAGCTTACCTTCCTTCTCATGTGTTCATCTTAGAGGCCTGAGCCCTTTCACCTGGCTTCCTTTATAATCTCCTCCCAGCCAGACTCCACCCCAGGCCCTATCACAGAACACTATATTAACCTGTGCACTGCAAGCCTGCTTTGCTGATCAACGTGTTTGTTAGGCATTGTGTGTTTGGGTTCCCGCCTGCCGTGTGCTACGTCTGTCTCTCTGTTACATATTTGGCTTGTCCCCGACTATCCCTGTCTGCTCGTGACCCTTGACCTTCGGCTCGTTCTTTCGTTATCCTTGTCTACTTGTGGCCCCTGACCTTCAGCTTGTTATTCGGTTCTCTCATATCTTGTGCTGCTGCTTCCCCTCTTTTCCCCTTATCCTACGGGGCGTGAGCTAGGAAACTCCAGGGGCCGCGACCTGGTCCCAGCCTGCAGCATAACATCCTCACCACTAGAGGCCCTGGAGAAGACCTGCTGGGTCTTAGACTCTGCGCCCTGGGGAATCTTGGCTCTAGCTTCCATTAGGATCCCGGTTGTGCTCCTCTGGTCCCGCTTTCCACAACCACCCAGTTTCCTATCCGCAGCAGTCAGCCATAGGGTTCACTACCTTGCGGTGCACTCCTGTCCCCCTACGGTGTGCATCTGTCACCTGGCCACAGGTGACCTTGACAACTTATGGTTGAAGCCCTATATCCGATACAGATATGAATAAGATAGATAGACTTAACATAAGACTTACAACATGAAATGGACCTGAAGTGTGCCCTGATCTGATGGACGGTATGCCAAAATAAGGGGGCAAAAACATTCAGGTAGGGATGTAGTTTTATTGGTTTTAGCTTTGTTCATTGAGCAAGTTTGGTGAATGCTTGTGCCATTTCCACCTGAGGATTGGAGGATGTGCTGGACAAAGCAGGCAGACTTCCACCTGTCAAGTCTCTTAATAGTCGTGATCTGGGACCCCACACCGGGATGTGGCCGAGGCCGCTCCAATACGATAAGAGCGACTGGAGCACTGACTGGGGTTGAGGTGTGGCAGCGTGGAAGAGTGAGTGAGTGAGTGTGAAGGTGACAGGACCCAAATTGACCTAACCGCCCCACCGTTGATCCAGAGGAAGGCGAAAACCCCAGCCGAGCCTAGGCCAATTGCTACAGCAGGGGAGAAAATTCCTTCCTGATCCCCCGAGAGGCAACCGGGTGAACCCTGGATCAACTTCCTATGGTTGGTTGTGCCCCGATGAATTCTCATGTGTTTAATGAACTGGCAGGCACTCAAGGGTTTGATCGGGAAAGGTAGTAGGGGACAAGAGTTTGACTGTTCAGGTAGGAGTGACAGAAGGCGATCGAGTAAGGTTACTGCACACCAGAGATTGTTTGTTTGTTTTTAGAGTTAAATGTCTAACCCGGTGCCTGATCGCTGGGTTTTGGATAGTGGCAGGTGGAGGATGAAACGATCTTGGTAGCGAGCCAAGTGAGGTCTACGTAGAACTTGGCCGGCGGGGTAGCTGCGGGTGAACTCGCTAGGCCGCAAGAACCCGTGGTAGGCCGAGTCGAAGGCTGCTTGAATGACCAGGCTGGGGAGAAGGCCAAATGGGGAACTAGCGAGGGTAGTGGACATTAACTGGTGCTGAGGGCATAGTTGTACGGGCCTGCGTAGGAAGGACATGACTTGGACTTGCCTTTACTAATAATATCAGCTGTGGCCTGGTTGTCGGTGGTGAAGGCCACGGTTTGTCCTGTCCAGATATGACCCCCAGAGCTGAGCGGCTGCCACGATCTGGTATTGTTCGAACAGGGAGGAAGTCCAGGTAAACCCTGGGATTAGGAGTGTCTCTGGAAGCCATGGTCCTGCAAACCAATATTGGCCAAAAATTGCAGCGAAGCCTGTGGAGGCTGCGGCATCCGTCACTACCAGCGTGATGGGGGCGATATTGATGGTATACTTTGATACTGTTTCACGTAGTAAGGAACTCCTCCCATAATGACAGGTCCGCTACTGCCGCGGTGTCTAAGTTAAGGATCTGAAGTTAAGGATCTGATCGGGGTCCTGTGTCTGGGAGAGGAAGACCAGGAGGCGTGATACAAAAAGATCGACCCTCGGGAATGATCCTTGCTGCAAATTGAGCATTCCCGGGAGAGACTGAAGCTGCTCTGTGAAGTCTTGGAGAACTGACCTGACGCGGGTCGGCTTTAGGGACGACAAACGTAGTGAAAGCTAGTTTGAGTGTTTAGCACGACAGAGAATAGGTGAGCAGCCAAGTTGCTACTGGAGATGAGTGACCGATTCGAGTCGGAATGCTTGCAGCGACTGCAATTAAGCCGCTTTATTGGAAAAAATGAAAACAAAGTTAGCGGAAATTTTGAGTATGTAGGAACGACCGTGCGCAACATTGTATATGCAGATGGAGTGAGATGTAAAGGTTTATGCTTGATAACGGACGTAAGGCCAGGGATCTGAATTGTAAGTACCACTTTATTGGTATCACTGATGCAAATAGTTTGAATCGGGCTGAGGTGTGAGCACCGGTGGGGTTTGGTTTGTAAAGGATCTTAAACGTTGAGCCGGTGCTGCGACTGGACTCGGATCGGTCGGTGAAGTTTGTATTGCCGAGGATCCGAATCGTTGCGCCGATGATGCGACTAGATTTGGAACGGCTGTAGATGCAAGGTGATGAGGGAGCTCATGTTCCGGATCCACGTCGTTACACTGATGATATGACTAGACTCAGATCGGCTGATGGTGTTAGTGGTTGAAGGGGTTTGTGATTGCTGAGGATCCGAATCATAGGGCCGACGTTGCGACTAGATTCAGATCGGCTGTTGGTAAGTGCTTGGTACACATACTTTTTTTTTTTTTATAGGTTTTTTTTTTTTTTTTTGTGGTGAGGGGTTTGACTAGCTGATTTGAACACGACAGACTGCATCTGTTGTTTCATACATGCTGTTACACTCGGCACTGGTTTAGTGCCTTTTACATGTAAGTGCATTTCTTTTTATTAAATATCCTTTTATATGCGGAGAACACTATGGTCTGCCTGTCTTTTATATATATATATATTTATATACACACCTCATTGGAGTCATTTGTGATCCGGTCCATCTGCTGTTGTCATCCAACTATCCCGGAGCTGCAATACATGCCTGAGACGTATATACCCATATGGGAAGGTATCTGTGACTCTCTATAACCAAAGGGTCCACTGTGGGAGGTGAGCGGCCATTCTTATTACTGGTGGAGGTCTCTCACTGTGTTCACATCATCTGCATGTTTCCGATTCTATAAATCACTCTAGAAGATCACTGGGATTGTCTTTTGATCTATGGACTTGTTCAGTGCTGCACTGCCTTTTTATATAAGTGAGCGGATCGGATGGTGGAGCGTGTCGGAGAAATTAGTGACAAAAATGTCCCATGACAGAGGCATGAATCGGTGCGCCGCAGGTGCGACTGACAACGACCGGGCTCTGAAGCATGTACTGAATTGAGGCCAACTACAACTGGGGCACGATTAAGACGAGCCTGCACACGAGAATGCAAGTGGGTTCGAATCAGATGCGTGACAGTGAAACAAGTGACAGAAATTTCCCATGACAGACACGAATCGATGCTGCGCTGTGCGAGGAACAGCAAGCGAACTCTGGAGCATGTACTGAAATGGGGCCAACAGCGACTGGGGCACGCTTGAGACGAAGCTGCACCCAAGGATGCACGTGGATTAGAATCAGATGTGTTACAGTGGAACGAGTGACAAAAATGTCCCATGACAGAGGCATGAATCGGTGCGCCGCAGGTGCGACTGACAACGACCGGGCTCTGGAGCATGTACTGAAATGAGGCGAACAACAACTGGGGCACGCTTAAGACAAGTCTGCACACGAAAATGCACGTGGATTCAAATCAGATGCGCGATAGTGAAATGAGTGACAGAAACTTCCCATGACAGAGACTTGAATCGGTGCAGCGCTGTGCGTTTAACAGCAAGCGAACTCTGGAGCATGTACTGAAATGGGGCCAAGAACGACTGGGGCACGCTTGAGACGAAGCTGCACCCAAGGATGCACGTGGATTAAAATCAGATGTGTTACAGTGCAATGAGTGACAAAAATGTCCCATGACAGAGGCATGAATCGGTGCGCCGCAGATGCGACTGACAATGACCAGGCTCTGGGGCATGTTCTGAGATGAGGCCAGCAATTGGGGCACGCTTGGCGAACCTGCACACGAAAATGCGCGTGGATTCAAATCAGATGCGTGGCTGTGACATGAGGGACAGAAATTTTCCATGACAGAGGCATGAATCGTGCTGCACTGTGTGACTATCAGCAAGCAAACTCTGGAGCATGTACTGAAATGAGGCCAGCAACTGGGACATGTATGGGACAAACCTGCACATAAGAATGCGCGTGGATTCAACTCAGATGTGTGATGGTGACGTGAATGACAGAATTCTCCCATGATCTAGGCATGAGACGGTGCGCCGCATGTGCGGCTGACAAGGAGCGAACTCTGGAGCATGTACTAAAATGAGGCCAGCAACTAGGGCCCGCCGGGACGAATCGGTGCATTGTGGATGCGACTTGGATTCATATCAGAATGATGCAGAGGAAATCACTATCGATGCAAGACAAATCAGTAGCTATGTGCAGGGTTTTATGAGGAGAGAGAAGGGTGTGCGAGATGAGACAAGTGAAATTACTATCAGTGGAATGAGATGGCAAACTAGCGGGGACGAACCAGTGAGTCGCTGATGCGACTAGATTCGACCGGAGGGTAATGCAAAGTAAAATAACTGTAATGATAGACAGTGCATTCTAAGTGACATAAGCCTACTACTTGGCGTGAAACAACAAGAAAGAGGGAAAAAAAAAAGCACAAAACTAAACTGATAAACAGCTCTGCGTTTGTGTTCACGAATTGCACGACAAGACTGTGGTCTTGCACAAGGCTGAAATAAGGCTGCATATGGAGACTTGACTAATGACTCGCAAGTTCCACAGCGGGGTTTTGATGACATGGTTTACCTGGCAAACAGTGCGTTAAGCAAAGAAATTGCACGAATCCTACCTGTGACAGTTTGAAAACTTGATGTACGAAAAGCATGGTGGGTGTCCAAGACATCCAAAAAGTGTGGTGTTGCGCCATGCATGACGCACAAAAAATTACTTTGGTTTGGTAAACGAGTGAGAGGAAAAAACGTGTACAAAC
Source organism: Rana muscosa (assembly GCA_029206835.1). Taxonomy (NCBI): domain Eukaryota; kingdom Metazoa; phylum Chordata; class Amphibia; order Anura; family Ranidae; genus Rana; species Rana muscosa. The sequence goes on along the minus strand of CM055116.1, from coordinate 553,683,099 downwards.
GATACGCAAGTTCCGCTGCGGGAACTAAAACACACGGCATGAAGACAAACAACAAATGGCAACGATGGAAAGTATGCAACGTATGTGACCCGAATCAGTTCGTAAATATACGAAAGGAATCCGATACGAATCGATAGTGAGGAGTATAGAATTAATGTAATACGAATTGGTTGTATAGTGTATGCCGCCCTTTACTCTAAAACTGAACACCAATCAATCACCCCTCCCCTCAGGCTAACCAGTGCAGAGAGGCAGCAGGTGGGACTAATTAGAGTCTCCCTTTTTTTTTTCCCAACTGGAAGAGACGGCAACCTTGTGGACAGTGAATCTTTATGTCCAGTGAAACCTACGGCGAGTGATATCGGACAATGACCGAAAGCGACTCGGAGGTTTGGATTTATAAATGAATCGTATGTATGGGACAGACAATAACTCAGAAGCAGACTTTTAAAGAAAGGAATGCAGGACAGGAAGCATTACTAATTGCAAGATTGTACCTGACGCAAAAGATTCGAAAAGTACCTGCGATAGTGAGCGGGAACCGCCGACGAAGACCACGAACGAAGACGCCGAAATGCCAGGACTCACAAACATGAGGTGAGCTGGTAAGAGTCGGCCCAGTGAGATCCATTATCACTCACAGGAAACCAACGAAGACTGCAGGTGAGTGGGCTGGTTAAATAGCCCCCCGGGCTCCTCCCATAAATTCAGGCCAGCATACTGGCCTTCTAACATACATACACATATATATATATATATATATATATATATATATATATATATAAAATATATACTGTATACAGTTTAGCTAGATCTCACTGCAGAGAGTTCCTGTTATTCTCTTCCTAATAAAAATACAGGCAGGCAGTTAATTCAGGTAGCTGCAGTATATTCAGTCAGTGTACTGTATCCTGGGCACAGTGTGTAGCTAAACCTCACTGCAGAGCATTCCTGTTCTCTTCCTAATAATACTACAGGCAGGCAGTTGATTCAGGAAGCTGCAGTATATTCAGTCAGTGTACTGTATCCTGGGCACAGTGTGCAGCTAAACCTCACTGCAGAGCGTTCCTGTTATTCTCTTCCTAATAATAATACAGGCAGGCAGTATAATCAGGTAGCTGCAGTATATAAAGTACTATATCCTGTGCACAGTGTTCAGCTAGATATAGTTACATAGTTACATAGTTAGTCAGGTTGAAAAAAGACAAAGTCCAACCAGTTCAACCATAAAAAAAAAAAAAATAATATATCGTACAATCCCATATACCCAATTCTATACCCACAGTTGATCCAGAGGAAGGCAAAAAACCCCAGCAGAGCATGATCCAATTTGCTACAGCAGGGGAAAAAATTCCTTCCTGATCCCCCGAGAGGCAATCGGATTTACCCTGGATCAACTTTACCTATAACTGTTAGTACTCAGTTATATTATGTATAGAGTTGAGCGGACACCTGGATGTTCGGGTTCGACCGAACTTCGGAAAAAAGTTCGGGTTCGGGACTGAACTTGAACCCGAACCCGAACCCCATTGAAGTCAATGGGGACCCGGACTTCTAAGGACTAAAAAGGCTCTAAAAAAGTAATGGAAAGGGCTAGAGGGCTGCAAATGGCAGCAAAATGTTGTTAAGAGCATGGCAAGTGCTCTGCAAACAAATGTGGATAGGGAAATAACTTAAAATAACATAAAAAAATATGCTGGAGGCCCCCTTTTCAGCAGAAGAGGTACGGGAATTCATTAAGAACCTCAGAAACTCAACGGCACGATGCCACACATATGGTGGGAATGCCCCAGAATACGCCCTTTCTGGAATAAATTATTAAATTTAATGGATAAGCTAGTGGGAAAATAAAATACTTTGAAATAAAAATGTAGCGGGGTGCTAAATTTAAGGGAAGTGTTTGAGTGGTAAATAGGCTCAAACACCCTAATTCTGTAGGATTCATGGACCATTTTGTCCTCGGGGGACAGTATTGGTGTGCAGATCCCTGCGGCCTACAGGTGGCACTGCCATGGTAGGCTAGGGTTGAACCGCCGATACAGTGCTGTGCCTTTTGTGTCCCCTCTTGGCAGTAGTACAGCGGGGCGGGGAACCTGCTGTGCATGCCGGGAGAGCATATAAAAGGGGCAGTTCTTTGGCCTCGGGGCTGATGTCCAGTGGGGTCCACGCCCAGGTGCCTTCGGCCTGGGTGCATGTGTTCCTGTTCCATCTCGGGTACCTTTTAGCCCGGGGTGAGGTACTATCCTGGAGTTCCTGCTGCCCTGGGTATGGAGGCCTAGGTGCGGGAGTAAAGCCTGGAGTCCAGAGCCTTCGTCTGGAGTCCGCTAAGGGTCGAGGAGTCTTAGGGTGCCGCCTCGTGTAGGGGACCATGTTCCAGGGAAGGGAGGATCATTCTGATGGACCGATGCGGGAGTCACGGTGAAGGAAGGGTCTGTTGACTCCCTGGAGAGATGTCTTCCCCTTGATATGGGCTAGGTTTGTAGAAGGAGAAGCTCAAGGTCATCTTGACTGTATCAGAGGCCTTATTCACCCGGCCCGTGGCAGGGGCCTTATACACCCTGGTCTGTGGCAGAGACCAAAGTTCTCCAGGTCCGTGGCAGGGGCCTTGTACACCCGGTCTGTGGCAGAGACCAACCTCAAGGTCTGTGGCAGAGACCGTGCACCTAAAACTGTTTGAGAAACCTAAGCAGTGAAGTGAATGTGCTACGTTTGTGCCTGGACCTCCTCCACACCTTAAGCTGTCCTGTTTCTTTGCTCTAACCTTTTCTATCCGAGTAGAGTTTATTTTGCCATGAGAGAATAAGAGTTGTAATTTCAGCTGGTGTGGACATTGACTTTACTGGGAATTAAAGGACTTGCCTCTACCTACAGTAGAGGTGAGAATCATGCTCTGGAGGAGTTTTGACTCCGGCTGTGGACACGGCCCGTCAAGTACACCACTCAACCTCTTTATATAGGAGGGTACGGGCTGGTAGTGCGGTGTGCCTTTTAGTATAGCACAGTAGAAGAAAACTATATAGAAATTGTTTATTTCACACACCTCCACATATGTATAACACACTGCAAAATATTTTTTGTGGCCCTAAATGGCGTTTTTTGGAAGACCACAAACACACCCACAGTACGTAACCGCTGAATCGCACAGCTACAGAACTGCAGAAAATGCTATTCAAAAAATTTTTTTTTTTTTTTAGTATAGCACAGTAGAAGAAAACTATATAGAAATTGTTTATTTCACACGCCTCCACATATGTATAACACACTGCAAAATATTTTTTTTGCCCTTAATGGGTCTTTTGGAAAAGAGCACAATAAAGTGCCTTTTTTTTTGTTGCCCTAAATGGATCTTTTTCCAAGAGCAGAATACACCCACAGTATGGAAACGGTGTATCTCTCAACGTAATATATGCAGTGCTGGTGCACTGAGCTTGCAGATAAAAGGTAGATTTTCTCTGACACTGGGCTCATGGCAGTGTAAAAAGACTGCACTGCAACACAAACAGGTAAACCTATGCAGATCGCTGAGTTATATCTCTGAATCTGGACTCCTATTCCTATATAATATATCTCTCTCCCTGAAAGCACCAACAGGAACCTGGCCCTACACTACACTGTCTATCTTTTCCCTCAGATTCCAGAATCAGGACTAACTCATGTATTTTTCAATCTCTCCCTAAAAGCAGCAGCAGCAGACAAGATCCTCTCCCTATCTATTCTGAAGCAGAGTGACGTGTGTGCTGTGTGCCTCTAGCTTATATAGAAGCTGGGTCACATGTTGCACTGACCAATCACAGCCATGCCATTAGTAGGCATGGCTATGATGGCTTCTAAGGGCACACCAGCTAATCAAAAGGTGATTGGCTGGCCCCTGAAGCATTTCTAACTGCGCCATTAGATTGCCGAACCCGAACCCGGACTTTCGCGCAAAGTCCGGGTTCGGGAAAAAGCTAAAGTTCGGTACGGACCCAAACTTTACAGTTCGGGTTCGCTCAACCCTAATTATGTACATTTAGGAAAGTATCCAGGCCTTTCTTAAAGCAATCTACTGAGCTGGCCAGAACCACCTCTGCAGGGAGTCTGTTCCACATTTTCACAGCTCTTATGCCGCGTACACACGATCATTTTTCACGTCGTGAAAAATGAAATTTTTGTTTTCAACATGAAAAACGACCGTGTGTGGTCTTTTTGTCATTTTTCACGACGTGAAAAACGGCATTAAAAACGACGAGAAAAATTAGAACATGTTCTAATTTTTCTCGTAGTTTTTCCTGACATTTCTTCCGTGGCAGTGTTTCCCATAGGGAAACACTGCCGCGGAGCCCATAGACGATCGTTTTTCTCGTCATTTTAAAAAATGACGAGAAAAATGACCGTGTGTGGGGAACAAGCTGTTCCCTCGTTTAAAATGTAATTATTCACGGCGGTTTTTTAACCGCCGTGAATAATGATCGTGTGTACGCGGCATAACTGTGAAGAAACCTTTCCGTATTTGGAGATGAAATCTTTTTTCTTCTAGACGTAAAGAGTGCCCCCTTGTTCTCTGTGTTGACCGTAAAGTGAATAACTCATCACCAAGTTCACTATATGGACCCCTTATATATTTGTACATGTTAATCAAATCCCCCCTTATTCTCCTCTTCTCAAGAGTGAATAAATTCAGTTCCTCTAATCTTTCTTCATAGCTGAGCTCCTCCATGCCTCTTATCAGTTTGGTTGCCCTTCTCTGCACTTTCTCCAGTTCCCCGATATGCTTTTTGAGAACTGGTGCCCAAAACTGAACTGCATATTCCAGATGAGGTCTTACTAATGATTTGTACAGGGGCAAAATGATATCTATCTCTCTGGAGTCCATACCTCTCTTAATACAAGAAAGGACTTTGCTCGCTTTGGAAACCACAGCTTGGCATTGCATGCCATTATTGAGCTTATGATCTACCAAAAACCCCAGATCCTTCTCCACTATAGACCCCCCCAGTTGTACTCCCCCTAGTATGTATGATGCATTCATATTCTTAGCCCCCAAGTGCATAACTTTACATTTATCAACATTAAACCTCATCTGCCACATAGTCGCCCAATTAGACAGAGCATCAAGGTCGGCTTGTAATTTGGAGACATCTTGTAAGGACATAACAATATCACTGCAGACCATTCTTGTTGTTCTCTTCCTAATATACTACAGGCAGGCAGTTGATTCAGTTAGCTGCAGTATATTCAGTATATATATATATATATATATATATATATACACATCCCAGCTTTGTGCAGCTACATCTCACTGCAGGCCATTCCTTGTGTACCTATTCTAATACATCAAATACAGTATGTCTGGAAGGCCAACAAGGAGAGGCAGACACTTACAGGCCACTAAAAGAGGGAAATCAGGCTCTGTGTCTAGAGGCAACAGTGCTGGTCGTGGACACAGTGCATCCTCAGCACGTGGCCGTGGGGCACACTTGTCCTTTTTTTCAGCAGCTGGCCGTGTTGAGCCACAACATGCAGAACAGTTGTTAGAGTGGATGACCAAGCCGTCCTCATCCTCTGTCACCCAGGCTCAGAGTACCTTGGCTGCCAATGCAGGTGCCAAAGTGGTCTATTCCATCGGCTCGAGGTCATCATCAGTTACTCCTTCCCTAGTCCCACCATCATGCACGGAGGAGTCCCCCGAACTGTTCGACCACATTGTCGGGTACATGCTGCAGGAGGATGTGCAGCGTTTTGAAGGCTCCGATGATGGTACCCAGCTTGAGGAAGGCAGTAACGTGAGCCCAGGGAGAAGGGGTGCCCAAGAAGGACAACAAACTGGCAGTCATGTTCCCCCAGCTGCAGCATACTGCCAGGTTTGCTCCAGTGACGAGGAGGGAGGGGATGACGAGGTCACTGACTCTACATGGGTACCTGATAGGAGAGAGGAGGAGGAGGCACATCTCCAACGTGGCAGGATTCCCTCCAGGGGCCAGCTTAAGGGCAGCCAATCGACTGCATCACACTGCAGAGCTCCGCATGTGCAGGGCGCTGCTGACTCCGCGCGTTTTTCCAAAAGTTCTTTGGTGTGGGACTTTTTTGAGACGTGTGCAGCAGATCGCACCATTGCCATTTACAACATATGTCTGAAGCGTATCAAGCGTGGCCAAAATAGCAGCCGCTTGGGCACCACATGCTTGACTAGACATATGTCGAAGTTCCATGCAGTCCGTTGGCAAGCGTATTTAAAAGACCCACACCAAAGAACAAGGTGGACCTCTCCTTGCTCCTCATCAGCTGGGATCTCCAACCCCACTATACCTTCAGTTCTCTCAGAAATCTGCACTGAGAGGAATGAAGGTGTAGAATTAGGTGTGCCACTGCCAAGTACTTGCGCTAATCTGCTAAACCGGTGAAAGAAATTCGCTCCCAGACATCCACATGCCCAGCGGTTGAATGCTAGCTTGGCTAAATTGCTAGCACTCCAACTGCCTTTTCAGCTGCTAGACTCTGCCCCCTTTCGTGAGTTTGTGGAATTTGCGGTACCTCTGTGGCAGGTTCCCAAGCGCCACTTTTTTTCACGGAAGGCGATTCCGGCTCTCTACCGGTATGTGGAAGGCACATTGCACATTGGCCTCGCTGGACAGGGTGGTCAGCGGTAAGGTGCATATTACCGCTGACTCATGATCCAGCAGGCATGGACAGGGACGTTACTTATCTTTCACGGCGCACTGGGTGACTCTGCTGGCAGCTGGGAAGGATGCAGGACAGGGTGCAGTAGTGTTGGAGGTTGTTCCGCCACCACGCCTCCAAAATGCTACTAGTGGTGATTCTGACACACCTCTCTCCTCCACCCCCTCCTCCTCTTCTTCCTCCATGGCCTCTTCCTCTGCTGATTTGTCCTTGGAACCAGCGGTGCTCCGTAGGCGTTCAAGGGGCTACGCAAGCATGCAGGCAAAAAGATGCCATGCGGTGCTTGAGCTGATGTGCTTGGGGGACAGGAGCTACACTGGGGCAGAGATTATGTCAGCTCTGCAGGGGCAGGCTCGACAATGGCACCAACCTCCTCTCCACCCTCTGACAGGGACAACTGACCCATGTGCCCTGTTTGGCTCACGTCCTTAACTTGGTGGTGCAGCGGTTCTTGGGCAGGTACCCGGGCTTACAGGTTCTCCTGAGGCAGGCCAGGAAAGTCTGTGTGCATTTCCGCCGGTCATATAATGCCAGTGATCGGCTGGCTGACCTCCAAAAGGAATGAGCAGTGACAGTGCATGCATCAGTGATACAGTCCCTCTTGTCTACCTGTTGGAGCACACGCTGCATGGAATAATGGACAGGGCACTTGAGGCAGAACAGAGGGAGGAGGACTTCCTTACCCCTCAAGGCCCCCTTTATCCAGATAGTGTTCCTGCGGACCCGCCGATCACACAGGAAGAGGAGGAGGAGGAGGATTGTGTCAGCATGGAGGTAGAGCCTAGCACTCAGCGTCAACAGCAGTCTTCAAGGGATAATTTACAGTCCCCAGAAACCCATGGACTTGTACGTGGCTGGGAGGAGGTGGCTGCGGATCATGTCGTCCTTATTGACCCAGAGGACTCCGGACCGAATGCCTCAGCAAACCTACACTGCATGGCCTCCCTGATCCTGCAGAGAATGCAAAAGGATCATCGGATTCGTGGTATCAAGGAGAGGGATCATTACTGGCTGGCAACCCTCCTTGATCCACGTTACAAAGGTAAGGTTGCGAACCTTATCCAGCCATCACAGAGGGAGCAGAGGATGAAACATCTTCGAGAGGCCTTGCAGAAAGGTTTGTGCAACGCGTTTCCAGAGCCTGGGAGGTTACAAATTCCTGGTCCTGGACAACATGTTGCTGAGGCTTTGGTCAGTCACAGAAGGAGCGGTGGAGAAGGTGGCCGTCTGACCGATGCGTTCAGACAATTTTTTAGTCCGCAACCCCAAGGTATGATCGGTTCCAGCAACCATCGCCAGCATCTGATTTACATGGTGCAGGAATACCTAGGGGCAAGATCAGATTTGGACACCTTTCCCACCAAAAATCCTCTGGGTTACTGGGTCTTGAGGATGGATCACTGGCCAGAGCTTGCACAGTATGCAATTGAGCTACTGGCCTGGCCTGCATCCAGCGTTCTTTCGGAACGCACATTCAGTGCTGCTGGAGGCAGACATGGGAGTAAGTCACACATGTGCAAGTCACAAGCAAGTCTCAAGTCTTAACCTTCAAGTCTCAAGCAAGTCCCAAGTTACTGTGACAAAAAGCAAGCAAGTCAAGTCGAGTCCCTGCTAGAAGTCAAGCAAGTCAAGTCAAGTCATTTATTTTGGTCAAGTCACAAATCAAGTCAATATACTGATCTACCCCATACTGTATAAAAATAATAGGAGGGATAACAATAAATAATATTGGTTATGTGCCCATGCCTCACTGTGCCCGTGCCTCACTGTGCCCGTGCTTCACTGTGCCCATCCTTAACTGTGCCCATGCTTCATTGTGTCTGTGTCTCACTGTGCCCGTGTCTCACTGTGCCCGTGCCTCACTGTGCCCGTGTCTCACTGTGCCCGTGTCTCACTGTGCCCAATGCCTCACTGTGCCCAATGCCTCACTGTGCCCATGTCTCACTGTGCCCAATGCCTCACTGTGCCCAATGCCTCACTGTGCCCAATGCCTCACTGTGCCTGTCAGCCGTGTACCTAATCGGCGGCATCCCGGCGGCCATTCCAGTATTCAAAAGCCGCGTCTCCTCCTCGTCTGTGATAGGCGGAACACTCAATTTCCCAGCATTCAGTGTTCCGCCTATCACGGACATCCGCTCATCCTCATAATACAGACGAGGATAAGAGGATGTCCGCGATAGGCTGAACACTGCCTGCTGTGAAATTGAGTGTTCCGCCTATCACAGACGAGGAGGCGCAGCTTTTGAACACTGCAATGGCCGCCGTCTGTCTGCATGACACGCTGATCAGGTAGGCAGACGGCGGCTTGCGGTTAGTGTTAGTGGTGCCAAGTCATTGCAAGTCATATAGTCAAAGTCAAGTCGCAAGTCATTAGTGACAAGTCAAAGTCAAGTCGAGTCATTTATTGAATTCTGTCAAGCAAGTCGCAAGTCCTCAAACAGGTGACTTAAGTCTGACTTAAGTCAAGTCATGTGACTTAAGTCCCCCACCTCTGGCTGGAGGCTTTGTAACCAATCACAGGGTGCACCTGTCCACCGACTCGGTCGATCAGCTCGCCTTCATAAAAATGAATCAGTCTTGGATCACCAGCTACCAAGCACCTGATGCTGATGTAACCAAATATGTTTTTATGAACGTGAGATCCCTTCAAGACTGTCTATGCTGATGCTGAGTGACCTTCCTCTTCCTCCTCAATGTTCATGTTGATAGCTTGTAAGAACATTTTTGGTTCTGGGCACCACCACCAGTGGCTAAGGCCCAATTTTTCTGCCCCTGTTTAACAGGGGCGTGTGATTAAAAAAAATTCTGTAATACTTTGCAGCAGGGCTCATTCCTGCGCTCCAACTAGAGTATCTGTGAGGGGTTGCAATGTTGTGGCACCAGCACCAGTGCCTAAGGCCCAATTCTTCTGCCCCTGTTCAACAGGGGCATGCAATTACAATTATTGGTCTAATATTTCACAGCAGGGCCCGTTCCTGAGCCCACCAAGAGTAACTGTGAGGGCTTACAGTATTGTGGCAAGACCAACACCTAAGGCCCAAATTTCTGCAGAGCATATTGGGCAGGCCCCTACTTTTAAACATCCGACTTACAAATGACTCCTACTTACAAACGGAGGGAGACAACAGGAAGTGAGAGGAAATCTACCCCTAGGAAGGGAAATTCTCTACTGTAAAGCCTCGTACACACGATCGGATATCCTATGGATTCTAATCCGATGGTTTTGTCCATCGGAAATCCGATGAAGCTGACTATCATCAGTCTTGCCTACACACCATCAGTCAAAAAACCGACCGTTCCAAACGCGGTGACGTAAAACACTCCGATGAGCCGAAAAAAATGAAGTTCAATGCTTCTGAGCATGCGTCGACTTGATTCTGAGCATGCGTGGGTTTTTAATCCGAAAAATGTAAAACATGTTCTATTTTTTAAAACCGATGGAAAAAAGACCGATGGGTCCCATACACGATCGGTTTGTCTGATGAAAACAATCCATCGGACGGTTTTCATTGGTTAAACCGATCGTGTGTACAGGGCTTTAGAGTTAATATGGGAAAATGGTGTCTCCACTGATGCTTTATCACCAATCCTTGTTTCCCTAATAACCACAAATTTTCGAAATCCAATTGTCATTGGGACAGAAAGTGAGGTGAAATCTTCTGAACAGGGGCACAGACAGCAAAAACAAATGTTACAGAGGTGATAACCCTTCCCTATGTTTTCCAAGAAGCTTAAAAATAGATTTTTTGGCTGGAACTACACTTAAAAAATGTAAGGGGCTGGTAATGGGCTTGGGGGGGGGGGTACCCTTGCGATTTTTCTCAATGATTTTCATCGATATTGCCGGGACCAGGCATTACATTAAAGCTACAAGCAGTTTTAAATGACTTTTATTTCTTTAGAAATGTCATTTTGTGCAGGGACAGTTCTAAACACAGGAAACACGCGTCACTTTACAGGCATACTATAGACACCCCCAGGCACGACATTTAAAGGAATATTTAACTTTTATTTTTTCACTTTAAGCATCATTAAAATCACTGCTCCCGAAAAAACTGCAGTTTTTAAAACTTTTTTTTGCATTGATACATGTCCCCTGGGGCAGGACCCAGGTCCCCAAACCCTTTTTAGGACAATAACTTGCATATTAGCCTTTAAAATTCACACTTTTGATTTCTCACGTTGGAGTCCCTTAGACTTTAAATGGTGTTCAAAAGTTCATGCAAACTTTCGGTCCGTTCGCATGTTCTTGATGCAAACCGAACCAGGGGGTGTTCGGCTCATCTCTACTCCTGACTCCTTTTAACCTTTCCCATCTGTTTGCGAGTCTTATGGAATCCCAGGCTCAGAGCTCTTCCGTTATCTCCAGATCAAAACTTTTTTAACTCCCTACCTGTGCACAGGCTCCTCCCTTCCCTCCATGTCTGGCTTTGAGTGAACCTAAGAGCGACCCACATGCTTGAGTTCTTATCCCTACTCTATGTGCCCAACTGATCAACTGAGCTTCTACGTCTCCTACTTCCCATGTCTTTAAAAATGGGAGGGTGACCTTGAACTACGACTGGAACCTGCAGATTGGACCGAGATTTTGTCTGCCAAAAAATCTTCCTCTCAACATTTAGTTGCTTTGGAAGTGAATTATACTGTAAAGTCCTCATGCTTAGGTATCTGTTCCCTGCCCGGATTGCCAAGTTCCTCCCCATCTATTCTTCCACGGGTTTAACGAAGCAGGCACTCACCAATCTATTTGGTGGGACTGCCCGATTATACATGTTTTTTGGGAAGAGATCTTTCATATGCTTACCACTCTTTGATACTCCTGTGGATATAAACACTACTACAGCTTTACTCAACAAGAAGCCACAGAGCCTAACTTTCCTTCAGTTTAAACTACCGTTACAAGTCACCACCACAGCTAAACAAACCATTGTGAAGGCCTGGAATTCACCCCACTTTAGTGTACTCTAAATCAAACAGAATACCCCAAGCCATGATCCATGTGAATGTTGAGGCAACTCTTTTAGACAGGGTAAGTATGAAAAACCGTGGAATCCTCGGGTGAAAAAATATCTGTCTGTTGATTTAGATGAAACCTTGTTGCTTCCCTAATATATGTGGTGCATATTTACTCAGAGCCCCATATTGAGCTTCCGAGGCCAATCAACCCCCTGGGGGTCCCCCCCCCAAACCCTTTTTTTTCCCTTTATACTTTTATTCCCTATTTTCCTTTTTCTTCCGACGGGAAAATAGAGAGCAGGTTCTCTATTTTTCCCGAGCAGTTTTCCTGTCGGGAAAACTGCTAGGGAGCATACACACAACCGGTTTTCACGGCAAAAAGCTCTCCCAACTGTTTTCTTACCGGGAAAACAGTCATGTGTACGAGGCTTAATAGTCTCCAGTGTGTTTAGCTTTTTGTTGTCCGGTAACAAACAGATAATTGCTCTTGTCCTATTTTATTAGATTCTGATGCCATCAGAGCTGACCCTATCTGGTTCAGCATCTACTACTGTTCAATTTCAACCTTTTATTTGTTATCCTGGTTGCCCATTTGCACACTAATGGTTGTGATTTTTGCGATCCATTGTGCCTTACTAGCCTTTTTTGCTTATTGGATTGGATATGACTGGCTGAATTTTCTTTTAATAAAACATCTGAACAAGAATAAAGATATAAAAATAAATAGTTTTGCTACTTTTTAAAATTACTTTACCCCTTATATTTTGAAACCTAAACATATTTAATTGTATTTAAACATGATTAGGGATGAGCTTCTAGTTCCAGTTGAACTCATGTTCGACTCGAACATTGCCTGTTCGCTGAACAGCAAACAATTTGGGGTGTTCGCGGCAAATTCGAAAAGTCCATGGGAGAAATCTAAAGTGCTAATTTTAAAGGCTTATATGCAAGTTATTGTCATAAAAAGTGTTTGGGGACCCGGGTCCTGCCCCAGGGGACATGTATCAATGCAGAAAAAACGTTTTAAAAACGGCAGTCTTTTCGGGAGCAGTGATTTTAATAATGCTTAAAGTGAAACAATAAAAGTGAAATATTCCTTTAAATTTCGTACCTAGGGTGTGTGTATAGTATGCATGTAAAGTCGCGCTTGTTTCCCGTGCTTAGAACTGTCCCTGCACAAAGTGTCATTTCTGAAGGAAAAAAAGTCATTTAAAACTCACTCGCGGCTATGATGAATTGTCGGCTCCCGGCAATACATAGACAAGTCATTGATAAAAAAAAAAAAGCGTGGGGGTCCCCCCAGATTCAATTACCAGGCCCCTCAGGTATGGTATGGATATTAAGGGGAACCCTGCCACAAATTTAAAAACAAAAATGGCGTGGAGTTCACCCAAAAATCCATACCAGACCCTTTATCCGAGCACGCAACATGGCAGGCCGCAGGAAAAGAGGGGGGACGAGGGAGCGCCCCCCTCCTGAACCGTACCAGGCCACATGCCCTCAACATGGGGAGGATGTCCCCATGTTGATGGGGACAAGGGCCTCATCCCCACAACCCTTGCCCGGTGGTGTCCCCATGTTGATGGGGACAAGGGCCTCATCCCCACAACCCTTGCCCGGTGGTTGTGGGGGTCTGCGGGCAGGGGGCTTATCGGAATCTGGGGGACCCCTTTAACAAAGGGGACCCCCATATCCCACCCCCCCTATGTGAATTGGTAAGGGGTACATTGTACCCCTACCATTTCACGAAGAAAGTGTAAAGAAAATGTAAAAAAAACACACAGACACCTTGGAAAAGTCCTTTATTAAAAATAAAAAAAATAGGGGGGCGTGGCCTGGACGGAGACCGAGATGGATGCCTAAACTGAGAGCTCCTGTGTGACCGGGGTGTTTTTTCTACTTAAACGGGAGCCTACCCGCACCCCCAAGGATCTCCAGTCTCACTTGGGGAGGAACATACCGGACTTATTCCGGTCACAAAAAATTCAGGCCTCTGCGCCATCACAGGCACACGCGCCATTACAGGCCCAAGCCGCGGCCTCGCCTGACGGGCGGCCGTCCACCATCATGCCAGGAGCAACAACGCCGAGCCCCAGTGGGGCGCTCCCTCCCAGCCTATTCGACTTGGAGAAGGTGGCCTCGGATATAAAAAACGCAGTGACGGCAGCCATAGCAGATTTGAAGACCGAGCTGCTCGCGGTCGTCCACCGGATTGACGACGTGGAGCAGACGACCCTGACACACGCAGCGGCCATTCGCCAGGTACAGTCCACATATGACTCCCAATTGGCCCAAGTCTTTGAGCTCCATAGGCACGTGGAAGATTTGGATAACAGGGGACGGAGGCACAACATTAGGGTACGAGGGATCCCCGAAACGGTAGACCCTAATGCTGTACAACAAACCATTACCGCGATCTTCAATGACCTGATGGAGCGCCCGGCGGATTCCCCCATTGACATGGAAAGAGCCCACCGCGCTCTCCGTCCCCTGCCCCGAGACAACGAGCCCCCCCAAGACGTCATTTGCTGTATTGTCAATTTTCCCCTTAAGGAAGAGATCCTGCGTAAGGCGAGGGAAAGGGGACGCATTCTCTTTAATGGAACGGAGGTTAAACTGTTCCAAGATCTCTCACAGATCACTCTCCGGAATAGGAGAGTGCTACGACCATTGCTGGAGGCGTTACGAGCGAGAAACATTCAATATCGCTGGAAGTTCCCGTTCGCTCTGTCCGCATCCGCAAGGGGGCGCTCGGCCCTACTCCACACCCCGGAAGACCTTCTGGCGTTCTGTGAACAACTCGACTTTCCCAACGTAGAATTACCTGAATGGTACGCGCTCTACTTTCCGACGGAACCTTGGCTCCCTGTCTCCCTCAACCCCTCACCGAAAGCCTCGCGCCAGAGACCGCGCCATCGTAGACCCGGACCGATGTCTCCAAATGCCCGCTCCTCACGCCGGGAACTACGCCAACGTAGCCCTTCACCGCCGCGTGTGTAGGGAGAGGTACTGACTGTTTGTCTGGATGGCTTGAGATGGATGGAGACCGGCAACCTGTGAGTGTTCCTCCCCCCCACTTTACTACAGACACCCGGTACCCTTGTACCTCACGGATGATGCTCCCCCGCCCCGGCTCCCCCTCCAGTGACCTACGGGAACCACCCGAGTCCTCAGAGACCAGCCCATAGCAGCGCCCATGGACTCTACCTCAGCCCCTCCTGCACCGCTGTCCACAGCTGGACTTTCCTCGATTTGACCATGTCGTGTCCCGCTCTGGGGACTGAACCGAGATGTAACTCTCCCCAGAGATCCACTTTATTGTCTTCCCCTCTCACAGCCCCGGAACCCTATCACATGTTCGGATCTTTCATAGCTTGCCCTGAGGCAAAGAGCCGGTTGGCATAATGTCCCGACACCCGGAAGACCCCCCCCATTTTTTTTTTCTCTCTCTCCCATAGGCCGACTACGTCTGGCGGGAGGTGGTCTTGGCTGAGCCTGAGCAGTCCTGATGGGGAACTTCCTCTGCAGTGCATTAAATTAATAGACCCGCCCCTTCTAAAGTTCCCCATCAGGTCCGCTCAGCCAATGACGTAGGTGTAAGGCTAAGCGGACCAGATGCGGAACGTGAGAAGGGGCGGGTCTATTCATTTATTACACTGCGGAGGCAGTTCCCCATCAGGTCCGCTCAGCCAATGACGTAGGCGGGGTCTGACATACGAGGGGGCGAACCTGATGGGGAACTTCCTCCACAGTGTAATAAATGAATAGACCCGCCCCTTCTCACGTTCCTCATCTGGTCTGCTTAGCCTTACACCTACGTCATTGGCTGAGCGGACCTGATGGGGAACTTTAGAAGGGGCGGGTCTATTAATTTAATACACTGCGGAGGAAGTTCCCCATCAGGTCCGCTCAGGCTCAGCCAATGATGTTTCGTGTGGACAGCACTGGACATCGGATCGCCGCGGGACACTGGATTTTATCGCTGGAATGTTTTTTTTTTTTTTTTTTTTTTTAATAAAGGACTTTTCCAAGGTGTCTGTGTGTTTTAAAAAAAAATTGTACACTTTCTTCGTGAAATGGTAGGGGTACAATATACCCCTTACCAATTCACATAGGGAGGGCCGGGATCTGGGGGTCCCCTTTGTTAAAGGGTCTTCCAGATTCCGATAAGCCCCCTGCCCGTAGACCCCCACAACCACCGGGCAAGGGTTCTGGGGATGAGGCCCTTGTCCCCATCAACATGGGGACATCATCCCCATGTTGAGGGCATGTGGCCTGGCACGGTTCAAGAGGGGGGGCGCTCTCTTGTCCCCCCCTCTTTTCCTGCGGCCTGCCAGGTTGCGTGCTTGGATAAAGGGTCTGGTATGGATTTTTGGGGGAACTTCACGACATTTTTTTTTAAATTTTGGGTGGAGTTCCCCTTAAAATCCATACCTGACCTGAAGGGCCTGGTATGGATATTTGGGGGAACTCCACGCTTTTTTTTTTTTAATTTGCGGCAGGGTTCCCCTTAATATCCATACCAGACCTGAAGGGCCTGGTAAATTAATTTGGGGGGACCCCCACGCTTTTTTTTTTTTTTTTTTTATCAATGACTTTTCTATGTACTGCCGGGAGCCGACAATTCATTATAGCCGCGAGTGAGTTTTAAATTACTTTTTTTCCTTCAGAAATGACACTTTGTGCAGGGACAGTTCTAAGCACGGAAACAAGCGCGACTTTACAGGCATACTATACACACACCCTAGGTACGAAATTTAAAGGAATATTTCACTTTTATTGTTTCACTTTAAGCATTATTAAAATCATTGCTCCCGAAAAACGGCCGTTTTTAAAACTTTTTTTTTGCATTGATACATGTCCCCTGGGGCAGGACCCGGGTCCCCAAACACGTTTTAGGACAATAACTTGCATATTAGCCTTTATAATTAGCACTTTTGATTTCGAACGTTCGAGTCCATTGTATTTAATAGGGTTCTAAAGTTCACGCGAACATTCTGGCTGTTCGCAGGTTTTGGTGCGAACCGAACAGGGGGGTGTTCGGCTCATCCCTAAACATGATATGTGGCTTATAGCATTCAAGCATGCGTCCATAAAAACTGACCTTGTAAACTGACATTCCAAAAGAGAATTAAAACACATTTTGAACATACAGTTGTAAATGATTTACAATAAAACACTCCAAAATTTATTTGGTATGTCACACATAAAAAGTAAAAAGAAAAGTAATTTTAATTATTACATTCATAAATGTATTGTATTGCACCTTGCTTAGTAAACTGTAGCAAATCAACATGTTCTTACTTTTGACATTGGTATGGTCAACCACACTATTAAAAACCAACAGTTGTAGAAAATGTTGAAAAAAAAATGAAAAAAACTTACCAACAACGGAAGCCAACACAGGCTAGCAATGATCATGATCCCAATGAGCTGGACCATCATTTCCACTTCACTGTCTCTTCTTCTTTGAACAGACTCACGGTCATGATAAACTCTGCAGAGGGTCACTACACTGATGGTGTTGAGGATAAAAGAGAGACAGACAGCAAATATGCCTGTCAGTGAAAATATTAACCCAAATGCTTTATTATTTGAATCTTGCAGCAGTGTTAGAAAACACCAGGATTTGGGAAATTGTAAAGTATATTTTCCAATGCCCATAATAGGCAATAAAGCCAACAAGAAAGAAAAACTCCAAACTATGACTACAATACCCCAAGCTCTTTTTTTGGAAACATTGGCAGAACGTGAAAAAGGTCTATTTATACCAAAGAAGCGTTCAGCAGCCATGGAGGCACCAAGAAGAAGAGGACACAGTCCATAAAAGACCATAGAAAGTCCCAAAAAATTACAAAGATGGCAATTTTTATCAAACATCTGCCAGTCAAAATGTGTAATATGGTAAGACACCACAATAATACCAGTTACTAATAGTCCCATGAAATCTGTTACCACCAATCCAAGAAGGAATATTAAGAAAGAGGACCGTGAGCGACTCTGAGTTTTCCTTGATGCACTAGCTAACACAAAAAAAGCAAATAGATTGGAGCCAAGGCCAATGATTGAAAAAATAGTAGAGAACCACAAAGAAGTGATCGGTTTTTGACCTGCAGTTGAAGTTGTCATATTGATATATCTGAAGCAGGATCCTAAGGGTGAGGCCAAAATGCCCTTTTCTATTTCCATGGCAGGGCATAGATTATCTTCAGTTCCATTAACAAGATGCATTCTAGGATCAGTTGAGAGTATTTTTACGGTTAAAATACAGTTTGCAGTAGAATCTAAAGTCCCATTATATTTTGTTGTCGTTTTGAAAGACTTGACAATTGGTTCTTTAAAAAATGTTCATGCATTTTCCAGAAACTGAAAAAAAAAAAAAAATGTATGAAACAGTTTTAGTTTTTCTACTCTAAGTTCGTATTCAAAACAAAACACAAGTCTTCATGAAGCCAATAATTTAAATAACTTATTATATAATTTGACCAATAAGCTCTTTGCTGGAGGTAGAAGAGGAGAAGTGTGTGTGTATGTACTGGATGTATATAGTTGAGTCCCTGAAGATTTCTTACTGATCCAGTGGGAATCCCATAACTACCCTTCCCCATCCAAGTTTAATCCCTCCTAATAAAAAAAACAAAGCTGCAATGACTGTTTCTTGTCTCCAGAGAGAGTGGAAAATTCATGTGCCTGGCTGTGCAGGGTAGGAGATAACTATGTTCACCAGCGGCTCCTGCAGGGGTAGTGCTACATGTGTACAAACAAAACAAATTGGTTTGTACTGCCAATCTTTTCTCGTGGCCAACACAAATGAAGAGATGAGGCTAATATCTACCTTAAAAATATATGTGAAATTTAATAAAAAAATAAATAAAAATCACTGCTACTGTATCTATATCCTTTATTTGAAGTAGAACTACAACTCCCAGGACCAGCTAGCACTTTAAGGATGGTCCGACAAGAGCATAACCAGACCATAGTAGTGTAGCAAAAATAGAGGTCCTTGGTTCTAGCTGTCCTGTTCCTGTGGTTACTGCTCCCAGTACCACCTTTACAGGCACTGCCAGCCCACCTGGCTGCAGATGCCCTTTTTACTAGCCCTCATGGCTACTTCTCCACAGTCCTCCTGGGATGCTTGCACCCAGACCCTTCAGGCATGCCTCTCACCAGCCCTCTTGGTTGTCTTCATCTCTGGAGATTTGCCCGGCAGTGTCCTCCTGCTGTCCTCTTTATGCTCCCGTGCCTCCTGGTCAGGATCACTCTGTGTGTCATGAGAAGGGGTCCCTTCCACACCCAATCCCAGGACTGAGTTCACCCCCCAGACTGGGGAGCTACTTTAAAATTCCCCGACAGCCAAACACTCCATCTTCCACCCAAACTCCACACTGCCCCAGCTGGGCTGACCCTGAGTATTTGAGGGGGCCTGCCCCCTGCCATCTGTTGGGGATTGGTGAGGGCCCTCAGAACACTCCAGCCAGCTCCTCCTAGACAGCTCCCAACTGCTTCTGGACCTTCTCCAAGTTTCCAGCAAGCAGGGAGGAGTCACCAGGGATGCTGCTGCTGAGTCATCCAGCCTACCTGAGTTACTCACAACCCTGAACCAGAAAAACACACAGGCTTGGCTGCCAGCCAAGCCTGACATCAATATTTTCCATAGCACTCTAGCCACGCTAGGGGGTGCTACACTCACCCCACCTAACGTCCAAGTTTGTCCCCATGGCTGGTAATTTACAAAAAGAGATGCTCCTGGATCCAGGAGCAAGGGCTTCCCATAAAAATACAATTTTGGAGGGGGGAAAGGGGAACAAACTGGGACGGGGCTATGATACAAATAAATAATAGTAGAAAAATATACATTTGTTTGAGAAGCCTTATATATACACCACATTATATACATCCTGGCTACAGGTCTCTGTGAAAATCTCCACTTGTGAGCTGCACACTCCAGCAGTCCTCCAGGCGTAGAGATTGGGATCAGGCAGTCTTCTCCTACTGCCATCAGCTTCTCTGAAAGAGACAGAGTGGCTCCTAGCAGGCTGTCCTGCTTTCACGACCACCACTCTGTCTTTGTGGATTGCTCTCCCCAGGCTCCAATTCTTTTCCGAATGTCCTGAAACCGAGACCAGGTCTCTTCGCAATCCAGCACCCGCAGAGGCTTAGGGATATGCAAGTACTCCCATACTGGGTCATCCTCCCACTCTCTCCGAGAGTCCTCGATGTCCATGATGGGGCGTGGCCGGGATGTGAGCCGGAGAGGACATGTGCCTGCAGAGCTCCGTGCCAATCCGTCTAATAGATCCTGATACACCGCTTGTTTTTACCTGAAAAGTCTTCCAGCGGCTTCTCCTGGTGTCCTGGATCCCTCGGCTGCAGCGATCATGGCCGCAAAGGGTCAGGGAAAGTCACACGTCATCCCGAAGTCTCAGAAGCAGGTTAAGGGGCGGGCCGCCGGCTCTCCGGGCATCATCTTAGGCTCTGCTTCCGGAGCACAGTGTGGAGGGAGACAGGAACAGAGCCCAGCAAGTTCGCCTGTGGCCATGGTGTCTCCTGTGGAGGAGATCGTGGCTCCGCTATCCCCTGAGCTGTTGGAGGCATCCCCGGAGGCTATAACAAAGCCCATCCTGGCAGCAATTGAAGGATTCAAATCCATGCTCATGGTGAGGGTGGAACATCTTGCATCTGAATGCACCCTCATCCGCCATGACTTAGATAAGTTCTAGGGGAGACTCACTGAAGCTGAGGGTCGCATAAGCAATGTGGAGGACAAGCAAGGCACCCAATCTGCACAAATCACTGAACTGCAGTCCCTGGTGAACACGCTGGTCCATAAAGTGGATGATGGCGAGAACAGGCAGAGACGCAATAATATACGCGTGGTGGGACTACCCGAGGGTGCGGAGGGCTCCCGGCTCGCTATTTTTGCCGAATCCCTGTTTAAAAAGTTGCTGAACTTACCCGAAATGCCACCCACCTATGTGGTTGAAAGGGCTCAAAGGGTCCCTACAGGCCGCCGCCCAGAGGGGGCCTCTTCGTGGCCTTTCTTAGTCTGGTTCCTAAACTACAAGGACAGGGATATGATCTTAGCCGAGGCCCGGAAACATCCAGAGTTACCACATGAAAACACAAAAGTAATGTTTTTTATGGATTTCTCGGCTGAGGTACAGAAACGCCATAGGTTGTTTAATGAGGTGCGACGCAGACTGAGGGATAAAGATATCAAATACAGTATGCTCTACCCAAGCAGATTGAGGATCCCGTATAAAGGCACCGTGAGATTCTTTGATACACCTATGGAGGCCAGTGACTGGATTGACAGGCTGTGAGTAATGGGCCTTGGGCTGAAACTGACATTGTTTTTTCTCTTTTTGTTTTTTCCTTCCACTGTTTTGCCTGTTCCGGATTTTCCTGTTTTACTCAGGGGGGTTGGGGGGAGTAAGGGGACTGTGTCCTGCACCTGCCACATGCAACTGCGTCTTGAGCAGATGTCGCTGTTGGACTGGGTTTGCATTCTAAGTAGGTCTACAGACAATCCTGGAGGAAAGAGGGTGTGTGTTCCCTCCCTCATGGTGACCTGGCGGGTATCCGTTGCAGAGGCATGGAGCGTTAAAGGCACGAACACTATGTCTTCAGACTGACAGACTTTTTTTTTTTACTCAATTTTAGTTTTTCGTCATTTGGTTGCGTTTTGAACTTTTCTATGGTCGCGCTTTCGCAGAACTTTGTTGGACAGTCTGATAGTGAGAGTCCCTGTCCCTATGGAAAGGGAGCAAAAACGGACACAGAGTCTGCATGTCAGCAGACTGCAGAACTACAGAGCATAGCTTGGAAATTGAGAAAACTGTTTTGGCAGCTTTCTCCGGGTTTTGCTAAATTCGGATGGGGCTGTGTAGTTTGGAGATCCCGCAGAGACTTGGGTGGGATGGGATCTCCAACCCTGTGTCCGGATCTTGTAGACAGCGAGCAGGGTGTGTGCCCAGGTGCACACAGCCCATATAACGAGGGACTGGTCAGAACAGTGAGGGGAGGAAGGTGGAGTGTGTGCAGCTTGTTACTGCTGCTTTATCAAGACAGACCTGAGTGTGGAAAGCTGTCTGTCTGTGTGAGACTACATCCCTGGTGAGGGGGGACTTCGTGCCTGACGGACTGGGAGGCTGACAGAGCTGAGGCGACTAGCAAGTTCAAGGGGGCTGAAGGAAGTCCTGAAGTCTGGAAGACAGTAAGTTAACCCAGGGGCTGGAGAATCCTGTTGAGTCCAGGAGTAGGCTGGGAACTGCAAGGCAAAGTAAGCCTAGGAGCCAGGAGGCTTGGCATTTTCTTTTGTGTATGAGTTTACTAAAGAAGAACCCCTGTGTGGGAAATCCTATGTATGAACTTTTATTTTTGATGCTTTTAATAAAAAGGGGCAAAACAAAGCCCTTAAAAAGAAGAACCAGCGAGTGGCGGTGTCCTTCATGCTCTACCTTTGGTGCTAGTCCTTCACAACAGGTTTTGAGTAAAAGCTGCGTGTACTATTTGTTTTTGTTTGCTACACAGCAGCAGGGAGTTACGGGGGTTTTTGTGGTTTTTCTTTGGACAGATGCAACTTTTCATACTAATCCTGTAATTTCCCTAATGCTCTGGTGCACCCATGCCGCGCATGGGCCTCACTCCTATGTTTTTCTCATAATGCAGGTACATTACATGATGTGTATTATGTTGGAATGTAATTATGGCAGGATCAACGGTTAATTTGGTCTCTTGGAACGTCAGAGGCCTGAATGACAAATTCCGCCGAGCTCTGATGTTCCAATATTTAAAGACTGTGGTGTTTTTGCAGGAGACACATTTGGATGGGAGCAGGGTGCTAGCCTTGCGGAGAGCCTGGATACAGCGGGAGCTGCACGCAACCTACTCCACCTATGCTAGAGGAATATCCATCCTGATTAGCAAGGCGGTACCCTGCACCATACATCAGGTCATCTCTGATCTTGGTGGCCGTTTCATAATTGTCATAGCTGATATTGGTACATGTAAATTGGTTCTGGTGAATGTCTATATACCTCCTCCTTTCCAGGTACAGGTGCTATATGACCGGCTAGGTAAACTGGCACCATATGTGCATCTACCCCTCATCATAGCAGGGGATTTCAATGCAATACTATCAACCGCATTGGATTCCTCTAATGTGACTAGAGTGGCATCTGTTGATCTTTCTGCCTGGGCGGATTACGGCCTCCTTGACAGAATTCTTGCATTTCTCTAAAACTCATAGATCTTCATCCAGAATTGATTTGGCGTTTGCAAATGCACCGATGTTACAATTAGTGGGGGGGGGGATTTAGCAGGGGGTATATCGGACCACACGCCACTGTCTGTGCATATTGGCACTTCCTCGGCACGCGGGGGGGGGGGACTGGAGGTTGGACCCTGGCTGGCTGGAGGTTGAGGAGGTGTCCTCCCAGGTGGCGCCGCATTTTTATGGCTACTGGACAGACAACCTCGGTTCAGCTAATCTGCCTACGGTGTGGGATGCATTTTAAGCTTGCGTGCAGGGGCATTATATTTCGGCCATTAAACAGGCCCGTAGGACGCATAACAGGAAGGAACAAGAATTACAAGACAGGGAAAGGACATGTGAGCTTGCTCATGCCACTGATCAGTCTGAGGTGACGTATGCAGACTTGTTGGAGGCATGACGCACAATGGCACTACACTTCACTGAATTGACTCACACATCTAAGGCAAAAAGGGCTGAGTCCATTTTTGAACAGGGGGATAAAAATGGCAAATTGCTAGTGATGCTGGTGGCGGATCAGAGAATACAAACGAATATACCCTGTATTAGGAATGGTCAAGGGGACATTCTCACTACTCCAACAGAGGTCATGGACACGTTTGTGGAGTATTACAAGGCATAGTATGTTCCTATCCCGGTCTATGAGGCTCAACATTTAGAAGAGTTGCTGGGGTCTCTGAATGTCCCAGTCTTGTCAGGGTCAGACAGGGATGCTTTGGAGGCTGCAATAGCGGAAAAGGAAATTGAATTGGCTATTAGAGCTTTCCCTCCCCACAAGTCGCCAAGCCTGGACGGCTTCTGTATAGAATGGTACAGGCTACACCTGGAGGACTTAGTCCCCCGACTGCGGGCGTTGTTTCATTATTGCCTAACACATAAATGCCTTCCTGACTCCTTGTTAGAAGCCCAGGTGATTCTCTTGCCTAAACCTGGCAAGGATCCACTGTGTTGTTCCTCATACAGACCCATTGCACTTTTAAATCAGGACCTCAAAATTCTAACCAAGATTCTGGCCACAAGACTCACAAGTTATTACTACCTTAGTGGATATAGATCAGACGGGTTGCATTCCTCAAAAATCTACAGATACGAACCTTAGGAGACTGTTTGCTCACTTGCAGATTGACCATGCGAACCCCGGGACTAGGGTGGTGGTATCATTAGACATGGCGAAAGTCTTTGATTCTGTAGACTGGAACTATATGCTGACAGTACTGCGCCATATGGGGTTTGGAGAGGTTTTCATGACATGGATCTTGATGTTGTATAGTCAACCCCAAGCGGCCATTAAGTTGGGCACCACGGTTTCCCCCCAGTTTCCAGTGGGTAGAGGCACGCGTCAGGGGTGTCCGCTATTACCATCCCTATTTGCCCTAGCAATAGAACCTCTTGCTATAGACTTGAGAAAGTCGACTGACGTGAGGGCCCTAGAGGTGGGTGGTATCCGAGAATGCATTGCACTTTATGCAGACGATTTGCTCCTCTTTCTGTAAGACGCAGGACCATCATTAGAGGCAGTGTTCGGGATATTGGATAAATTTGCTACCTTTTCAGGACTGAGAATGAATTGGGAGAAATCCAATGTACTGGCTATAGACGCCGGCACCCAGGCTCTGGCAACCAAAAGGGTTCCCATTTCATGGATCTCAAAATGTAAGTACTTGGGCATCAGGATATTGCCCAGAGTAGAAGATTTACAACTTGCTCCCTTTACTGAACAAGGTTAAAGTGCAGCTAGACGCCTGGAGACATCTCCCATTGTCACTGATTGGAAGGGTTAATCTTCTCAAAATGAAGATTTTACCAGTCTTCTTGTATTTTTTGAGGAACACACCAATATGGATCCCTTGTTCTTTCTTCAGAAAAGTGAACAGTTTATTTAGCTCTTTCTTATGGTCTACGGCGCACCCTAGAATTGGCCTCCGCACCTTGCAAGAGCCCTGGGGTCAGGGTGGTCTAGCGCTCCCTGACCTGTTTAAATACTTTATAGCGGGACAAATGGTGTTTGCTAGACGGTGGTTGACAAGGAATGATGGGGATTCTCTGCAACTGTGTTGGAGGCAGCCCTGCTAGGATCATATGAGAGTCTGTTTTACCTGGTGCACAAGGGACCTCAGGCTTCTCCGTCTTTGACTGGCTTGATGCGTGTCACTATACGCGCATGGGACAGGGCACAGATGTTGATGAAACTCCCCTTTGGTTCAACCCTAGATTGCCCCACTTTGGTGAAGTCCCTGACCCGGTGATTTGGGCCAGGGTTGGCATCAAGCAACTAAAACATATAGTGGGGGGACCAAACTTCTTACTTTTGACCAACTTAAGGACAAATGTAATCTCCCCAACTGGTATCTATTCCGATACCTTCAGTTGAGACACACGTTCCTGATGCAGTTCAGCTCTGATACACTTGAGCTGGGTGCCTCCCCCTTAAAGAACATGCTGGGTGAGGAAGACTTACCAAAATCATTATTGGAGGTTTACAAAGAATTGTTTGTGGAAAGGCCGAAAATGCTTAATGCCTTGTACACACGATCGGAATTTCCGATGAAAAAAGTCAGACAGAATTTTTTCATCGGATATTCCGACCGTGTGTATGCCCCATCGGACTTTTTCCATCGGAAATTCCAACGGATTTGAAAAGAGAACATGTTTTTTTTCTCCGATGAAAAAAAATTCCGATCAGAAATTCCGATCGTCTGTATGAGACTCCAACAGAGAAAAAAACACGCATGCTCAGAATAAAGTACGAGACGGGAACGCTCGGACCGGTAAAACTAGCGTTCGTCATGGAGATAGCACATTTGTCACGCAGTAACGAACTGAAAAGCACGAGGCTGAAAAGCGCAAATCCTCTCATCAAACTTTTACTAACACGAGATCAGCAAAAGCAGCCCAAAGGGTGGCGCCGTTGGATTTGAACTTTCCCTTTATAGTGCTGTCGTATGTGTTGTACGTCACCGCGTTTTGGAAGGTCCGAATTTGGTCTGACAGTGTGTATGCAAGACAGCTTGAATGGAATTCCGTCGGAAACTCCGTCAGACAATCCGTCTGACTTTATTTTGACGGACAGTCCGATCGCGTGTACAAGGCATAACAAGTGCAGGGATACATGGAGTGCACTGGTGACAGATTTTGGGGGGGGGGGGGGAGGATCTGGACGATATGTGGGATCTCCCGTTCCAGACCCTTGTGTCGGCCAGAGATAGGCTCATTCAATTTAAAATATCCTCACTTTGGTATAATATACCCTGTGAAGTAACTGGTATTTATGGTACTGGTGCAGCAGAGTGCTGGCGCTGGACTACTAACCATGCCGATTTTGATCACATATTTTGGCAGTGCCAGCCAATACAGGAGTTCTGGAAGGGGGTAACTCGTACTATACAGAAATTACACTCGGTCCCGATTCCTGTAACAGTCTCGGCCTGTTTGCTGGGACTGATGGAGGAATTGGTGCCCCGTAGGGCGCAGAGAACCATGATTTCCATCTCCCTTTTTTATGCAAGAAAGGCTATTCTGTTATGTTGGAAAAAACCTGAGCCACCCACAGTGTCCTTCTGGAAGGAGTTAATTAATAAAGCACTACCATTTTAAAAGGCAACATGCTTAAGCCAGGGTTGTCCAAATTTTTTTTGAAAAAGTCTGGCAATGCTGGCTTGACGCTAAGGACACATTGATTTAGTGTGCCATGGTGGGACTATGTAATGTTGACCATATAATTATTGGACGGTGTGAGGTTTGGGTGCACTACTGACTCTGTGGGTGGATTGATTTCCTTAATGAAAAACTTAATGAGCATAATCTATGTTTCTGTAATTGTTGGAATGCTGCATAGGGGACAGGGAGGGAGGGGGAGTTGGGAGGGGGGAATGTTGGTATTTGTGTGTACTGTATGCCTTGTTAAAAACTGCAAATAAACATAAATTTAAAAAAATGATGTCCATGATGTCAGGAGGGACATAGGGATAGTCCAGACCCCATTCTAGAGCTGTTCTGCTATGAACCTTCAGCTGGAACCTGAAAAACCTTCTCTTGGCTTCCCTCTGGTCTGCATGGTAGAGGGTCTGTTATAGAAAAAATTTCTTGCACTGACGGTGGTTCCTGCAGCTTCTCCAGTTCCCACAGTAGGATCTGGTACATCTAATACCTCGGACTGGATCTCTCCCTGGACCATCTCCCATTCCTCCTCCGAGCTACAGTGTTACGACTATTCCGCTTTCTCATCTTCCAGGGACCCGAATTCTGCCTTCAGTCTGGGGGAACCCCAATCTATGGCCCTGTCTCCCCTTTCCGCTTTTGGCTTGCCTGAGGGCACATCTCGCTCCTGCACTGGCGCCTTCCAGGTGGGGTCAGCAGAGCATATATTATCTAATAAAGGTTTTAACCCCCTAATTGCCCCTAGTTAACCCTTTCACCAGTGATCATCATATAAGTGTTACGGGTGACGATGGTTAGTTAGTTTGCTTTTTATAGTGTCAGGGCACCCGCCATATATAACCCAATAAAGGTTTAACCCCCTGATCGCCCAGCGGGTGATATCAATGAGGTTTTAGCGTCAGAGAGGGTCTGCGTCACACCCCAGGCAGCGTCAGGTTAGTGCCAGTAGCGCTAACACCCACGCGTGAAGCATACACCTCCCTTAGTGGTATAGTATCTGATCAGATCAATATCTGATCTGATCAGATCTATACTAGCGTCCCCAGCAGTTTAGGGTTCCCAAAAACGCAGTGTTAGCGGGCGGGATCAGCCCAGATACCTGCTAGCACCTGCGTTTTGCCCCTCCGTCCAGCCCAGGCCACCCAAGTGCAGTATCGATCAATCACTGTCACTTGCAAAACACAACACACATAACTGCAGCGTTCGCAGAGACAGGCCTGATCCCTGCGACTCCAGTGCTGTAGGAGGTGATTTCACCACCACAGTTAAAAAAAAAAAAAGCAAATATGCCGAAGCATTGGGGCAGCAGGGGCGGAGGAGTGATTTTGCTCCTAATGCCGCGTACATACGGTCGAAATTCCGACGGAGGCTTGCCCGTGGAAAAGTCCGACCATGTGTGTGCGGCATAACTTTTTTGCGGGAGGATGCCCCCATGCTTCGGCATATATAAATGGTGCATGTATGCCCATCATTAGAAGTGGGTGGATGAAGGGAGGTATTCTAATGGTGGGCATACCCACCCGATCAATCTCTTTTTTCATTCAGCCAACTGGCTGCATGAAAAAAAAGATTACAATACATGTCCAACAAGGACCAGCAACGTACTGGTATGTTGCTGGACTTTAAATGGTTATACCAGATTGATGCCTGCGGGTTTAGGTATCATCTTGGTATCATTCTTTTCAGCCAGCGGCCGGCTTTCATGTAAAAGCAATCCTAGTGGCTAATTAGCCTCTGGACTGCTTTTACAAGCAGTGGGAGGGAATGTCCCCCCCCGGATATAAAAAGCGCCATTGGGAAATTGGGAAAGCATTTTATCACACCGATCTTGGTGTGGTCAGATGCTTTGAGGGCAGAGGAAAGATCTAGGGTCTAGACCCCAGTTTTTTCAAAAAAAGAGTACCTGTCACTACCTATTGCTATCATAGGGGATATTTACATTCCCTGAGATAACAATAAAAATGATAAAAAAAAAAAATCTGGAAGGAACAATTTAAAAATAAAATAAAAAAGCAAAATTAATAATAATAAAAAAAAAAGCACCCCTGTCCTGCCCTGCTCTTGCCCAATGGCGAACGCAAGCGTCGGTCTGGCGTCATATGTAAACAGCAATTGCACCATGCATGTGAGGTATCACCGCGAAGGTCAGATCGAGGGCAGTAATTTTAGCAGTAGACCTCCTCTGTAAATCTAATGGGGTAACCTGTAAAGGCTTTTAAAGGCTTTTAAAAATGTATGCAGTTTGTCGCCAATGCACGTTTGTGCGAAATTTTAAAGCATGTCGTGTTTGGTATCTATGTACTCTGCCTAAGATCATCTTTTTTATTTCATCAAACATTTGGGCAATATAGTGTGTTTTAGTGCATTAAAATTAAAAAAAAGTGTATTTTTTCCCCAAAAAATGCGTTTGAAAAATCGCTGCGCAAATACTGTGTAGAAAACAAAAATGCAACACCCACCATTTTATTCTGTAGGGCCTTTGCTTTAAAAATATATATAATTTTTGGGGGTTCAACATAATTTTCTTGCAAAAAAAAATATGTTTTCATGTAAACAAAAAGTGTCAAAAAGGGCTTTGTCTTCAAGTGGTTAGAAGAGTGGATGTAAGCTTCCTAATGTTGTGTATAAAATGCCAGAACAGTTCAAAACCCCCCCCAAATGACCCCATTTTGGAAAGTAGACACCCCAAGCTATATACTGAGAGGCATGTCGAGTCCATGGAATATTTTATATGTTGACACAAGTTGCGGAAAAAAGAAAATTTTTTTTTTTTTTTTTTGCACAAAGTTGTCACTAAATGATATATTGCTCAAACATGCCATGGGCATATGTGGAATTACACCCCAAAATACATTCTGTTGATTCTCCTGAGTACGGGGATACCACATGTGTGAGACTTTTTGGGAGCCTAGCCGCGTACGGGACCCCAAAAACCAATCACCGCCTTCAGGCTTTCTAAGGGTGTAAATTTTTGATTTCACTTCTCACTGCCTATCACAGTTTCGGAGGCCATGGAATGCCCAGATGGCACAAACCCCCCCCAAATGACCCCATTTTGGAAAGTAGACACCTCAAGCTATTTGCTGAGAGGTATTGTGAGTATTTTGCAGATCTCGCAAAATACCGGTGCTTGGTTTTTTTGTCACAAAGTTTTGAAAATTGAAAAAAAAAAAATTTCTTTCTTCATTTTCAAAAACAAATGAGAGCTGTAAAATACTCACCATGCCTCTCAGCAAACAGCTTGGGGTGTCTACTTTCCAAAATGGGGTCATTTGGGTTTTTTTTTTTGCTATTTTGGCATTTTATGGCCTTCGAAACTGTGATAGGTAGTGAGGAGTGAAATCAAAAATTTGTGCCTAGAAATCCTGAAGGCGGTGCTTGGTTTTCGGGGTCCCGTACGTGGCTAGGCTCCTAAAAAGTCCCACACGTGTGGTATCCCCGTACTCAGGAGAAGCAGCAAAATGTATTTTGGGGTGCAATTCCACATATAACCATGGCATGTGTGAGCAATATATCATTTAGTGACAACTTTTTGTAATTTTTTTTTTTTGTCCTTATTCAATCACTTGGGACAAAAAAAAAATATTCAATGGGCTCAACAGGCCTCTCAGCAATTTCCTTGGGGTGTCTACTTTCTAAAATGGGGTCATTTGGGGGGGGTTTTGTGCTATTTTGGCATTTTATGGCCTTCAAAACTGTGATAGGTAGTGAGGAGTGAAATCAAAAATTTGCGCCCTTAGAAATCCTTGGGGGGGGGGGGGTTTGTACTGCCCTGCCATTTTAGCACCTCAAGAAATGAGATAGGCAGTCATAAATTTAAAGCTGTGTAAATTCCAGAAAATGTACCCTAGTTTGTAAACGCTATAACTTTTGCGCAAACCAATAAATATACGCTTATTGACATTTTTTTTTACTAAAGACATGTGGCTGAATACATTTTGGCCTAAATGTATGACTAAAATTGAGTTTATTCGATTTTTCTTATAACAAAAAGTAGAAAATATCATTTTTTTTTCAAAATTTTCGGTCTTTTTCCGTTTATATCGCAAAAAATTAAAATTGCAGAGGCAATCAAATACCATTAAAAGAAAGCTCTATTTGTGGGAAGAAAAGGACGCAAATTTCGTTTCGGTACAACATTGCATGTCCGCACAATTTACAGTTAAAGCAGCGCAGTGCAAAATTCTGAAATCACCTTTGGTCCTTTAGCTACCAAATGGTCCGGGGCTTAAGTGGTTAAATAACCTAGCTAGCAGGGGAGGGCTGGCAGCCTTAAGCCTGGGGGGCAAGTCCAGTCGGGTGGCCCATTGTACCACCGAATCAGCTCACCATTCATGTCCTCCAGGTTTTATAACTGATATTGATGTTATGAAGCAAAACAAATGTGAAACAGCAATGACAGCATGACCCCGATCTTGGTAAAGAGTCAATGACGCAGCTCTTTACCCATGTGATTGGCTGTGTCCAATAACAGCCAATCACATGTAAATGACAGCCTGCGAGGAGAGCCGATCAGGGGCATCTCCTCGCAGGGGACACTATACAGATAATTAGTGCACTGATTACAGTGCAGTCCCAACAGTGCCCAGCAAATGACGCCAGTCTGTGCCCATCAGTGACACCAATCTGTGCTGGCTTTCAGTGCCAACCATTTATGCCCATCATTGCTACACATCAGTGCCCAACAGTACCGCCTATCGGTGCCCCCTATCAGTGAACTTCAGTGAAGGAGAAAAATTACTTACAGTGCCTCGAAAAAGTATTTAAACCCCTTGAAATTTCCCACATTTTGTTAAAACCAAAAAACGTAAATGTATTTTATTGGGATTTTATGTGATAAACCAACACAAAGTGGCACATAATTGTGAAGTGGCTGAATACAAATGCCCCCCCCCCCCACACACACACACACACACTTTTCACATATTTGAAAAAAAATATTGAAAACCTTTTATCATTTTCCTTCCACTTCACAATTATGTGTCACTTTGTGTTGGTCTATCACATAAAATCCCAATAAAATACATTTACGTTTTTGGTTGTAACATGACAACATGTGGAAAATTTCAAGGGGTATGAATACTTTAAGGCACTGTAAGTAATTTTTCTCCTTCACTGATAGGGGCCATTGATAGGCGGTACTGTTGGGCACTGATGGGTAGCAATGATGGGCATTAATGGTTGGCACTGAAAGGCAGCACAGATTGGTGTCACTGTTGGGCACTAGTGATGAGCCGAACACCCCCGGGTTCGGTTCGCACCAGAACCCGCGAACGGACCGAAAGTTCGCACGAACATTAGAACCCTATTAAATACAATGGATGCGAACGTTCGGATTCTAAAGTGCTAATTATAACGACTATTATCCATGTTATTGTCCGAAACAGAGTTTGGGAACCCGGGTTCTGCACCAGGGGACATGTATCAATGCAAAAAGAAGTTTTAAAAACGGACGTTTTCCGGGAGCAGTCATTTTAATGATGCATAAAGTGAAAAAAAAAAAGTCAAATATTCCTTTAAATATTGTACCTGGGGGGTGTCTAAAGTATGCCTGTGAAGTGCCACGTGTTTCCCGTGTTTAGAACTGTCCCTGCACAAAATAACATTTCTAAAGGAAAAAAAGCCATTTAAAACTGCTTGCGGCTTTAATGCAATGTCTGGTCCCGGTAATATGGATGAAAATCTTTAGAAAAAATGGCATAGCTACCCCATCAACCCCCCCCCCCTACCCCAGCCCATTACCAGCCCCTTTGGGTCTTGTATGGATATTAAGGGGAACCCCGCAAACAAAATAAAAAAGGCCCTATATACTCTGAACAGCCGTATACAGGCGGTGCATACAAGACAGGGACTGTAGGTTTGTTCTTATGTAGAATCTGTTTGTAATTTTGAACAGCTGCATTGTTTTTAGCTTTTTGTAAAACATAGGGAACGGTTATCACCCCTGTCACATTTTTTTTGCTGTCTGTGCCCCTGTTCAGAACATTTCACCTCACTTTGCGTCCCAATGACAACTGTTTTTGAAATGTGGTGTTTTTATTGAAACAAGGATTGGTGATAAAGCATCAGTAGAGAGGAGACACCTTTCTCCCATATTAATTCTTACAGGAGAGAATTTTCCTTCCAAGGGGTAGATTTCCTCTCACTTCCTGTTGTCTTCTTTCGTTTGCAAGTAGTAGTAGTTTGTAAGTTGGATGTTTGAAAGTAGGGACCTGCCGTATATACTCTGCAGAAATTGGCCCCTTAGGTGTTGGTGTTGGCACAACACTGAAAGCACTCACAGTTATTCTTGGTGGGTGCTGGAACGCCCTGCTGTCAACTATTATATCAGGAATTGTAATAACATATAATTGTTGATCAGTGGTAGTAAAAATTGGGCCTTTGATGGTGGTGCTGGTGCCACAACACTGTAAGGCCTGACAGTTACTCTTGGTGGGCGCAGCAATGGGCCCTGCTGTGAATTATTAGATCAATAATTATAATTGCATGCCCCTGTTGAATAGGGGCTGAAAAATTGGGCCTTTGGTGGTGGTGGTGGTGGTGGTGGTGGTGATGGTGATGCTGGTGCCACAACACTGTAAGGCCTGACAGTTACTCTTGGTGGGCGCAGCAATGGGCCCTGCTGTGAATTATTAGATCAATAATTATAATTGCATGCCCCTGTTGAACAGGGGCTGAAAAATTGGGCCTTTGGTGGTGGTGGTGGTGGTGATGGTGGTGCTGGTGCCACAACACTGTAAGGCCTGACAGTTACTCTTGGTGGGCGCAGCAATGGGCCCTGCTGTGAATTATTAGATCAATAATTATAATTGCATGCCCCTGTTGAACAGGGGCTGAAAAATTGGGCCTTTGGTGGTGGTGGTGATGGTGGTGCTGGTGCCACAACACTGTAAGGCCTGACAGTTACTCTTGGTGGGCGCAGCAATGGGCCCTGCTGTGAATTATTAGATCAATAATTATAATTGCATGCCCCTGTTGAACAGGGGCTGAAAAATTGGGCCTTTGGTGGTGGTGATGGTGGTGCTGGTGCCACAACACTGTAAGGCATGACAGTTACTCTTGGTGGGCGCAGCAATGAGCCCTGCTGTGAATTATTAGATCAATAATTATAATTGCATGCCCCTGTTGAACAGGGGCTGAAAAATTGGGCCTTAGGCACTGGTGGCACAACACTGCAACCCCTCACAGATACTGTGCTTGGAGCACAGCAATGAGGCCTGTTGCAAAGTATTGCATCAAAAAATTTAATTACACGCCCCTGTTAAACAGGGGCTGAAAAATTGGGCCTTAGCCACTGGTGGCGTCACCCATAAACCAAAATGATCTTCCAAGCTATCATCATTAATCGTATCATTGAGGAGGAGGAGGAGGATAGCCAGTCAACATAACAGCACAGGCACTCAGCATCAGCATCAGTCTTGAAGGGATGTGACATTTTAAAATCAATTAGTCTGTTATATCAGCATCTGGTGTGTGGTAGCTGGTGGTGATCCAAGACTGGTTCATCTTGATGAAAGTCAGTCGATCAACCGAGTCGGTGGACAGGCGCACCCTGTGATCCGTGACAAATCCTCCAGCAGCACTGAATGTGCGTTCTGAAAGAACGCTGGATGCAGGACAGGCCAGTAGCTCAATTGCATACTGTGCAAGCTCTGGCCAGTGATCCATCCTCAAGACCCAGTAAGCCAGAGGATTTTCGGTGGGGAAGGTGTCCAAGTCTGACCTTGCCCCTAGGCATTCCTGCACCATGTATATCAGACGCTGGCGATGGTTGCTGGAACCGATCATACTTTGGGGCTGCGGACTAAAGAATTGTCTGAACGCATCGGTCAGACGGCCACCTTCCCCACCGCTCCTTCTTTGACTGCCCGAAGCCTCAGCAACTCGTTGTCCAGGACCAGGAGTTTGTAACCTCCCAGTCTCTGGGAACGCGTTGCACAGACCTTTCTGCAAGGCCTCCCGGAGTTGTCTCATCCTCTGCTCCCTCTGCGACGGTACGATAAGGTCCGCAACCTTACCCTTGTACCGTGGATCAAGGAGAGTGGCCAGCCAGTAATGGTCCCTCTCCTTGATCCGAAGAATACGAGGATCCTTCCGCAGACTTTGCAGGATCAGGGAGGCCATGCAGCGTAGGTTAGCTGAGGCATTCAGTCCGGAGTCCTCTGGGTCACTAAGGACGACATGATCCACAGCCACCTCCTCCCAGCCACGTACAAGTCCACTGGTTTCTTGGGACTGTAAATCATCCCTAAAAGACTGCTGCTGATGATGCTGAGTGCCAGCCTCCACCTCCATGCTGACACAATCCTCCTCCTCCTCCTCCTCCTCCTCTTCCTGTGCGATGGGTGGGACAGAAGGAACACTGTCTGGGTAAAGGGGGCCTTGAGAGGCAAGGAAGTCCTCCTCTTCCTGCCTCTGTTCTGCCTCAAGTGCCCTGTCCATTATTCCATGCAGCGTGTGCTCCAACAGGTGGACAAGAGGTACAGTGTCACTGATGCATGCACTGTCACTGCTCACCATCCTCGTGGCCTCCTCAAATGGTGCCAGGACAGTGCATGCATCCCTGATCATGCCCCACTGGCGTGGTGAAAAAAACCCAAGCTCCCCTGACCCTGTCCTGGTGCCGTAGTCGCACAGGTACTCATTGATGGCCCTCTGCTGCGTGTGCAGCCGCTGCAGCATGGCCAACGTTGAGTTCCACCTGGTGGGCATGTCACATATAAGGCGGTTCTTGGGCAGGTTCAACTCCTTTTGCAGCTCAGCCAGGCGAGCACTGGCATTATAAGATCTGCGGAAATGCACACAGACTTTCCTGGCCTGCCTCAGGACATCCTGTAAGCCCGGGTACCTGCCCAAGAACCGCTGCACCACCAGGTTAAGGACGTGAGCCATACAGGGCACATGGGTCAGTTGTCCCTGTCGGAGGGCGGAGAGGAGGTTGGTGCCATTGTCGCAAACCACCATTCCTGGCTTAAGCTGGCGTGGCGTCAACCACCTCTCGGCCTGCCCCTGCAGAGCAGACAGGACCTCTGCCCCAGTGTGGCTCCTGTCCCCCAAACACACCAACGCAAGCACGGCATGGCATCTTTTTGCCTGCGTACTTGCGTAGCCCCTTGAACGCCTACGGAGCACCGCTGGTTCCGAGGACAAACCACAGGAAGAGGCCATGGAGGAAGAAGAAGAGGAGGGGGTGGAGGAGAGAGGTGTGTCACAACCAGTAGTAGCATTTTGGAGGCGTGGCGGTGGAACAACCTCCAACACTACTGCACCTTGTCCTGCATCCTTCCCAGCTGCCAAAAGAGTGACCCAATGGGCCGTGAAAGAAAGGTAACGTCCCTGTCCATGCCTGCTGGACCATGAGTCAGCGGTAATATGCACCTTACCGCTGACCGCCCTGTCCAGCGAGGCCAAGACATTGCCTTCCACATGCCGGTAGAGAGCCGGAATCGCCTTCCATGCAAAAAAGTGGCGTTTGGGAACCTGCCACT
The DNA here is from genome assembly GCA_029206835.1 of Rana muscosa. Lineage (NCBI taxonomy): Eukaryota > Metazoa > Chordata > Amphibia > Anura > Ranidae > Rana > Rana muscosa. The sequence goes on along the minus strand of CM055116.1, from coordinate 553,647,066 downwards.
GAGGAACCGCACATTGCACAAACTCACGGAAGGGGGCCGAGTCTACCAACTGAAAAGGCAGCAGTTGAAGCGCTAGCAATTTAGCCAAGCTAGCATTCAACCGCTGGGCATGTGGATGGCTGGGAGTGAACTTCTTTCGACGGTCCAGCAGCTGGGGCAGGGAAATGTTTGCCTGCTAGAATCGGACGTTGGTGTACTGCTAGCAGAGTGCCCGCAAGTACTTGCCTGTGACACACCTAATTCTACACCTTCATTCCTCTCAGAGCAGGTTTCAGAGAGGAGTGAAGGTATAGTGGGGTTGGAGATCCCAGCTGATGCGGTGCAAGAAGAGGTCAGCTTTGTTCTTTGGTGTGGGTCTTTAAGGTAGGCTTGCCAACGAGCTGCATGGCAGGTCAACATATGTCTGATCAAGCATGTGGTGCCCAAGCGGCTGATGTTTTGGCCACGCGATATACGCTTGAGACATATGTTGCAAACAGCAGCTGTGCGATCTGATGCACTCGCCTCAAAAAAGGCCCACACCAAAGAACTTTTTGAATGACGGGCAGAGGCAGCGCCCTGCACAGGCGGAGCTCTGCGGTGTGATTCCGTCGGTGTGCTGCCCATACGCTGGCCACTCAAGGACATCCTGCCTCGTTGGAGATGTGCCTCCTCCTCATCCTCCTCCTCCTCTCTCCTATTAGGCACCCACGTGGAGTCAGTGACCTCATCATCCCCTCCCTCCTCATCACTGGAGCCAATCTGGCAGTATGCTGCAGCTGCTGGAGCATGACTGCCAGATTGGTGTCCTTCTTGAGCATCCCCTCTCTCTGCTCTCACGCTGCTGCCTTCCTGTAGCTGGGTATCATCATCAGATCCTTCGAAACGCTGGGCATCCTCCTGGAGCATGTACCCAACACTGTGCTCAAACAGTTCGGGGGACTCCTCAGGAGGAGGACATGGTGGGTCTAGGGAAGGATTGACTAATGAAGATAATGATACCAGAGAAGAGGACGCTTTGGCAGCTGCTTTGCCAGTACCCTGAGCCTGGGTGAGAGAGGATGAGGAGGATGAGGTGGGCTTGGTCATCCACTCTACCAAGTCTTCGGCATGATGTGGCTCAACATGTCCAGCTGCCGAAAAGAAGGACAAGCGTGTCCCATGGCCATGTGCTGATGACAATGCACCGCGTCCACGACCAGCACTGTTGCCCCCAGACACAGAGCCTGCTTGCCCTCTTTTTTTGCCTCCTGACTGTCTGCCTCTCCTTGTTTGCCTTCCAGACATTTTAATGGATGGCCTGCAGGGAGATGGGAAAAATAGCAATACGGGCTACCTTCAGGTGTATACTGTGCAGGAGGCTTAGCAACAATGACACTGTCCCCTGCCTATCCTTCTCTGTCCCTAAACTCAAGGATTTGAAATATGGAACAGCAAAATTGGTTTAGAACAGAATAGCACACTGTCAGTTTCACTCACTGTACCTCTCTGTCCCTAAACTCAAGGATTGAAAATATGGTTCAGCAAAATTGGTTTAGAACAGAATAGGACACTTTCCCTCACTGTCCTACTCTGTCCCTCCCTACAAACAAGATTTAGCACAGAATAGCACACAGATAATTTCCAAGAGTGTCCTTCTCTGTCCCTAAACTCAAGGATTGAAAATATGGAACAGCAAAATTGGTTTAGAACAGAATAGGACACTTTCCCTCACTGTCCTACTCTGTCCCTCCCTACAAACAAGATTTAGCACAGAATAGCACACTGAAAATTGCCACGAGTGTCCTTCTCTGTCCCTAAACTCAAGGATTGAAAATATGGAACAGCAAAATTGGTTTAGAACAGAATAGCACACTGACACTTTCCCTCACTGTCCTACTCTGTCCCTCCCTACAAACAAGATTTAGCACAGAATAGCACACTGATAATTGCCACGAGTGTCCTTCTCTGTCCCTAAACTCAAGGATTGAAAATATGGAACAGCAAAATTGGTTTAGAACAGAATAGCACACTGACACTTTCCCTCACTGTCCTACTCTGTCCCTCCCTACAAACAAGATTTAGCACAGAATAGCACACTGAAAATTGCCACGAGTGTCCTTCTCTGTCCCTAAACTCAAGGATTGAAAATATGGAACAGCAAAATTGGTTTAGAACAGAATAGCACACTGACACTTTCCCTCACTGTCCTACTCTGTCCCTCCCTACAAACAAGATTTAGCACAGAATAGCACACTGAAAATTGCCACGAGTGTCCTTCTCTGTCCCTAAACTCAAGGATTGAAAATATGGAACAGCAAAATTGGTTTAGAACAGAATAGCACACTGACACTTTCCCTCACTGTCCTACTCTGTCCCTCCCTACAAACAAGATTTAGCACAGAATAGCACACTGAAAATTGCCACGAGTGTCCTTCTCTGTCCCTAAACTCAAGGATTGAAAATATGGAACAGCAAAATTGGTTTAGAACAGAATAGCACACTGACACTTTCCCTCACTGTCCTACTCTGTCCCTCCCTACAAACAAGATTTAGCACAGAATAGCACACTGAAAATTGCCACGAGTGTCCTTCTCTGTCCCTAAACTCAAGGATTGAAAATATGGAACAGCAAAATTGGTTTAGAACAGAATAGCACACTGACACTTTCCCTCACTGTCCTACTCTGTCCCTCCCTACAAACAAGATTTAGCACAGAATAGCACACTGAAAATTGCCACGAGTGTCCTTCTCTGTCCCTAAACTCAAGGATTGAAAATATGGTTCAGCAAGATTGGTTTAGAACAGAATAGCACACTGACACTTTCCCTCACTGTACCTCTCTGTCCCTACAAACAAGGATTAGCACAGAATAGCACACTGTCACTGACACTCTCCCTACCTATCCTTATTTGTCCCTAAACACAAGGAATCCAGGATTAGTAAAGGAAAAATAATGACACTGTCCCTGCCTATGCTTCTCTTTCCCTGCTCCGGAACACACTACACAAGGCCGCCGCGCTGGCGGCCTTTTATAGTGTGGGGCGTGTACTAAACCCCCTCAGCAATAATTGGCCACAGGCATCCTGCCTGTGGCCAATCATTGCTCTCCTCGCTGCCGGCGCTGTGATTGGCCAAGCATGCGGGGTCACAGTGCATGCTTGGCCAATCACAGCGCCTGGATGACACTGCGATGGCGTAGTGCATTGTGGGCCGTTCGCGTCACTCGAATTTTGCGCGAACGCCCCAAATCGTTCGATCTTCGTCAAACGATCGAACAGCCGATGTTCGAGTCGAACGTATGTTCGACTCGAACACGAAGCTCATCCCTATTGGGCACAGACTGGCGTTATTTGCTGGGCACTGTTGGGGCTGCACTGTAATCAGTGCCCTAATTATCTGTACAAGGCAAGGTATTTACAAAAAAACTTTAAAAAAGAAAAAAAAAACAGTCTTTTTCATGTTTTAGCAAAAAATAAACAACCCCAGTTGTTATTAAATACCACCAAAATGAAAACTCCATTTGTGTGAAAAAAAGAACAATGTAATATGGGTACAGTGTTGCTCGACCACGCAATTGTCATTCAGAGCCCAGGTTCACACTGACATTGGGAATGAAATCGAGCGAGTTCAGCTGAACTATTGAACGATTTCATACTCACTTGTCAGTCCCAACTTTGGGGTGCGATTTCAGAGACATCTGTGCGGGTTCATGTACAGATGTCTATTGAAAGTGTACCCCGAAGTTGCCAAAAGTAGTACAGAAACTACTTTTGGGAATCGGTGTGACACCGCAAATGGAATCGATGCGGTGTTGCACCGATTCGGATGGTGCCATCGCCGGCAATTGCCACTGTTTTGGCATGCGATTTGACATGTCAAATCGCATGCCAAATCGCTCCAATGTGAACCTGGGCTTCGGAAAGCTGAAACCTGTCCTGGGCAGGAAGGGAGTAAGAGGTTAAATGATAAGGCTGAGGGAGAGAAGGAGTAGGGAGGAAGAGAGGGGGGGAGGGGAGAGTCTGATCACAGGCAGCTCACTCACTTGCAGTCCCAGCAGGAGGTTCACTGGCTCAGTCACTCAGCGCCTTCATGTTTAGGATGGGACACTGCGGCTGCCGACTTCAAAGTTTCCCGCCCGCATATCTCCTTCACACAGCACACGGGCTTGCATCGAGTGTGGGCGGGCACAAGAGAGAGGGGCAGAGAGAAGGCAGAGTTTATCGTTGTCCCATTAGTGGAGAGGAGGGGGGAGGGCTGTACTCTGCAAGATGGAACACACTCTGCCCTGTGACAGGTGAAGCTAACATCCCTGTCACAGGACACAGCGCAGCTGCAGCACAGGATGGAGGGATCCAGATCAGTGTGTCCTTTCAGTGCAATTCGGCCGCCAATTCACGATCCAGCCCTGTAAACCCCCCGCAGTAGCACTTGGCCGGGTCCGGAAACTGCACATGCGCAGTTCTAAACTGCCCGCATAGCGGCCCTTTTACAGAAGATGGAAGCGGCCCGGGGGGAAATCTCCACTTTGCCACCTGGCCCAGTCTGCCCCTGCTAGCTAGGATTCTGTCTCTTCAAGTAGGCCTCAAGTGCTCATACCTGTTCATTAGGAATACACACTCTTTACAAATGAAAAAATGCCTCAGCATTGATATCTGTGCAAGGTAAAGCTCAAAATAACACATGTCCAAGGCTCTGCCCATGATCAGTGATCCCAAAAATCTCCAAATCAAACATGTACGTTGTTGGGCATGTGGAGGGTCCAAAACAGGAAATTACAATTTTGTTAGTGGTGCTTTGCACAAATTGGTGACAAAGTGCATTCGTCATTCATCATAAGCATACAAAATTTAAATATGTGTGCAGCATCACACCAGATTTAGACATCCATATCTGGGCCAAAACACCCCATTTCTAGATTTGGTGCAAACCCACACTTGCTTAATTTATAATGTGATTTCTTGGGGTTCCATTATGTGAAACCCATCAAAAATGTTAGCACTGGTGAAAAAGAAACATTAACACCACAACATACAAACCTCTAGCCAGCTAGCAGGATTGCAGTTCGAACTCAGAAACTCAGTGCTGCTAGGCAGAAGTGCTTAGCCTGCGAGCCACTGTTCTGCTACATGTTTTTAGGCTGCATCTCTGTGGGGTAAAACAGTCCTAAGTCCCAGTGGTGCAAGAAGTTAATCAATGCAGATGTACTGTGGAAGGCCAGAGAGCCAGTGAACAACCTGTTTCTGGCATATGCCATCTTTTTTTAAGGCTGGGTATGGCTGATTACTGTCAGCAGGCTGAGAGCTAAACAGCTGTCATTTTGTGGGTTTAGGCTTGATCAGTGGTTGCAATTAGTGGTGGTGGGGAAATGTTAGGGTTGATTAGAGTCCTTGCCCATGGAAACATATGACACAATTTGCAATGGTGGTGGAACCCTCCTACACATAAATACTACATTTAGACATAATTTATGAAAGGCCCTTAGTCAGGAGTTATGTTTAACAACATAAGGAGAACAGACAATTTCTCTACAGGAAGTGGCATGTTTGGGATGTTGCTAGGCATAAGTGCTAAACTGTGAGCCACTATGCTGTTACATGTGGCGCTCTCCTACACATAAATACACATATCCTGCATTTCTTTGGACATATAGGTGGTGGAGTTACATTACTCAATAGTTTAAGAGGTATTGCCTTGAGAAATAGTAGGGTAGGTACCATCATCCTATAATAATGTAGTAGAGAAGGGAGGGAATTGTCGTGGGCTACTCCAAAATGTGGCCCTTGAGACGCCAATGGTGTGAGGACTATCTCGGTACCCAGAAATTACGCAAGGTAATTATAAAAAGTTATATTAATTACAAATAATACACATATTGCAACAAGAACAAGAGAGTAATTGTTGCAGCAATTTACAATAAATTCACACTTAAAACCATGAGAGCCCCACAGATGTGTGGAGGCGCAATGATGTTGGTATAGATGTGGTCCTCTACAAGTTTTGCGGCCAATGCCGCTTCTTCAGGAGGGGTCAACCAAAAACATCTAAAGAAGAATATACTGTGACAGCAGGAAGGTAAAGTCACCTGGTTGCATCCAGGGGGGTAGATATATTTCGCCCAGATTCAGGCTTTACGCCGACTTATACAACTAGGTGGAGAGTTGTATAAGGCTAGTGGGCTCATGGATGACTCATACCTCTAGGGAGAGTGTGGGGCGTCGTGCAGACAGAGATGAGGAGACCAGCTGAACCTTGTCAGCTCATTTAGGCCTCTATAAGAACTCCCAGCTTCATTAGATGTTAGCTCATGCCTGGAACCAGACCTGTGTGGACTGTCTAGGGAGAGTGAACCCCTGTGCGGTGAGGCAAAGCCTGTGTGGCTATTTGTTTGGACTTTTACTAAACCAGGGACTTAGGGACTAGGACAGCACTAGGCTGATCCCAGTTGTTAGTTAGGAAACCTGTATGTTTAGTCAGAGGTCAACTTGACCAGGATTTATTTTGGTTATGTTTCTTTTGCTTTGCTGTGTTTTGTCACTGTAAATAGAAAATAAACCGCACCTTTTTTTGATTTTGAAAACCACAACCTCCGTTTGCTGGGCCTGTTTTGTGTGGGGAGCCCATCCCGGGGGTCACACACACCCGCTGCCGAGCTAACCCCCTCACAATAGATATATTTTTTCTGTTTGTACACAGCGCCACACTTTATTTACCATAAAGAAGAATATAGACTCATAATTATGATGTCAAAATAATTTAAAACAGTAAACTAACAATAACACATTTTCTTTGGAGTATTGTAAGGTCGGCGTGACTCACCAATGAAAGCCCTCTTGGGCAAACAATGGCAGCAATTGAGACACCCTGTACAGGCGACCCCCCCGGGGGCGGACACGGGAGGCTAATTCGACTGACTGAAAATCTATAAAAGGGGTATAGTTAATTTAATTTATTTTTTGTGGTGGTGGGTCCATACATGGAGCCTGAACACAGGACGAGGAGAAGGAAACTAGTGGGGGGAAGGAAACAGAGGAAAAAGGGGGGGGAAGAAATGATGGGAAGGGAAAGGAGGGAAGGGAAGGGGAAGGGGGAAAAAAGAGGGGGGGAAATGGGGAGGGAGGAGGGGGAGGAAAATTAGGGGAAAGGGGGAGGAAAAGGAAGAAGAGGGGAGGAAAGCGAAGGGGGGAAGGGTGGGGGGAGAGGGGGGAAAAAGTGGAGGGGAGGGGGGGGTGGAAGAAGAAGGGAGGGGGGAAAGGGGGGGGCGAGGAGGCGGAGGAAAAAATAATATAAAAAGGGGCGGAGGAAGAAGATAGGGAGGAGGGGGAAATACATTGTAAAGTAATGTATTTGCCTTATACCTTCCTTCCTTGTCTTCAATTTTCAGTTTTTCAGCCCCTTGTCATTTTGTTTTTCCCTTCATAATACCCTATCACCCAGCTCGACCTTTCCTTCTCCAGTATGCATCATTGACTGTCATTAGAGAATTAATGTCCTATAAAAGTGTCTATATGTATATATTTTCTTTTTGTTTTTCAGATTTTAGAATAATTCTGTCTGATTAATATGGTGAGACTCCCTGACTGGAGAATAATTTCTGTAATTCTATGTAATCATTGTCAAGGTTCATGTGGTTCTGTGCCACCCCGGCAAAGCGTAGTCAATACCATCAGTTTGCGGTTCAGTGACACCTATACCACATGACTATCCCCTTTTTTGTTTAAATTAAATGTATTTCTTGCTTAACCAATATTATTGTCGTGCGTGCCCCGCAAATGATCATCGGCAGCCTGAGGAGTCAATTCTCCCCCTGGTGGCGGACATGCGCCTCTCCAGTTGGAGGAGGACTCTCTATTGAGTATGTTTCCTCTACCTTCTTCCCCCTTGTGTTGTCGCCGAAAGCGTCATTTATCGAGGAGGAGAAGAGAGAAGAAGACGGCGACGGCAACGACGGGAAGACCGGCCCCTCCACTAGCAAAAGAGCTGGAAGAAGATAGTGGAGGGGCCGGCAGAAGTACAACGGAGAGCCGGACGAGACAACGGGAAGACCGGGCCTCCGCTAGCAAAAGAGCTGGAAGAAGATAGCGGAGGCCCGGCGGAAGAAAGAACCAAGAACCGGAGAGCGGGAGAAGAACCGGAGAGCGGGAGAAGAAGAAGGCGACGGAGAAGACCGGGCCCCGATAGCAAAAGAGCTGGAAGAAGATAGCGGAGGCCCGGCAGAAGAAAGAACCGGAGACCCCCGAAGTCGGAAGAAGACCCCCGGAGCTGTGCAATAAATTAATTTAAAAAGCCGTGTTGTGTTTTTATTGACATTTTTTCCACCAGGTGAACGGGTAGGGGTACGATGTACCCCATACTCATTCACATAGGGTGGGGGGGCCGGGATCTGGGGGCTCCCTTATTAAAGGGGGCTCCTGGATTCCGATAAGCCCCCCGCCCACAGACCCCGACAACCAACAGCCAGGGTTGTCGGGAAGAGGCCCTGTCCTCATCAACATGGGGACAGGGTGCTTTGGGGTGGGGGGGCCGCAGGTCGCCCCCCTGCCCCAGAGCACCAAACCCCCCATGTTTAGGGCATGTGGCCTGGTACGGTTCAGGAGGGAGGGGGGGCGCTCTCTTGTCCCCCCCTCTTCCCCTGCGGCCTGCCAGGTTGCGTGCTCGGACAAGGGTCTGGTTTGGATTTTGGGGGGGACCCCCACGCCGTTTTTTCGGCATAGGGGTTCACCTTCAAATCCAGACCAGACCCAAGGGCCTGGTATGCTCCTGCAGGGGGAACCCATGCCGGTTTTTTATTTAAAATTTGGCCTGGAGTTCCCACTCAAGAGCAGCACAACACAAGTCGCATGCCAAAGTCGGCTCATGCAAGACTGCGGTCCGACTTTGATCCGACTTCAATGATAGTCAATGGGCTGAAGTCGGATCGAAGTCGGACCGAAGTAGTACAGGGAGCATTTTCAAAGTTGGACCGACATGTGTCGGACCAGTTAAGACGGCTCCTAAAGGGAAACATTGATTTTCACACGTCATGCGACATGAGCTCCCAATGTCGGAGCGTTTGTCGCCCCAGTGTGAACCCGGCCTTAAGTGTAAATTTATTGTAAATTGCTGCAACAATTACTCTCTTGTTTTTGTTGCAATATGTGTATTTTTTGTATTATTTGTAATAAATATAACTTTTTATAATTACCTTGCGTAATTTCTGGGTACCGAGATAGTCCTCACACCACTGGCGTCTCAAGGACCACATTTTGGAGTAGCCCTTGACAATTCCCTCCCTTCTCTATTACTCAAGAGTTATTCTTCTTCATTTATTCTGTGATATTTGGTGGTTCTTGGTGTGTGAGTGTAGAATAGTGATGTTACCCTCTGATTTTTGGGAATGACATTTTTATTTCTGATATTGGTACACATATCACATTTTTGGGGATATATTAGGATCATTTGGAAATAATAAAAAACACACACAATTGTGACTCATTTTAAATTTGCATCAGCAATGGTATTGTGTGTGGTTTGTAAAGACACCTGTGTGAGTTTGGGTAAAGATTTTTGTGAGATGGACAGCAACAAGTGAAAGTGACAGAGAAATATATTTTATCAAAACATTACACATTCTAATGCCGCGTACACACGATCATTTTTCCCGTCGGGAAAAATTACATTTTTTCCTTTGGACGAGAAAAACGATCGTCTGTGGGCTTTTTGCCGTTTTTCCCGACGGGAAAAACGGCATTAATCACGATGAGAAAAATTAGAACATGTTCTAATTTTTCTCGTCGTTTTTCCTGACATTTCTTCCGCGGCAGTGTTTCCCATAGGGAAACACTGCCGCGGAGCCCATAGACGATCGTTTTTCTCGTCATTTTAAAAAATGAGGAGAAAAATGACCGTGTGTGGGGAACAAGCTGTTCCCTCGTTTAAAATGTCATTATTCACGGCGGTTTTTAAACCGCCGTGAATAATGATCGTGTGTACGCGGCATAACATTCTTAAAAACAAAATAGATGATGAAGAAGCAACATTGTTGTAATGCCGCGTACACACAATTGGAATTTCCGCCAACAAATGTTCGAAGGGAGCTTTTGGTCGGATATTCCGACCGTGTGTATGCTCCATCCAACATTTGCTGTCGGAATTTCCGCCAACAAATGATTGAGAGCAGGTTCTCTATTTTTCCGACGGCAAAATTTCTTGTCGGAAATTCCGACTGTGTGTATCCAATGCCGACGCACAAAATGCCATGCATGCTCGGAATCAATTTGACGCATGCTCGGAATCATTGAACTTAATTTTTCTCGGCTCGTCGTAGTGTTGTATGTCACCACGTTCTTGACGCTTGGAATTTCAGACAACATTTGTGTGACCGTGTGTATGCAAGACAAGTTTGAGCCAACATCCGACGAAAAAAACAACCACGGTTTTGTTGTCGGAAATTCCGATCGTGTGTATGCGGCATAAGGACAATTTCTTTGAGAGAAAGATACATTCATCTCAACATGAAAAGTATTTATTTGGGAACTTATAATTGTACCATTATGCCGCGTACACACGATCATTTTTCCCGTCGGGAAAAATGTCATTATTTTTTTTGAACAAGAAAAACGACCGTGTGTGGGCTTTTTGTCATTTTTCCCGACGGGAAAAACAGCATTAATCATGACGAGAAAAATTAGAACATTGCAGTGGACAGATCAAACACTTTTTTGGGAAAATTACATTTATACAGCAATCAGTGCTATGAAAATGCACTGCTTACTGTGTAAATGTCACTGACAGGGAATGAGTTAACACTAGGGGGCGATCAAGGGGTTAAGTGTGTTCTCTAGGTGTGTTTCTAACTGTGAGGGGATGGGACTGACTAGAGGAGGAGCCAGATCGCTGTTCCTACTTAGTAGGAACAGGTGACCTGTCTCTCCTCCCCTGTCAGAACAAGGATTTGTCTGTTTACACACACAAATCCCCATTTTGGCTCTCGTGACGCGATCGCGGGTGGCCGCGGCGATGGTGCCCGCCGGCCACATGCATTGGGTTCCCTGCCGTGTCTGGTATGGACTTTAAGGGGAACCCCATACCAAAAAAATTAACGTGGGACCCCCCAAAATCCATGCAGACCCTTATACGAGCATGCAGCCTGGAGGTCAGAAAAAAGGGGGGCGAGTGAGCTCCCCCGCCTCCTGAACCATGCCAGGCCGCATGCCCTCAACATGGAAAGGGTGCTTTGGGGTTGATGGGGGAAAATAACCTCTTCCCGACAACCCTGGCCGGTGGTTTTCAGGGTCTGCGGGCGGGGGGCTTATCGGAATCTGTAAGCCCCCTTTAATAAGGGGGCCCCCAGATCCCGCCCCTATGTGAATGAGTAGGTGCACCCCATACCCATTCGCCAAAAAAAGTAGTGCAGTGGGACAAAAGATAATATACAATAGACAAAAGACAATAAACAGTTTTTGACCACTCCTTTATTAAAAATGTCTTCTTCTCTGCCCGCTTCTTCCTCCTTCTTCCTCCGGTCTTTTCCTTCTTCCTTCGGTCTTCCTCTGGCTTCTTCTTCCCTCGCTTCTTCTCCTGGTCTTCTCCTTCTTCCTTCTGTCTTTCTACGCAAGGTCATAACACAGGGTTCAGGAGTGCGTTGCAGTCAGAACGCAGGGTTCAGGAGTGCGTTGCGGTCAGAACGCATGGATCAGGAGTGTGTTGCGGTCAGAATGCAGGGTTCAGGAGTGCGTTGCGGTCAGAATGCAGGGTTCAGGAGTGTGTTGCAGTCAGAATGCAGGTTTCAGGAGTACGTTGCGGTCAGAATGCAGGGTTCAGGAGTGCATTGCAGTCAGAATAAATGGATCAGGAGTGCGTTGCGGTCAGAATACAGGGTTCAGGAATGCATTGCGGTCAGAATGCAGGGATGGGGGGGTGATGTGAATGGCGATAGAGGACACTGCTATGGGGGTGACCCTGGTGTCCTATCTGTTTCCACAGACCGGGATGCCAGGGCCGCCATCAGGAATCTTGGGGCCCCTTACACAGCTTCAGGCATGGGCCCCCTGGAGCTGAGGAGAACCCCGGGGGGGGGGTGCTGCCGCCACGAATTGAGAAGCAGGGGGGCTGCCGCAAATTCAGAAGCGGGGGGGGGGGTGCCACGAATTGAGAAGCAGAGGGTTTGGGTGCTGACGAACACAAAAAAAGACAGAAGAACAAAAAAACAAAAAAAAGGGGGGTTGCCATCCAGGGCCCTGGGGACCTCTGGGCCCCTTACCAAAAAAAATAAAAAATTATAAAAAAAAAGGGAGGTTTCCATCTGGGGTCCTGGGGACCTCTGGACCCCTTACAAAAAATAATAATAATAAAAAAAAAAAAAAAGAAATTAATAAAAAAAATTATAAAAAAAAAAAAAAGGGAGGTTTCCATCCAGGGCCCTGGGGACCTCCGGGCCTCTGGGGACCTCTGGGCCCCTTACAAAAAAATAAATAAATTAAATAAAATAAATAAATAAAAAAACAAATTAAATAAAAAAATGAATAATAAAAAAAAAGAATAAAAAAAAAGGGGGGGTTGACATTCGGGGCCCTGGGGAACTCCGGGCCCCTTACAACAAAAAAATATATTAAAAAAAAATAATAAAAAAAAGGGGGGCCATCCGGGCCCCTTACAGGTGTACTGCCTGTACCCCCCTGATGGCGGCCCTGCGGGACGCTATAACTTTTGCGCAAACCAATCAATATACGCTTATTGCAATTTTTTTTACCAAAAATATGTAGAAGAATACATATTGGCCTAAACTTTTTTGGGGGATATTTATTATAGCAAAAAGTAAAACAATTTGTTTTCTTTTTTCAAAATTGTCGTTCTTTTTTTGTTTATAGTGCAAAAAATAGAAACCACAGAGGTGATCAAATACCACCAAAAGAAAGCTCTATTTGTGGGAAAAAAAGTACCTCGATTTTGTTTGGGTACAGCGTGGCACGACCGTGCAAATGTCAGTTAAAGCGACGCAGTGCCATATCGCAAAAAATGGCCTGGTCATTAAGGGGGTAAATCTTTCAGGGGCTGAAGTGGTTAAAGTGCTAGCTGGTCCTGGGAGTTGTAGTTCTACAAGCAAGTCTGTGCTGGAGGTAGAAGAGGAGAAGTGTGTATATACAGGATGTATATAGTTGAGTTCCTGAAGATTTCTTACTTATCGAGTGAGCATATCATAACAACTCTTCCCCTTCCAAGTTTAATCCCCCCGAATAAAAAAAACAAAGCTGCAAAGACTGTTTCTTGGCTCCAGAGAGAGTGGAAAATCCACTGGCTGTGCAGTGTGGGAAATAACCATATTCACCAGCGGCTCCTGTGTGGCAGTGCTACTATTGGGGGCATCATCCAGGATATCTGCCCACGGTCAACCTGCCGACCGTTGCTCCTAGATTTTTTCATTGAGCCAGGGATCTGTGCCTTGTTCCAAAAGACCACCAGAGGGGTTGAACCAGCAAAGGACTATTTGTGATTGTCACTTCAAAAACCCAAGCGCCATTGTCCATAGCAACCAGTGGGAGCTGTCTCTCAAGTTATTGCTGCCCTGCTTACTGATCAGCAGCTATCCAGTGCTGACCTGGTTACCTGATCAGCAGGAGCGGACACTAGTGGAAACCGGTGTCCAGTTGGAGCATCACAGGGGGATTCACCCTTGGGGTGATCGAGGGGATAGAGCGACTATGCCTGCTGTGTCCTAAATGCCGGATACCGACTGCGGTGGTCAATGCCTGGGTCCGGTGCAGGCATTGCGACCAGCTGCTTACCCAGCTAGTATCCAGTGAGCAGGGGCCACAGTACTACCATGTGGACCTGCAAACAGGAATGTGCCAATTACAGCCGCAGAAGTCCCGGAAGGTCGGAGTGGGCCTTGGATCATCCAAGCAAGGCGGCGTGGAGTCGGAGCCCGGTGACTGTGAAAACCAGCGACATTGGGAGGAAAAATGGAGATCTGCCATGGCCTGCAGCTCAGTCAGGGACCAGGTAACTGTAAGTACTGCCCAGCAGGAACCAGATAATGTCCCTGAAATTCCGGCTGTGCCTATATGCTGACGCTATAAAAACCTGCGGGGAACCTAAAAAAATTACTGGCTACCGATCTGAATCACTGACGCTAAGACAGCGATCAGAAAAATGATCGCTTAGCGACAGTGGTGATAGGGGGTGAAAGGGTTACCTGGGGGGCGATCAAGGGGGTTAAACCTTTATTAGATAATTTATGGGGGTACCTGACGCTATAAAAACCTGCAGCGAACCTAAAAAAAATTACTGGCTACCGATCTGCATCACCGACGCTAAGACAGCGATTAGAAAAATGATCGCTTAGAGACAGTGGTGATAGGGGGTGAAAGGGTTACCTGGGGGGCGATCAAGGGGGTTAAACCTTTATTAGATAATTTATGGGGGTACCCGACGCTATAAAAACCTGCGGCGAACCTAAAAAAAATTACTGGCTACCGATCTACATCACCGACGGTGCTAGGGGGTGAAAGGGTTATCTGGGGGGTGATCAAGGGGTTAAACCTTTATTAGGGGGGGTTAGGGGGCTACACTGGACCTAAAACTAAACTGTAGTGACACTTTTACAGTCACAAATGTCACTGATTGCAGTGATCAGTAAATAAATGGTCACTGCAATCAGTGACACTGTGACTGGGGGCTGGGGGGTGATCTGGGGGGGGCCTGGGGGGGCGATTTATGTGCCTATGTGTGCTGGTGTTAGTGTAGTGTTTGTGCACTAACCTTGATGTTTTCTCTTGTACGGCGCTCGGTATATGTGAGTGCCGCACAAGAGATGACATCACTTCCTCCTGCTTCCTCTGCCTGTGTTTACATTACACAGGCAGAGGGGACATTCTCATTCGCCGGGAGCGATCGCGGGGGGGTGCCCCCCCCCGGTCCCAGACCAATTCCGACCGCTCACTGTACAGAAGGGGGGTCCGATTGGACCCCCCAACTGTACAAAGGCAATCACGTACACTGTACGTGATTGTGCCTGTCGGTGCCATTGAGCCAACGTATATATACAGTGAGCGGTCGTTAAGTGGTTAAAGGCCTGCATTTGTGGCGGGTGTTTGGCCTAAGAACATAAGAACAGGCCTGAATTTTTCTTTACAGTGTGTATATTGGGTTACAAATAGATATGTTTTTTGTGGGTTTTGGGGGGAGGGGGTTGGGGGTGTACATAATTCCTGACCCACACCCCACTAGGGCTGTTGTTTGAAGATACTTCTAAAGGCCCGTACACACGGTCTGACTTTTTGCCAACAAACTTCAAAATTAGCACGTTTTTCAAAAAATCCGACCGTGTGTACGCTCCATCGGACAAACTTTTTCGGTTTTCATCGGACAAAAGTTCGCTCTGCAAACGGACAAACTTTTCGGCAACAAAAGTCTGATAGTGCAAAGTCCTATCATGTGTACAGAAATCCATCAGACTTTTGTCCGAGGTACAAATACGCATGCCCAGAACCAATGTTAAAATCAACCAACAATAGCAGAAGTTGACCAAAGGGTGGCGGTAAAGAGCAGAAAAGAGCAGAAAAACCACGTGATGTTGGGAAAGTTTTGGGAAAGTTTGTAGAAAAGTCTGAGCGTGTGTATGCTATGGGTGTGCCCAGCCAACTCCCTTCGGACAAAAATCCATGGAAAAGTTTGTTTGAAGTCCGACCGTGTGTACGAGGCTTAAGTCTCACATGTTAAGCCCCGTACACACGGTCGGACTGTTTGCCAACAAACTTCATTTTGAGCAAGTTTGACAAAAAATCCGACCGTGTGTACGCTCCATCGGACAAACTTTTTTGGTTTTCATCGGACAAATGTTCGGTCTGCAAACGGACAAACTTTTCGCCAACAAAAGTCCGATGGAGCAAAGTCCGACCGTGTGTACAGAAAACCATCTGACTTTTGTCCGATGGACAAAACAAATAATGTTAAAATCAACCAACAATAGCAGAAGTTGACCAAAGGGTGGCAGTAAAGAGCAGAAAAGAGCAGAAAAACCACGTGATGTTGGAAAAAGTTTTGGGAAAGTTTGCAGAAAAGTCCTGTGGTGTGTATGCTATGGGTGTGCCCGGCCAACTCCGTTCGAACAAAAAACCACGGAAAAGTCAGATGGAAGTCCGACCGTGTGTACGAGGCTTAAGACTTACAACTGCTATGTAATGGTTAATAAATTCCTGCTGTGTGTGTCAATGTAGTTTGTGTGCAGCCTTTTTGGCTTTTGTATTAATTTTGTCTGTTTTTGCTTATGATAATTCTGCTATGTAACTTTTTTGGGGTTTGGGGTGAGGACTTCTGATCACAAAAAAAAGGTTAGTCATGCTTGTTATTAGCTTGATTTGTATCCCTGCTTTTCTAATGTGTCTAATTTTTTGTGTCTGAAGCCTCGTACACACGGCCGAGATTCTCGTCGAAAAAAACATGTCGTTTTTTTTCGACGAGATTCTTGGACAAGAAACTTGTCCCGGCCGAGTGTACACACGCTCGATTCAAAGAACCCGCGGTTCTTTGAATGGAGCGTACGCGGTGACGTCATCGACTACGCGAGCATGCGCTCGTCACATTCGATGCCGTCGCCGCCATCTTGGTATACCCTACCTATGCCTAGGAAGCTATCGCGCATGCGTCGAATTCATTTCGAACATGCGCGGGCTTCCGGGAGGACAGGTAAGTGTACACACACTCACTTTTCTCGTCGAGAAACATGCCGACGAGAATCTCGACGAGAAAATAGAGAGCAGGTTCTCTATTTTCTCATCGAGATTACTTGTCGGTTTTCTTGACGAGAAACCATACACACGAACGAGTTTCTCGGCAAGACATCTCTGCCAGCAAGTTTCTTGCTGGTTCTTGCCGAGAAACTCGGTCGTGTGTACGAGGCCTTACACTTGTAGATTGTAAGCTCTCTTTAGCAGGTCCCTTCTAACTATATTGTCAAATGATTTTTGCAGACTCGAAATACATATTTTATAAGTGAAAACAATTCGTACCCCTTCAAATCTGTATTAAATCTAGTTGCATACAAAAGTGGTTGTGCAAGTCCTTGAGTAGAAAGTGTAATGGGGGGAGGGGGAAGAAAATCCCCCCAAAAAAACAAAAAACAAAACCTGCTCCAAAGCTGAAATTCAGGGCTCTACTAATTATTATTACTAGGGAAGCCATGAAATATGTTAACTAAATGTGAAATCTCTCTAAGCACCAAATTAAGAACAAAATACCCCAAAACTATTGTTTACAAAAAATTTGGTGCTGTGTTCCTCCCCAAAACCTTACCAGGCCCTTTGGGTCTGGTATAGATTTTAGGGGAACTTAAAAATAAAATTGGTGTGCCCCCCCCAAATCCAAACCAGATCCCCCTGTGAGCGCCCCCCCTCCTGAACCTTACCAGGCCACATGCCCTCAACATGGGGAGGGTGCTTTGGGTTCCCCCCCAATGCACCTTGCCCCCATGTTGATGGGGACAAGGGCCTCTTCCCGATAATCCTGGCCGGTGGTTGTCGGGGGTCTGTGGGTGGGGGGCTTATCAGAATCTAGAAGCCCCCTTTAACAAGGGGGCCCCCAGATTTTGCCTCCCCCTATGTGAATGGGTATCGTCTCCTGCCGCCGTCTTCTCCCGCTGCTGTGTTCTTCCTCACCGCCAGTTACCCACTAATATATTTCTTAAAAAGGGGGGCGGGCTCTCCGGGTGACGTCATCGGATTGCCACGCCCCATGGCTATGTAAGAGATGCCAGACAGCGGGTGACAACACAACAGAGGAAGGCGGCGGTGGGGGGGGGAAGAAAACAGCAGCCGGAGAAGTAGGCAGTGGCGGGAGAGACAGCGGCAGGAGATGATGGTGGCGGGAGTGACAGCCAGCGGCAGGAGATGATGGTGGCGGGAGTGACACCACCAGAAGAAGAAGGCAACAGAGGATGGCAGCGAGAGAGACAGCACCTGGAGAAGATGACGGCAGGAGAGAGGGCTCGGGGAGAAGACGGCTCAGAGCTATTTTACAATAAAGGACTTTTTTTAGTGAATGGGTAGGGGTACGATGTAACCGATACCCATTCTAATAGGGGTGGCAGGATCTGGGGGCCCCCTTGTTAAAGGGGGCTTCCAGATTCTGATAAGCCCCCCACCTGCAGACCCTGACAACCACCAACCAGGGTTGTTGGGAAGAAGCCCTTGTACCCAGGGGGGACCCCACGCCGTTTGTTTTTGTGATTTTTTTTTGGTGGCAATTTTTTGATTTTTGTATATTCAGCTGTCAGCTGGGAACCCTGCTGACAGCTGATGACTTATCGGTTGTCAAGGACTCGGCGGCCGGCTTCCCGGCCCCTTGCTTAGCAACTATCTATATACTGTGAAAATAAAAAGCGCAAAGCTTACATCTTAATCAGCAGCATATGCTGACAATAGGTGAATGCCTATTAGCCAATGTCACATGAGCATGGTTGTTACCATAATATCAATGCCTCAAATGAAAAACATTATTGTATAGAATGAAAAGAATCAAACATTAGTAATTGTATTTTCTATGTATGATTGTGATTAGCTCCGTAGTGTAGTGGTATGAACTGCTAACATCAAAGGTTCAAGCCATGGGTTTGAATCCCATGATGGTATCACTTAGTGAAAACTTGCACTGTACTCAGCAGCATAATTAGCCAATGCACATCAGTTTGGTTGATTCCATAATTTTAACTCTTCAAATGCATGCAATGGTATGTAAGTATTCAATAATATTATGGTGAAAAATCTGGCTATACATAAAACGGCATGCGGTCCCCCCAAAATACATACCAGACCCCTCCCAGAGGGAGGGGACGAGCGAGCATCCCCCCCTCCTGAACCGTACCAGGCCACATGCCTTCAACATGGGGAGGGTGCTTTGGGGTCCCCAAAAGCTTATCAGAATCTGGAAGCCTCCTTTAACAAGTGGGCCCGCAGATCCCGCCCCCCTATGTGAATGTACATCGTACCCCTAACCCATTCACCAAAAAAGTAGTGTAATGTGACAAAAGACAATAGCCAGTTTTTGACCAGTCCTTTATTAAAAATGTCTTCTTCTTCCCCCGCTTCTTCCTCCGATCCTCCTCTGGCTTCTCCTTCTGCGCTTCTTCCTCTGGTCTTCTCCTTCTTAATTCGGTCTTCCTCCGGCTTCTTCTTCCCCCGCTTCTTCTTCTTCCTCTGCCGCTGCTCCCTCCACTAACAAAAACTACCCTTCTCTGACGCTGCAGCCCGCCGATCTGTCCGCTTCCATGGCGCACATGTCATATATAACTATGGGGTGTGGCCACCGGATACAATCATCCGGAGACCCCGCCCCGTTGTGACATCACTGACCCATCATGCCCTGGCAGTGAAGTCACAAGGGGCAGGGTCTCTGAATGACATCATCCGCCCCATCGCATCATCGGACGAGGTTCGTTATTTTAATCTTCAGCGGGTCAGCGGGTAGCGGGGGAAGAAGAAGCCGGAGGAAGACCAAAGGAAGAAGCGGGGAAGGAGAAGCCAGAGGAAGAAGAAAACATTTTTAATAAAGGAATTGTCAAAAACTGGCTATTGTCTTTTGTCACGTTACACTACTTCCTTTCTGGTGAATGGGTAGGGGTACGATGGATGTACCCCATACTCATTCACATAGGTGGGTGAGATCTGGGGGCCCACTTGTTAAAGGGGGCTTTCAGATTCTGATAAGCCCCCTGCCCGCAGACCCCGACAACCACCGCCTAGGGTTTTCGGGAAGAGGTCCTTGTCCCCATCAACATATGGACAAGGTGCTTTGGGGAGACCCCAAAGCACCCTCCCCATGTTGAGGGCATGTGGCCTGGTATGGTTCAGGAAGGGGGGGCGCTCGCTCGTTCCCCCCTTTTCCTGACCTCCAGGCTGCATACTCGGATGAGGGGCTGGTATGGATTTTGGGAAGGCCGCATGCCGTTTTTTTTTTTTTTCTTGTTTTTTTTATCTATATTGCCGGAAGCCGGAAATGCATTACAGCCGTGAGCAATTTTAAATGAAATTTTTTCCTTTAGAAATGTCATTATTTCTGCGGCATGTTCTAGACATCGCACAGATGTGCCACTTTACAAACAAACAGACTAAGGGGATCCCCAGGCACCATATTTAAAGGAATTTTTCATTTTTATTGTTTCACTTTAAGCATCATAACAATCACTGCTCCTCTAAAAACAATCAATGCATTGACACATGTCCTCCAGGGCAGGACCCAGGTACCCATACACTTTTTATGGCAAATAACTTGCATACAAGCCTTCAATGAGGACTTTTAATTTTGCAGGTTCAAGCCCCATTGCAAAATAGATCGAGTCCCAGATCCTGCCCCCCCTATGTGAATGAGTAAGGGATACATTGTACCCCTACTCATTCACCAAAAACATAGTATAATGTGACAAAAGACAATAGCCAGTTTTTGACCAGTCCTTAAAAATGTCTTCTTCCCCCACTTCTTCCTCCTTCCTTCGGTTCTCCTCCGGCTTCTCCTTCCCCACTTTTTCCTCTGGTGTTCTCCTTCTTCCCTCGGTCTTCCTCTGGCTTCTTCTTCCCCCACGTCATCTTCTTCTTCCTCAGCCACCGCTCCGGCCACCGACCCGCTGAAGATTCCAAAACGACCCTCCTCTGACGCTGCAGCCCGCCAATCTATCCGTTTCCATGGCGCACATGTCATATATAACTATGGGGCATGGCCCCCGGATGGTGACAACATCATGTCCCGGGCAGTAAAGTCACAAAAGGCAGAGTCCCTGAATGACATCATCCGCCCTATCGCATCATCGGACAAGGTTCGTTATTTTAATCTTCAGTGGATCAGCGGCGGCAGAAGAGCCGGAGGAAGAAGAAGACCAGAGGAAGAAGAAGCGGGGGAAAGAAGAAACCAGAGGAAGACTGAAGGAAGAAGGAGGAGAAGATCAGAGGAAAAAGCAGGGAAGGAGAAGCCGTGGAAGAACGGAGGAAGAAGCGGGGGAAGAAGAAGACATTTTCAATAAAGGACTTGTCAAAAACTGGCTTATTGTCTTTTGTCACATTACAGTATACTACATTTTTGGTGAATACGATGTACATTTTTTGGTGGGTACGATGTACATTCACATAGGGGGGGCCCCGCCCGCAGACCCCAACTACCACCGGCAAGGGTTTTCAGGAAAAGGCCCTTGTCCTCATGTGGCCTGGTATGGTTCAAGGGGGGGTGCTCGCTCGTTCCCCCCCTTTTTCTGACCCCCCCCCCTACATTACAGCCACGAGCAAGTTTAAATAATTTTTTTTTCCTTTAGAAATCTCATTAATGCTGCAGCATTTTCTAGCCATCGCACAGATGTGCCACTTTACAGGCAGACTAAGGGAACGCTAAGGCACGATATTTAAAGGAATTTTTCATTTTTATAGTTTCACTTTAAGCATCATTACAATCACTTGTCCTTTAAAAACAATTGTTTTAAAAACTTTTTTTTTTGCATTGATACATGTTTCCCAGGGCAGGACCCAGGTCCCCATACACTTTTTATTGCAAATAACTTGCATACAAGCCTTCAATGGGGACTTTTGAATTTGCAAGTTCGAGCCCCATTGACTTCAACTATTCCTGCATATGCCGATTTGACAGGCATGTTTGCCGGCAATAGCGCGATTTCCCACTTGCATGTCCGCACAGTTGAAGTCTTAATTGGCTTAATTGGGCGCTACTATCATGTATGTATGTATTGTTGCAATCGCATATTCACGCTATAGTAAATGACCCCCATTCTGAGATATTTTTACAGTCTGGGGGTCTAGCAGACACCCCTTCCCCTTATCTCAGAGTTCTCTGCAGGCTGAAGCTGAAGGTTGGAGTTCAGAGAGTGTTCATTATAACACTTATGCCGCGTACACACGGTCGGAATTTCCGTCAGAATAAACTCCGACGGGTTTTTCAGACGGAATTCCGTTCAAGCTGTCTTGCATACACACTGTCACACACAAATTCCGACCATCAAGAACGCGGCCGGTGATGTACACTACGACGAGCCAAGAAAAATGAAGTTCAATGCTTCCGAGCATGTGTCGACTTGATTCTGAACATGGGTGTTTTTTTCTCCGTCGGAGTTCCATACAGACGAACGGAATTTACGATAGAATTTTTTTATGTTCTCTTTCTCCATCAGAATTTCCGACGGAAAAAGTCAGATTGGGCATACACACGGTCGGAATATCCGCTGAAAAAATTCCATCTGACTTTTTTCCTTTTAGAAATGACTGTATCCCATTGATAAAACAACGACCCCTACTTACCGTATATACTCGAGTATAAGTCGCCCCGAATATAAGCAGAGGCACCAAATTTTACCACAAAAAAATGGGAAAACGTATTGACTCGAGTATAAGCCTAGGGTGAGAATGCAGCAGCTACTGTAAGTGGAAAAGAGGGCCAATAATGCCCATCTGCAGCCTCACTGTGCCCATTTGCCACCTCACTGTGCCCATTGCATGCCACACTGTGCCCATGTACCATATCCGCCGTGTCAGTATTGATGCGGAGGGAAGGAAAGCCATATTACGCCGTACATTGTCCCCTCCAATTCACAGTAGGGCTGTGTGTATAGGAAGTCCGCACCGTCCACTGTAACAAAGCTCCCCTCCTCCTCGTCACAGATGGACGAGGAGAAGGCGGGACGGCGTGGACAGCCCTGCTGTGAATCGGAGGGGACAATGTATGGCGTAATATGGCTTTCATTCCCTCCGCATCAATACTGACACGGCGGCAGATAACCTGACTCGAGTATAAGCTGAGGGGGGCATTTTCAGCACAAAAAAATGTGCTGAAAAACTTGGCTTATACTCGAGTATATACAGTAATAGGTAGAAGGGTTTCCTATCATCTCTCTCTCTCGCACAACATAACGTCACCATAAATGGCTCCAATGCATCATAATAAATAGCATGATTACAAGAAGGAACTAAACTGCCTTCCGTCTCACCATATACATTTTTTCACCCATCTGTACAGTCCTGCTGTACTCAGATGAACACTGAGGTTGCTCTGCCTTTTAACTATAAAAGATAAAATACATACATTAGGCACCCTCAAAATATGAGTTGTAATTTCCCAAACTTACAGACTATATTTAGCAGAGATAGAAATCTGTTTAAGATCTATATAAAAATTATTTAGATAACTCTATCATACATGTAACCTTGGGCAATAAGTTTAAAAGGTTAAATATAAAAGGTATGTGGCTCACATTCAAAATTAAAAGAGAGGTATGGGATTTTTTTTGGAATCATACTTACCTATGTAGCGGCCTCCTCACTCCCCTCTCTTTCTTCAGCTCGTCTGTTTCTTGTCTAGGGGTATCTTTTAGAGGGGAAGGGAGCGGGGACACTACGCCAGGCCTTTATCACAGGTGTCAGTGTGATACAAGCAAAGTTCCTTTTACCTTCGGGTCAGTGCTGTGCACCTGGAGCCTCCACCGAGAGTTACCTTGAACAATGTCTGTCAGGAAATGAGCCCCACACCATTAAAGTTCAACACTCCTTTATTCTTCTCGAATGAACACAATCAGTTGAACTCCCTTAGTAGAAACAGAACAGAAAAGGAGGTGTGGATGCGAATAGGCCCAGACACAATGTGTTCTCCACTTTCCTCCCTGAAAGTGGGTTGCAGTCTCCGAACGAGGGGGGATTTCCTTCCAAGCGGTCTCCGGTGAGAGACTCACCCGTCACTGGCAATCTGCTGCACCAGGTCTTCGAATGAGGAGCTCCCCCCGGTCCATTACGCTTTCCAGATTCGGGTACCCACTCCCGGGGTTCCCTAGGATCTCCTTCCCTCGCGGAACTCAGTGTTGGGCACTGAGCTCCAGACCTCCATCTGAGTACCTCACCCCAGGCTAAAGGTGCCTGGAATGGAACACGACCTCCGACTGTCCTCTAGGCCTAGGCCCGCCTAGAGAACCAACACAAACCACCATCCACAGGCTGAAGGTGCCCTGGACTCCGACCCCGTGACAAAGATGGCCGGCCCCTTTATACCCTCTCCCAGCAAGCACGGCGGGTTCCCCGCCCCACCATACCGCTGCCGAGGGGGGACAAAAAGGAGGCATGACACACAGCAATGATTCAACCCCAGCCCAGGGCGACAGCGCCACCCACTGGGCTGCAGGGAATTACACATCACCAATGTCTCTGTCAAGTTCAAATTTACACCCGGAAAGTACATACCCGCTACACTCTCCCCCTGGTGGTTTGACACTGGTCCCCAGTGTCTGGAGTAAATCATGCCCTCAACGGCTGACATAATCCAATCCAGAAACCGACTAACAATTGTACAAAAATGTAAAACTTTAGAAAATTCTCCAACTAAAACATTGTGTCTGAGCCCTGTAAAGAAAACGGGAATAAAGACAAAAGAGAAACAACAGCATTGACTCATAACTTTGAATCACATATTCACATTTGACTTCCCCCCCCCCATCCTGACTAAGACCCACCCCATCCTCAGTGGACTTGATGGGATGCTCTCCTGCAGAGGGAAAAGAAAGGATTAACACATATAACCCTGACACCTGTATTCGTGTAATGGAAAAGAAACTTCTCCGGAAAGAAATCCCTTTTCTCCAAAGAGTGAGTGCATGAAAAGTGTTTTAACGTTGCGCAACACTGCCACCTGGTGACAGCACCGCGGTAACTGCACTCGTGGAACTTTCCTCTTTCCTTTGGCCCTATCTACCCAGAGTCTATGATCTCTTCAAGAAAGTGAAAAATAACAGGAACAGTCCTTTATTTCTTTAAGGCACAAAAGCAACGGGCCCCAGAAAGTTCAGCAGCATGATAAGAACGGAGTCTCTTTTCTCCTACAGGTAAAACCGGGGATGCGGCAGAACAAGTGGCTTCAAGTGCTGATCCATTGTTTCCAGATGATACTCCACATCTTCTCCTTCTTTGCGCCGGATCAACACTTTATCTGCATGGATGTGTCGTCCCAACATCCACTCTGCCTTGCAGTCTTTAAAACGTTGAGAGGCCTTTGGAGAGCATGCCAGGTACCTGCGGGCGTGGGGAACCTGAAGGTGGGTCCACACAAAGTCATTGTACCAGCGCTCCCGGCACACTTCCACCTTATACAGCAGTTCCTTCGACAGGTACGGATACTCCCATCCGTAGTCCGCAGCAACCTTCTGGCCAAATAGCCGTTGTAATCTCGCCAAAGGAGGCATGGTAGCTTTGTCCCCTTCGCCAGGCAAAACTATCGAGTCCGGGTGGCGAGGGGCCTTGATCACATCTGATCTGGGCATTGATGCCCGCAGCAACAGTCTCTTTTCCCCGGTCTTCGGTACAGATGGCACCGGGGATGCAGAAGCAGGCTGGGGATGGGACCTCTCTTCAGGCGCTGGAGCCTCCACCCGGGGTGTACTTTCCCCTGTAGACATGGGTGGATCCCTGGTCCTCCGGAATGAAGCGAGAGGTACTTTGTCCCAGCCTTTCTCTGCAAACAGTTCGTCTATAGCAACGTCGTCTCCCATGTCCGAGAGCGACTCTAGGTCAGAGGTGTCACACTCCTCCGCAGGCAGGTATCCTGTAGTGGAGACCGAGCTTTCACCTCTTCCCACACACCATATCTCTCCACCTGGCTTACCTCGGCCTTTGCTTGAAACGGGACGTCCGGAACTCTTGTCGACGGATCCATCCTGATCGGGCGTAAGCGGGCGAGACTGTCCACCACAACCACTGGTCGGGGCTACCATGCCGGTTTTTCTCTTCGGTGGTGGACGCTGCGAGACAGTGGTGACCGAGTCAGCATCCTCGGATTTCTCCTGTTGAGTTTTTATGACCTCTTCCGCAGTCGCTGCAGTGTGCGCAGGGATGGCTGTCACAGCAGTGATTCCTCCTCTCTGAGTGGTGTTGCCCGCAGCACGGCCGGAGTAGATGGTTCTCGGCTTTTCAACCGCCGGATCCACTTCGAACAGGAACTCCCCACAGGCCTGACATCGCCAGAATGGCTTCAGCTGGCACACCAGTCCCGAACAGCCGGGACAAATCACACCCAGGGCCTCAACGTCCATGCACGAATACAGGGCGAATCGACCCCTTGGCTTTAGCCGGATCCCCGTATCTGTTACCGGAGCAGCAGCAGTCAATGTCGTGGTAGAAGGGTGAACTGGAATCCACAACGTATGTCCGAACATGGCGACCTGTTGCTGATCCATTGCACACTGCAGAGTTTTTGCGCCAATGTCCCACGTGTAGTCCTTCACACGTATTGGACTCCTCCCCTTTGCTCCAGTTCGCAGGCTTTTCTTCTTTTCTGTGTCTGAGTCACGCCCACGAACTAAGCGATGGGGGTGTGCCTGGTGGCGCAGTGCAATAGAAGCCCCCACGTGTAGTACTTCACACGGCTGAACTTCCCCCTCTTTCCATTCTTCTGCGCGGGCCTTTCCCTTCATTTGGTCATGTCCACGACTTCGAGCAGGGATGCACTTCGGCCAATGAAGGCCTGCCTATTCGCGTAACTCTTCCAACAGACACGTTCAATACTGTGGTGCACAAACACTAAACCGGACCCGAGCCCCCACGTGTAGTGGCCTCCTCACTCCCCTCTCTTTCTTCAGCTCGTCTGTCTCTTGTCTAGGGGTATCTTTTAGAGGGGAAGGGATCGGGGACACTACGCCAGGCCTTTATCACAGGTGTCAGTGTGATACAAGCAAAGTTCCTTTTACCTTCGGGTCAGTGCTGTGCACCTGGAGCCTCCACCGAGAGTTACCTTGAACAATGTCTGTCAGGAAATGAGCCCCACACCATTAAAGTTCAACACTCCTTTATTCTTCTCGAATGAACACAATCAGTTGAACTCCCTTAGTAGAAACAGAACAGAAAAGGAGGTGTGGACACAATGTGTTCTCCACTTTCCTCCCTGAAAGTGGGATGCAGTCTCCGAACGAGGGGGGATTTCCTTCCAAGCGGTCTCCGGTGAGAGACTCACCCGTCACTGGCAATCTGCTGCACCAGGTCTTCGAATGAGGAGCTCCCCCCGGTCCATTACGCTTTCCAGATTCGGGTACCCACTCCCGGGGTTCCCTAGGATCTCCTTCCCTCGCGGAACTCAGTGTTGGGCACTGAGCTCCGGACCTCCATCTGAGTACCTCACCCCAGGCTAAAGGTGCCTGGAATGGAACACGACCTTCGACTGTCCTCTAGGCCTAGGCCCGCCTAGAGAAGCAACACGAACCACCGTCCACAGGCTGAAGGTGCCCTGGACTCCGACCCCGTGACAAAGATGGCCGGCCCCTTTATACCCTCTCCCAGCAAGCACGGTGGGTTCCCCGCCCCACCATACCGCTGCCGAGGGAGGACAAAAAGGAGGCACGACACACAGCAATGATTCAACCCCAGCCCAGGGCGACAGCGCCACCCGCTGGGCTGCAGGGAATTACACATCACCAATGTCTCTGTCAAGTTCAAAATTTACACCCGGGAAAGTACATACCCGCTACACCTATATGAATGCAGCATCGATCTGATGCTGCATCTGTCCCCTGCTGGCTCTAAGACTGAGAACCGCTGATCGCTCAGTTCTCCGAGCTCCCTGAGCAGAGAGCTGGTGACTGTCAGCCACTGGCTCTCTACTCTGCCCCAAAGAGCTCACTGGGGCGGGAGCGGCTGGCTCAGGCTCTCATCGGCTCTCAAAGAGCTCACTGGGGCGGGAGCGGCTGGCTCAGGCTCTCATCGGCTCGCTGAGAGGCAGAGCCGGGTGTTGGTCAAGGCATGTGGGTGGATCCTGACGATATATAGTTGCAATCTTTTCCAAGCCTGGACCGTCTCTGTGACATCAGCCCTCTGTCCGCTGAAAATGGGTCACAGGAGTGTAGAACGAACTGCACTCCTGTGATACACAGGAGAAGTACAGCCAAACAAGCTTTGGCTGTACTTCTCCTTTAAGATAGCTATAAATAATAGAGAATAATAAAAGAGTATTTAAAAAATTCACAAAATGAAGGAGCATTATCATCATTTAAAAAGTACAAAGAATATAACAGAATATGTAAGGTAACCAATGTTGCAAAAATTTTAAATGAACGTCAGGTTGCAAAAGAGGGGACAAATCCAAATAAATTCTTCAATCCAAATAAATTCTTAAATTCTTACATCAAATGGTCCTCAAAGAGCTGAGCTTTCTTATACAGTATATAAGCCATTGGTTCTAATTTTTAAAGGTTGTTTAACCACTCCCTTCCCCGTCCATAGTCATATGATGTCTGCAGATGGGATCTCCCATCCTGGGCGTACGTCATATTATGTCCCCGGCTTCCTGGCGGTATAGGGGGTGTGCGCGTGCTGCCGCTGTGTGTTCCTAGTATATAGGAACACCAATCAGTCTCCTCCCCTAATCAGTCCCATCCCCCAACAGTTAGAATCACTCCCTAGGTAACACATTTAACCCCTTGATCGCCCCCTAGTGTTAACTCCTTCCCTGCCAGTGACATTTATACAGTAATCAGTGCATATTTATAGCTCTGATGGCTGTATAAATGTCAATGGTTTCAAAAAAGTGTCAAAAGTGTCCGATCTGTCTGCCCCAATGTCGCAGTCACAATAAAAATCGCAGATTGCCGCCATTACTAGTAAAAAAAAAAAATAGTAAAAATGGCATAAATTAATAACCTATTTGTAGGCGCTATAACTTTTGCGCAAATCAATATACGCTTATTGCGATTTTTTTTTTACCAAAAATATGTAGAAGAATACTTATTGGCCTAAACTGAGAAAAAAAATCGTTTTTTAAAATAAAATTGGGGATATTGATTATAGCAAAAAGTAAAAAATATTGTGTTTTTTTCAAAATTGTCGCTCTGTTTTTGTTTAAATTCCAAAAATAAAAACCACAGGGGTGATCAAAGACCACCAAAAGAAAGCTCTATTTGTGGGAAAAAATGATAAAAGTTTAATTTGGGTACAGTGTTGCATGACCGTGCAATTGTCATTCAAAATGTTACAGCGCCGAAAGCTGAAAATTGGCCTGGGCAGGAAGGGGGTGAAAATGCCCTGTATTGAAGTGGTTAATGACTGGCATGGTACAACTGGATTGGCATAAGGCCAATATGGTGCCTATATTTAAAAAGGGATCTTATCTTTACTAAGTAACTACAGACCTGTTGTTAGTTTAACCACTTCAGCCCCGGAAGAATTTACCCCCTTCCTGCCCGGGCCATTTTTTGCGATATGGCACTGCGTCAATTTAACTGATAATTGCACAGTCGTGCGACGTTGTACCCATACAAAATTAATGTCCTTTTTTCCCCCACAAATAGAGCTTTCTTTTGGTGGTATTTGATCACCTCTGCATTTTTTAATTCTTGCGCTATAAACAAAAAAAAGCGTAAATTTTGAGAAAAACACAATATTTTTTTGCTTCTCGCTATAATAAATATCCCAATTTTTTTTTTAAACTCATTTTTTCCTCAGTTTAAGCTGATATGGATTCTTCTACATATTTTTGGTAAATAAAGTCTCAATAAGCATATATTGATTGATTTGCGCAAAAGTTATAGCACCTACAAAATAGGTTATTGATTTATGGCATTTTTATAAAAAAAAAAAAATTCTTACTAGTAATGGCGGCAATCTGCGATTTTTATCGTGACTGTGACATTGGGGCAGACAGATCGGACACTTTTGACACCATTGACATTTATACAGCCATCAGAGCTATAAATATGCACTGATTACTGTGTAAATGTCACTGGCAGGGAAGGGGTCGATCAAGGGGTTAATTGTGTTCCCTCACTGTGTGTTCTAACTGTGGAGGGATGGGACTGACTGGGGGAGGAGACCGATCGGTGTTCCTATATACTAGGAACACACGATCTGTTTCCTCTCCCTGACAGGACGGGGATCTTTGTGTTTACACACACAGATCCCCGTTTCTACTTAGTCACGAGCGATCGCGGGTGCCCGGTGGACATCGCGGCCGCTGGGCACGTGCATCGGCTCCTTAGTGACGCTGCGGTGGCGCAAGTCCCCTATACTGGCGGTAAGCTGAGGACGTCATATGATGCCCGCCCAGGATGGGAGATCCCATCTGCGGATGCCATTTGACTATAGCTGGGATGGGAAGTGGTTAACATAGGACATAGTATACTTGGATTTTGCCAAAGTATTTGATACAGTTCCCCACATGCGGCTAATGTGTAAATGAAAGGCTTAGAAAATTGATGTTGTATGTGTTTTCAGCAATCATCAAAAAATCTGAAGAAAACTGAAAAAAACGATCAATGAATTGTAAACCAAAAACAGTAGAAGTCCATATAATTTTGAATGTGGTAGTCCCATACAACTTGTGCTATATATCACTCCTAGGTAAGTGCTGAAAAAACGTGCAAGTAGAAAACACCATGGTAAATCCCTTTTGGCAGTGGCGGCTGGTGCTCAAAATTTTTCGGGGGGCGCAAACAAAGTGAAAAAAAAATCATCAATTGTCGCCACTGTGCCCATTAAACTCAGCCACTGTGCCCAAACGCCACCAGTTTGCCCCCTCAAATGCAGCCAGCCGCTGGCTCTGATAGGCACTTCCAAAAAGCAACCTGCCGCTGCTATTCAGATGGCCGGCGCTCGCCAGGGGGCCGGCCATCTAAATAGTGGGCGGCAGCGGCGCCGGAGACAATACATAGGTTCATGCAATGCATGAACCTATGTATTGTTGTTGTGAGTGACGGGCGCAGGAGAGAGAGGGGGCGGCGCTCCTGTGCCCACTATGGACTCACCGCCACTGCCTTTTGGGCAAACTCTCACCTCACTATCTTGACCCCCACGACAAAGGTCAATATGTGCTCCAACAATAAACAAACTCCTTACCTTCTGAATCAGCAAGGACTCTGGCTCTTGGAGAACCTCAGCAGCTCAGGTGGGTCGATGGATGGACAATTCAGTGTGTATTTACATGTTACAGTGTGTAACTAATACATGTGAAAAGAAAAAAGTTCATATGACTGAAGGTGTGGTTGCCACCACCCCTGTTATATATACCAAATTTCAATCCACCTCTTTTTGGGACTTTGAAGACAACCATTACAAAGGTAATAAAGTTAAAAATTAGTAATTATTTTTTATTTATTTTTGCCGTCTTTTAAAAAACATATCTGAATAAAAACAAAGTGTAATTATATTTCTCCAACCATATCACAATAGAAAGATACAACTATTAATGGATCTCAATACTGGCAATCCAATGTGATGGAACATGTACAGAGTATACAGTATAACAACACATACACAAAGTGGTAACCCCAACTGCTGATTCTACTCTACTCTACAACTCTACAACCATGGATTTGCGATTGTTGTTTTTTTTACTTTAAGCCTGGGATATCCAATGTGTTTTGAATAGGTCAACTTAACGTCTTCTTCAGGGATATGATACCACTCTGCAACACACTAAGGGGGTCATTTACTATAGCACCTAATAATTATCCTGCAGTCCCCAAAAAAAGCGCCCAATTAAGGCCAATTAAGACTTCAACTCACACAAGCTGGGCGCTAATGCAAATGGAAAGCAGCACTATTGTCGGCAAAAATGCCTGTCAGATCGCATATGCGGGAATAGTGGAAGTCAATAGGGCTCGAACGTGCAAAATCCAAAGTTCTCACTGAAGGCTTATATGCAAGTTTTTTGCTATAAAAAGTGTATGGGGACCTGGGTCCTGCCCCAGGGGACATGTATCAATTGGAAAAAATGTTTTTAAAACGGCAGTTTTTTCAGGAGCAGTGATTTTAATAAACAATAAAAATTAAAAATTCCTTTGAATACTGTATCGTGCCTGAGGGGTGTCTATAGTATGCCTGTAAAGTAGCGCACCATTCCCGTGTTTATTACTGTACTTCAGCAAAATGGCATTTCTAAAGGAAAAATTGTCATTTAAAATTGTTTGCGGCTGTAATGAATTGCCGATTCCCGGTAATATTGAGTAAAAATCAAATAAAAAGATGGCGTAGGTTCCCCCCATTAGTCCATACCAGGTCCTTCGAGTCTGGCAAATAAAATAAAAATATGGCATAAGGGTTCCCCCCAAAATCCATACCAGACCCTTATCCGAGCACGCAACCTGGCAGGCCGCAGGAAAAGAGGGGGAGCCCCCCTCCTGAACCGTACCAGGCCACATGCCCTCAACATGGGGAGGGTGCTTTGGGGTCCCCCCAAAGCACCTTGTACCCTTGTTGATGGGGACAAGGGCCTCATCCCCACAACCCTTTCCCCGTGGTTGTGGGGGTCTGCGAGTGGGGGGCTTATCGGAATCTGAAAGCCCCCTTTAACAAGGGGGTCCTCAGATCCGGGTCCCCCCTATGTGAATGGGTATGGGGTACCTTGTATCCCTACATATTCACCAAAAAAAGCAGTGAAATGTGACAAAAGACAATAGCCGGTTTTTGACAATACCTTGATTAAAAATTTCTTCTTCTTTCCCCTGCTTCTTCCTCCATCTTCCTCCTGTCTTCCTTCGGTTTTCTCCTTTTTCCTCCAGCTTCTCCTTCCCCCCACCTTCTTCCTCCATCTTCCTCCGCTTCTTCCTCCGGTCTTCTCCATCTTCCTTATATATGATATGTGCGCTATAGAAGTGGACAGATCGGCTGACGCAGCATCGGAGGAGGTTTGTTGTTTTCATGTTCAGCGGGAGCGGCAGAGAAGAAAGACCAGAGGACGGACCGGGGGAAGAAGTAGCAGGATGAAGATGGAGAAGAACGGAGGAAGAAGCGGAGGAAGATGGAGGAAGAAGCCGGGGAAAGAAGAAGCCGGAGGAAGATGCGGGGGAAATAAGACATTTTTAACAAAGGAATTGTCAAAAACCGGCAATTGTCTTTTGTTACATTTCACTGCTTTTTTTTGGTAAATGGGCAGGGGTGCAATGTACCCGATACCCATTCACATAGGGGGGAGCCAGAAAGGGTTGTGGGGATGAGGCCCTTGTCCCCATCAACATGGGGACCAGATGCTTTGGGGGGGACCTGCCTTTTTTTACATACCATTGCGTGCATTTTAAGAGTTACAATTATGGAATAAACCAAACTGATGTGCATTCGCTAATTATGCTGCTGAGTACAATGTACATTTTCAGGAAGTTATACCATTGGTGGGATTCAAACCCATGGCTTGAACGTTTGAAGGTAGCAGGGCATACCACTATGCTATTGAGCTGAGCTCAATCCTACGTAGAAAATACTATTACTAATGTTTGATTCTTTTCATTCTATACAATAATGTTTTGCATTTGAGGCATTAATACTATTTTACCAACCATGTCACAAGAAAAGGGGGTTGGGCAAGGGGAGGGTGGGACTTTGTGTGAAGCACGTGACAGCAAAAGGGTAATTGGGTGAACATAAGGAGATTTATTGAATACAATTAGTAAACATACATAGTAGCAATGTCAATGGTACATGATAACATACAAATAAATCTCTTTATGTTCACCCAATTACCCTTTTGCTGTCACGTGCTTCACACAAAGTCCCACCCTCCCCTTGCTCAACCCCCTTTTCTTGTGATTCAGATTGGGATGGAAATATATGACCTCACCAGGCCATGATTTCAATTAAAGTCCCTAGGGATGGAAATACGTGGCCTTACCAGGCCTTGGCTTCCCCAAAGTCCCTAACTATAAACAACCCCCTTATTTTTACTA
The DNA here is from genome assembly GCA_029206835.1 of Rana muscosa. Taxonomy (NCBI): domain Eukaryota; kingdom Metazoa; phylum Chordata; class Amphibia; order Anura; family Ranidae; genus Rana; species Rana muscosa. Next base: position 553,613,468 of record CM055116.1, on the reverse strand, counting down.
AACCATGCTTATGTGCCATTGGCTATTGGGTAGGGATGAGCTGAACACAAGTTCGGTTCGCACCAGAACTTGCGAATAGGTCAAACATTTGTGCGAACACCGTTAAAGTCTATGGGACACTAACATGAAAAATCAAAAGTGCTAATTTTAAAGGCTTAAATGCAAGTTATTGCCATAAAAAGTGTATGGGGACCCGGGTCCTGCCCCAGGGGACATGTATCAATGCAAAAAAAGTTTTAAAAACTGAAGTTTTTTTAAGGAGCAGTGATTTTAATAATGCTTAAAGTGAAACAATAAAAATGAAACATTCCTTTAAATATCGTGCCTGGGGGTGTCCTTAGTATGCCTGTAAATTAGCGGATATTTCCCATGTTTAGAACAGTAGCGCAGCAAAATGAAACTTCTAAATGAAAAAATGTCATTTAAAACTGCTCGTGGCTGTAATGTATTGTCGGATCCTGGTAATATAGATAAAAATCAATGAAAAAATGAGTTCCCCCCCCAGTCTATTACCAGGCCCTTTGGGTCTGGTATGAATATTAAGGGGAACCCCACATCAAAACAATAAAAAATTGCGTGGGGGTCCTCCAAAATCCATACCAGGCCGTTCAGGTCTGGTATGGATATTAAGGGGAACCCTGCGCCAAATTTTTTAAAATAAATGGCGTTGGGTTCCCCCCTAAAATCCATACCAGACCCTTATCCTGAACCGTACCAGGCAACATGCCCTCAACATGGGGGGGTCCTTTGGGGTCCCCCCAAAACACCTTGTCCCCATGCTGATGGGGACAAGGGCCTCATCCCCACAACCCTTGCCCGGTGGTTGTGGGGGTCTGCGGGCGGGGGGCATATCGGAATCTGGAAGCCCCCTGTAACATTGTACCCCTACCCATTCACCAAAAAAAAAGCTGTGAAATGTGACAAAAAACAAATAGCCAGTTTTGACAATTCCTTTATTGTAAAATAGCTCTGACTGGTGTCTTCTGCCGTCATCTTCCCTTGGTCCTGTCTCTTATGCCGCCATCTACTTCTCCCACTGCTGTGTTCTTCCTCACCGCCGTGTTCTTCCTCGCTGCTGTGTTCTTCCTCCCCCGTCGTCTTCCTCTGTTGTGTTGTCCTCCGCTGTCTGGCGTCTCTTGCACAGCAGTGGGGTGTGACCATCCATTGACGTCACAAACAGAGTCCCCCCCTTTATTTCCTGGAAAAAAGGGGACAGGCTTTTCGTGTGATGTCAACAGATGGTCACGCCCCATGGCTGTGTAAGAGACACCAGACGGCGGGGGAGGAAGAACACAGAGGCGAGGAAGAACACGGCGGTGAGGAAGAACACAGCGGCGAGGAAGAACACAGCAGCGGGAGAAGTAGGCAGTGGCGGGAGAGATGGTGACAGAAGATGGTGGCAAGAGAGAGAGCACCAAGAGAAGATGACGACAGGAGACACGGTTCGGGGCGAAGACCACTCAGAGCTATTTTACAATAAAGGAATTGTCAAAAACCGGCTAATGTTTTTTGTCACATTTCACTGCTTTTTTTTGGTGAATGGGTAGGGGTACAATGTACCGGATACCCATTCACATGGGGGGGGCGAGATCTAGGGGCCCCCTTGTTAAAGGTGCTTCCAGATTCCGATAAGCCCCCCGCCCGCAGACCCCCACAACCACTGGGCAAGGGTTGTGGGGATGAGGCCCTTGTCCCCATCAACATGGGGACAAGGTGTTTTGGGGGGGACCCCAAAGCACCCTCCCCATGTTGAGGGCATGTGGCCTGGTACAATTAATGAGGAGGGGGCGCTCTCTCGTCCCCCCTCTTTTCCTGCGACGGCCATCCAGGTTGCGTGCTCGGATAAGGGTCTGGTATGGATTTTGGGGGGACCCCCCACGCCATTTTTGATGCAGGGTTCCCCCCCCCCCCAAGCCATTTTTGTTAAATTTTGGCATGGGGGGTCTCCTCCGAATCCATACTAGACCCGAAGGGCCTGGTATAGACCTACAGGGACCCCATGCAGTTTTTTTGCAATTTTTTTGGCTGGCATTTTTTTTTACTTTCAGTAGGGAAGCTGCTGACAGCTGATGACTCATTGGTTGTTAAGGACGCAGCAGATGGCTATTAAAATAATAACCTGCAAAACACATAAAAATCACATCACAAAAGCAACAGTTGCTTTTCTGGTGCGGTTCCATTGAAATCTTTTACCCGCAAATCGCGTGAAAAAAGTCCCCGACCATTTCCAAAAACGCACTGGCCACAAAACGCATAGATGTGAACTAATACCATAGGAAACCATGTTAAATGGACTGTAGAGTGTTTCTGCAAACTGCAAAACGCACTAAAAAATGCATAGGTGTGAACCTAGGGTCAGGGCCAGTTCACACTGGAGCGATGCGGGAACCCTGCGAATCCAGTACGTGTTCCCGCATCGCATACAACCCGCAGGCAGTTCACACTGCCATATGGGAACTGCCCCAAATCAGTTCTCATATCGCAGAGCGAACTGTAAATTCAGACAAAACACATGCGATCTGATTCTGCTGCGGACCAAAAAAAAGGGCCCTGTGTGAGTTTGGTCCGAATGGGATGCAAATTCAACCATACAACCTGTATGGCTGAGTTTGCGTCACACAGACATCGCATGTGATTTGCAGTGCGGGGCAAATCACATCCGATGTCGGACAGCACAGCAGTGTGAACCGGCCCTATGGCCCCTTTCACACTTGTGCAACTTGTCCTGCGACTCCTGTGTCTATAGACCTCAAGATTACACTAACATTGCTTCAAATCACATAAAATTTGCGGAAAAAAGGCCTGCAAAATCGTGTGACTTTTAGATCGCACAAGTGTGAAAGCGGCCTTATGGACCTCAAGTTGAATGAAAAGTCAGCCAAGTGTGAAAGGAATCTATTGAGATTCATTGATAACACCTTTGAATTAGGCCCCATTTGCACTTGTGCGACCAATGCCTGTGTAATCTTGTGGTATATGGACCTCAAGTCACATCAAAGTCAAACCAAAGTACTGCATGGATGAATTTAACCCACTTGCAGGATGCACAAGTGAGAATAGTGCCTAATTCAAAGGTATTATCCATGAATCTCATTCACACTACTGCGACCTGAAAGTCACACTATTTTGCTGCCACTTTGCTGCTGCAACTTGCAGTGGCGTCTCCAGCTTTCATATTTAGGGGGGGCACATGGGGGGACAGGGACAAAAGTAGGGGGGCCAACTATAAAATGCAATTTTTATATATATATATACATATATACATATATATATACACACACACACACACACACAGTCATGGGCGAAATTGTTGGCACCCCAGAAATTTTTCCAGAAAATCAAGTATTTCTCACAGAAAAGTATCGCAGTAACACATGTTTTGCTATACACATGTTTATTCCCTTTGTGTGTATTGGAACAAAACAAAAAAAGGGAGGAAAAAAAGCAAATATGACATAATGTCACACAAAACTCCAAAAATGGGCTGGTCAAAATTCTTGGCACCCTTAACTTAATATTTGGTTGCACACCCTTTGGAAAAAATAACTGAAATCAGTCGCTTCCTATAACCAATAAACTTCTTACACCTCTCACCCGGAATTTTGGACCACTCTTCCTTTGCAAACTGCTCCAGGTCTCTTATTGGAAGGGTGCCTTTTCCCAACAGCAATTTTAAGATCCCTCCACAGGTGTTCAATGGGATTTAGATCTGGACTCATTGCTGGCCACTTTAGAACTCTCCAGCGCTTTGTTGCCATCCATTTCTGGGTGCTTTTTGACGTATGTTTGGGGTCATTGTCCTGCTGGAAGACCCAAGATCTCGGACGCAAACCCAGCTTTTTGACACTGGGCTCTACAGTGTGACCCAAAATCCTTTGGTAATCCTCAGATTTCATGATGCCTTGAACACATTCAAGGCACCCAGCGCCAGAGGCAGCAAAACAACCCCAAAACATAATTGAACCTCCACCATATTTCACTGTAGGTACTGTGTTCTTTTCTTTGTAGGCCTCATTCCGTTTTCGGTAAACAGTAGAATGATTTGCTTTACCAAAAACCTCTATCTTGGTCTCATCTGTCCACAAGACGTTTTCCCAGAAGGATTTTGGCTTACTCGAGTACATTTTGGCAAACTGTAGTCTTGCTTTTTTATGTCTCTGTGTCAGCAGTGAGGTCCTCCTGGGTCTCCTGCTATAGCGTTTAATTTCATTTAAATGTCCACGGATAGTTGGCGCTGACACTGATGCTCCCTGAGCCTGCAGGACAGCTTGAATTTCTTTGGAACTTGTTTGGGGCTGCTTATCCACCATCCGGACTATCCTGCGTTGCAACCTTTCATCAATTTTTTCTCTTCCGTCCACGCCCAGTGAGATTAGCTACAGTGCCATGGGTTGCAAACTTCTTGATAATGTTGCGCACTGTGGACAAAGGCAAATCTAGATCTCTGGAGATGGACTTGTAACCTTGAGATTGTTGATATTTTTCTACAATTTTGGTTCTCAAGTCCTCAGACAGTTCTCTTCTCCTCTTTCTGTTGTCCATGCTTGGTGTGGCTCACACAGACACACAATGCAAAGACTAAGTGAACTTCTCTCCTTTTTATCTGCTTTCAGGTGTGATTTTTATATTGCCCACACCTGTTACTTGCCCCAGGTGAGTTTAAAGGAGCATCACATGCTTGAAACAATCTTATTTATCCACAATTTTGAAAGGGTGCCAAGAATTTTGACCAGCCCATTTTTGGAGTTTTGTGTGACAATATGTCCAATTTGCTTTTTTTCCTCCTTTTTTGTTTTGTTCCAATACACGCAAAGGGAATAAACATGTGTATAGCAAAACATGTGTTATGGCAATACTTTTCTGTAAGAAATACTTGATTTTCTGGAGAAATTTCTGGGGTGCCAACAATTTCAGCTATGACTGTATATATATATGTATAATATATATATATATATCCTGGGGCCCTTTACTAGGATCCCACAACGGGCCCTTTCACATGTTCTGCAGTGAGCTCCCTTCCTACTATACTGGGGCCCCCCAGGGTGGCAGAAAACAAGAGATATATGTCACCAGCACACCAAGAAAATATAAGGGTCCAAAGCAGTGGGAGAACTATCAGGGTTGCAAAGGTTGTCTTGCCACTGGGCCCTGGTGTTCTGCCACTGTGGGGTTCCCCAGCTGTCCTGTCCCTGCTATTGACAGCACTGGTCTGGCATCTGTCTCCTTGGCAGCGGCGGCAGTCTATTAGGACCTAGTGCTGGTGACATTATGGGTGCATGCAGGGGAAGGCTGGCACTATTGGTTATAGAGAGCCGAGCCCCCAGCTGGTCACCTAGCAGCAGTAATGCTGTATAACCTTCTCTGTTGACATGCTGATCAGAATGTGATCCAGGTGATGCTCCCAGTCAGATCTAATAAACACAGTATTTATTAGCATCAAGAGTACAACCACATTTTTATATATAATCAACCGTATGTTCAGCAGCCAGGTGGGCTCTATGCCTGTAAAGTATGGGCTTTGATCAATAAAATCACTGATATTTAACACTAGGATTTGACTAGGAGCATCACCTGTATTGCATCACAATCAGCATGCCAGAGAAGGCTCCACTGCTGCTAAGCAACCTGCATGGAGCTCAACTGTCTACAACCAATAGAGATGGGCTCGGGTGTGTTTGAAATCCCACATGCCCGATCCCGCCAGAAAGCCAACACTCCACAGTGCTAATCACAGCCAGTGAGACATTTCCTGATCTGTGCAGCTGCGGAGCGGGAAATGTCTCACTGCCTGTGATTAGCGCTGTGCAGTGTGGGCTTCCTGGCAGGCTCTGGCATGTGGAATTTTGAACATGCCCAGCCCATCTCTAACAACAAATTGTGCTGGCCCTCCTGTACATCAGCCCCATAAAGTAACCAGCACTGGGTTCCAATGTGCTGCCGCCGCTAGCCTTGAAAACCGAGACCAGCGTTGTGAATAGTCGGGACAGGACAGCAACTCTGGTTGTTCCAGCACTGGTCCACACTGGGAGGATTCCCCCATCCACCTATAATGTGTAGATGGGGGAATTGGATCATTTTTTTTTTCATTCAACCTAATAGTTGAATGAAAAAAGTGATGAATGTATGGGCTGCCTAAGAGCTAAGACCAGTCATAGACAATTTAAATCTCAGCTGGTTCAGCAGGAACTGGCTGAGATTTGAACCATTAATGAGCAGATTCTCTTATGATCATCCCCTCTCTTCAGATACAGCACGCCGGGATAGTGTGGGCGGGACTGGAAGAAGGAGGAGGAGCTGTATTCCTCCCTGCTCGTTTGTGAGGAGTGGGGGGGTGGTGGCTGGACTCGCTGGGCTGTGAAAGAGTGTCATAGACTGACACTCGGCTCAGCTTGCAATCACCACTCGGAATTTACAGGCTGGTTCTCCTGTCCTAAGGACGGGAGAAATCAGTCTGTTTTTTCAGTAACAGAGATGAAGGCTTGGGCCCCCCTCCCCTCCCCCCACAGTGCTCGTGGAGTCCTTCCTGCAACTCGTTCTTCTCTGTGCCAATGAGGATGCAGGGGAAGGAGCAGATCGAGCAGCTGTGGTTGTGTGAGCGCTCGCATTATGCAGTGTCAGCGAGCAGGAATCCCCCGCAGGAGCTGACTGGGGACGCTCTCTCTTTCAGGAGAGACTATGTTACCCCAGCAGCAGCCCAAGCGAAATACATGTGGGGGGGCACATGGTGGGGCACAGCATAATGTTGGGGGGCCAGGGCCCCCTCTGGTCCCCCCCTAGGGACGCCATTGGCAACTTGGGCCCAACTTCTGGGAATGCCTGTGTAATATTGCACCCTATGTACCTCAAGTCAACTGAAAGTCACACCAAAGTAGTACAGGGACTACTTTGAAGTTGTTGCAACTTGAAGTAGCACAGATATGAATGGTTATCATTGAGAGTCATGGGGTACAACTTGTCATGCAACTCGGAGGTCCAAATTTGCTGGAAAAGTTGCCAAACTGTGAAACAAGTCATACACATGTAGCACCCCCCCCCCAATATTTGGGGGCGCAATGTGTCTGTGTCTATTTAGGGGTAATCGGGGCCAGTAGTTGGGCTAAGACCAATTGATATCTCATTATTGCTTCTGCTCTGGGTGTGATACTGCCTGGCAGTAGTGTTCCCTGTTGCCTGTAGGTGGCACTGTCACCACCGGCATAGGTTGAACCACAGAGGGTATCACAGCACCTTGGGTGTCCTCTCTCGGCAGCCGTGCAGTGGGCGTGGTGAACCTGCTGTACATGCTGGGAGGGGGTACATAAGGGACAGACACCATTGGGGTTGAGTCATTCCTGGGAACCCATTGGTCCTGTGTGTGCGCCTCGTGGCCCGTATGGCACGGTGCGCACGTGTGTGTTTGGGCCTCGGGCACCTTTAGCCCGAGGCTGCATTACTGCATGGTAGGCCCGGCTCTGCTGGCTGAGGCCTACACCTCAGAGAAGGATCCCAGGTTGCCCACCTGTAGGGAGCCCACCTTTAGGAAAGGAGACCAGGGGAGGATCAGTCCCAGAGGAGATTAGCGACGGTACTGCTGTCTCGGGAAGAGGCCTGGAAACTCGCCTAAAGAGGGATCCATCATCTTTATTGCAAGCCCTGCAATACGCCAATCTGGCATAAAAGGTTCTCTTCATTGTTGCTTGGCTGGGAGGTTCGGAACTTTAATACTGTGGCAGAGGGTTCCCGATCGTATCCTTAATACAAAGGAAAGATTGATTCGCGCTGCATTCCGGCTGCTAGGACCGCTCATAAAGGGACTATCCGAGTGAGCAATACCCACTCAGGCTTGAGTGGCGACGAGTGCTGTTTAAGTGTTGCGTGCCTGAACCTTCCCCTATGTATTTCTCTCTCGTGTCCTACTCTTCCTCTAAGTTCACCCAGCAAAGATAAAAGTCTGTGTCCTCTGTATCCCCCCAGCCACGCACCAGTGATGGCCACAAGCTGGTCTGGGTGCCACCCTGCTGTGAAAATGGCTCCTCCCCCTCCTCCTCCTCCTCCATCTCCTCCTCCACCTCGTCATCCTCCAGAACTGTGCCCTTTCTGCCGGACAATTGTGTACCTGGCGTTTGTTGGTGCAGGAACCCACCCTCGTAGCCACTTGTGAAAGACTGCCCTGAAAGCCTTTGAAATGATCCCGCTTCCTCCTCCTCCTCCTCATCCTCCTGTGCCACATCCTCTTCCATCATCGCCCGAAGCGTTTTTTCAAGGAGGCATAGAACTGGGATAGTAACGCTGAGAACGGCGTCATTGGCACTGGACATGTTGGTGGAGTACTCGAAACAGCGCAACAAGGCACACAGGTCTCGCATGGAGGCCCAGTTATTGGTGGTGAAGTGGTGCTGTTCCGCAGAGCGACTCACGCATGATTGCTGCAGCTGAAACTCCACTATCGCCTGCTGCTGCTCGCACAGTCTGGCCAGCATGTGCAAGGTGGAGTTCCACCTTGTGGGCACGTCACATATGAGGCGGTGAGCGGGAAGGCCGAAGTTACGCTGCAGTGCTGACAGGCGAGCAGCAGCAGGGTGAGAACGCCGAAAGTGCGCACACACAGCCCGCACTTTCTGCAGCAGCTCTGGCATATTGGGGTAATTTTTAAGGAACCTCTGGACCACCAAGTTCAGCACATGCGCCAGGCAAGGGATGTGCGTCAAACCGGCTAGGCCCAGAGCTGCTACGAGATTTCGCCCATTATCGCACACCACCAGGCCGGGCTTGAGGCTCACTGACAGCAACCACTCATTGGTCTGTTGTTCCATGTCCCTCCACAACTCCTGCGCGGTGTGGGGTTTTTCCCCCAAACAGGAAAGTTTTAAAACTGCCTGCTGTCGTTTACCCCTGGCTATGCTGAAGTTGGTGGTGAAGGTGTTACACTGACCGGATGAGGAGGCGGTAGAGGAAGAGGAAGCGGAGTAGGAGGAGTTAGCAACAGGAGGCAAACTGAAGCGCCCTGCAATCCTCGGTGGTGGAAGGACATGCGCCAAACTGCTATCTGCCTCAGGCCCAGCCGCCACTGCATTTACCCAGTGTGCTGTTAGGGAGATATAACGTCCCTGACCGTGCTTACTGGTCCACGCATCCGTAGTTAGGCGGACATTGCCACAGATGGCGTTGCGCAGTGCACACCTGATTTTGTCCCCCACTTGGTAGTGCAGGGAAGGGATGGCTCGCCTGGAAAAGTAGTGGCGGCTGGGCATGACGTACTGTGGGACAGCCAATGCCATCAGGCTTTTAAAACTCTGCGTCTCCACCAGACGGAATGACAGCATTTCAAAGGCCAGGAGTTTTGAAATGCTGGCATTCAGGGCCAGGGATCGCGGGTGGCTAGGGGGGTACTTCCTCTTCCGCTCCAATGTTTGGGAGATAGAGAGCTGAACGCTTCCATGGGACATTGTGGAGATGGTTGGTGACCCAGGTGGTAGTGTTGCTGGTAGATCCTCTGTTTGCGGGGTGGCAGGTGCCACTGTCACTACAGAGGTGGATGAAGAGGCCGAGACTGCAGCAGAAGAGGAAGCAGGAGGAGCCGGAGACCTTTCTTGGTTTTTGAGGTGTCTACTCCACTGCAGCTCGTGCTTTGCACTTAGATGCCTGGTCATGCAGGTTGTGCTCAGGTTGAGAACGTTTATGCCTCGCTTCAGGCTCTGATTGCACAGCGTGCAAACCACTCGTGTCTTGTCATCAGCACATTGTGTGAAGAACTGCCACGCTAGGGAACTCCTTGGACCTGGCTTTGGTGTGCTCGGTCCCTTGCTGCGTTGGGCAGTAGCAGACATACTGTCTAGGGGATGGACGCTCCGCTTTTGCACCCTGCTCCCTCTTCTGCTGTGCTGGTGGCTCTGTGCGACCAGCGCCTCTTCCTCCAAACTACACTGGTCACCTGCATAATGTTGATTCCATGTGGGGTCGAGGACCTCCTCGTCCTCCACATCATCTTCCACCCAGTCTTCACCCCTGCCCTCCTTGTCGGTCTGCACAATTGCGAAAGCAGCAGCAGTTGGCACCTGTGTTTCGTCATCATCCGAGACGTGCTGCGATGGTCCTCCCATGTACTCATCATGAAACATAAGTGGTTGGGCATCGGTGCACTCAATCTCTTCCACTTCTGGGGCAGGGCTAGGTGGATGGCCCTGGGAAACCCTGCTAACAGAGTCATCGAAAAGCAGAAGAGACTGCTGTATGATTTGGGGCTCAGACTGCTTGGCTGATTTGCAAGGGGGTGAGGTGAAAGACTGATGGACATGGGTTTCAGGTGCCAACTCTGATCTTTCATCAGAAGAGTTGGTGGGAGACAATATTGAAGGAACCCGAGGCACTGTCAGCAACCCAATCTACTATCGCCTGTACTTGTCCTGGCCTAAACATTCGTACAGCCTCATTAGGCGCGACAAAATACCGCCACAGGCTCGGTCGCCTACTCGCACCTGAGGAAGGTGTTTCACTTGTGCGTGTATCTGGCACAGATCCACCACGTCCTCTCCCTGCAACAGGAGCTCCACCAGCAGCACCACGACCGGGGCCACCACGTCCCTTTGACCTTCTCCTCATATTTTCCAAATTTAGGATGTTGCCCTAAATGGGTGTTTTTGGAAGAGCAGAACACACCCACAGTACGTAACCGCTGAATCGCACAGCTACAGAACTGCAGAAAATGCTATTCAAAAAAAATTTTGTTTTTTTAGTATAGCACAGTAGAAGAAAACTATATAGAAATTGTTTATTTCACACACCTCCACATATGTATAACACACTGCAAAATATTTTTTGTGGCCCTAAATGGCGTTTTTTGGAAGACCACAATACACCCACAGTACGTAACCGCTGAATCGCACAGCTACAGAACTGCAGAAAATGCTATTAAAAAAGAATGTTGTTTTTTTAGTATAGCACAGTAGAAGACAAATATATAGAAATGGTTTATTTCACACGCCTCCACATATGTATAACACACTGCAAAATATTTTGCCCTAAACTGGTCTTTTTTTGCACGAGCAAAATAAAATGCAAAATTTTTTTGCCGTTTATTGTGCTCTTTTCCAAAAGACCCATTAAGTGCCTTTTTTTTTGCCCTAAATGGATCTTTTTCCAAGAGCAGAATACACCCACAGTATGGAAACGGTGTATCTCTCAACGTAATATATGCAGTGCTGGTGCACTGAGCTTGCAGATAAAAGGTAGATTTTCTCTGACACTGGGCTCATGGCAGTGTAAAAAGACTGCAGTGCAACACTAACAGGTAAACCTATGCAGATCGCTGAGTTATATCTCTGAATCTGGACTCCTATTCCTATATAATATATCTCTCTCCCTGAAAGCACCAACAGGAACCTGGCCCTACACTACACTGTCTCTCTATCTTTTCCCTCAAATTCCAGAATCAGGACTAACTCATGTATTTTTCAATCTCTCCCTAAAAGCAGCAGCAGCAGACAAGATCCTCTCCCTATCTATTTTGAAGCAGAGTGACGTGTGTGCTGTGTGCCTCTAGCTTATATAGAAGCTGGGTCACATGTTGCACTGACCAATCACAGCCATGCCATTAGTAGGCATGGCTATGATGGCTTCTAAGGGCACACCAGATAATCAAAAGGTGATTGGCTGGCCCCTGAAGCATTTCTAACTGCGCCATTAGATTGCCGAACCCGAACCCGGACTTTCGCGCAAAGTCCGGGTTCGGGAAAAAGATAAAGTTCGGTACGGACCCGAACTTTACAGTTCGGGTTCGCTCAACCCTAATCTCAATTTATCCGGATTTTTCCCCTGAATTACAGAGGCAAAGTGCCAAATTTACTGAGTGCAAACATAGATTACAGCAAAAAGGGACAAAATATGCAATGTTCTATCCGGCACATCTACGGATAACCGTAAAAGGGGAAAACATGTTTAATACGCCGGCGGAGTTGACATTCTGGATGAATACAAAAGAAGGGGAGACATAGCAAGTTGGAAAGAAGTAGTAAACATTCCAAAAAACCAGACACCTTTATTGTTTCTCCATTCCTCGGAGAAGGAAGGAAGGGGGAGGGAAATTATTTATTTATTAATGTTTTTCTATTTCCCCCTCTTTCCCCCCCTTTTTTTTCTCTCCTTTTCCCCCTTTTTGGGGGGTGGAGGGGGGCCCTTTTTTTGGTTTTCATAGAGGAACAGAATTTTTCTAGGAATATGGGAGCGGGGGGGGGGAGGGAATGGGGGGTGGTAAATGTGTTTTTTGTATTTTTTGTGGAGAGTGGCACAAAGGTGGAAGAAAAAGAAGATACATCAAAAGGTTAGGAAGAGATGTGTGAAAGGGAAGGATATATTTAAAGTAGTTAAAACACTAAAACACAAACTGATAGGAGTGAAAGGGGGAGTACTCACCTCAAAAGTAGGAAACAGTTACTTTAGAAGCCCTCTATATGGGCCCCAAACAGGGCAAGGGAAGGGGAGGGATACAGGGGGGGTGGGAGGAGTGGGGGGGAAGACATGTGTGTATGGGGTACCAGAAGAAGAAGATCCACTAAAAATAGGTTTTTATGAGTAGATATTATTAATGCACAGTTTTGATAAGGTGGGAAGTACACTGTAAGGATGAAACTAAACAGGGGTAGATGACGGAGAATAGAGAAGATGGGAAAGGGACCCCAAATCAAGGTAAAAGCATAAAGGTGAGCTCATGGAATATGCAAGGGGTTAAGGACCCAACTAAAAGACAGATATTTTTTTCAACAGCAGAAACAAGTAATATAAAAGTGCTGTGTCTGCAGGAGATGCATCTGGATGAAGACACCATTAAAATATAAAAAAATTAAAAATACAAAGTACAATACCACTCTACCCACACCTCTTATTCAAGGGGTGTGAGTATCTTGATAGATGCTGGTGTGGTGTTCTCCTGCAGACAGAGCAAGATAGGTGCCAAGGGACGTTATGTGTTTCTTCACTGCTGGATAGAAACAAAGGAATATGTAGTGGCGAATGTATACATCCCCCCTCCGTTTGATACCAAGGTGCTTTGGGAGCTAATAGAGTTCATCATGGACAAGTCGGGTGTGCCCCTAATAGTGGTGGGGGATGCCCACGCTACCCTGTCCCGGATAGACCTCGTTCTTTGTAATGAGGAAGCACTGGGTGAGGTGGGGGAGGTGGTATACGAACCAAGAAGCATCTCAGACCATTCCCCAGTTAACTTTGAAATAAAGATGAATGGAGGACATAGGAAAGGGGATTGGAAAATAAATCCATTTTGGCTGGAAGTAATTGAGGACCCGGGAGGAATAGGGATTAGTCTGAAGGAATTTATAACAATAAATAAGAGATCAGCCTCAATGGGAGTGATCTGGGATACCCTGAAGGCGTTCCTACGGGGAATCCTAATAAAAAAAAATATCATCTATTAAAAAACAATCAAGCACCTAAGAAATGGCAGCAAGGGAAAACGTGAAAAGGTCAGAGATGAATTACATAAGAAACCCAACTACAGAGAAATATAAGGAGTGGTTAGAGACACAGGAAGATTATGAAAAAATTGTATTAAGAAAAGCGGAAAATAAAAAATTATTCCAGAAACAGACTTTTTATGGGGAGGGTGAGAGAGTGGGGAGAATCTTGGCCCTAATAGCCAGGGCCGACGCTCCCCTATCTGTCATCCCAGCGGTCCGTGATGAGGAGGGGGAAATTAGGAGAGGCACATCAGAAATAAAAGAAGTATTTTACCGGTTTGCAGATTCCACGGTTATCAGGGGAAGACAGGCAGGGTCTGGAGGCACCACTTACACTGGAAGAGATACAAAAGGCAATAACGGAGATGGCAAATCAAAAGGCTCCAGGGCCTGATGGCTTGCCAACAGAAATATATAAAAAGTACAGTGAGGTGCTGCTTCCAAGACTCCTGGAGTTATTTAACTGGGCAGTAGAGGAACGAAAGCTACCCACGTCTATGATGGAAGCAACAATTATAGTATTACTGAAAGAAGGGAAAGATCAGTTGGAGACGGCCTCGTATAGACCAATATCCTTACTGTGTGCTGATGTAAAAATTCTGGCCAAAGTATTGGCAATGAGGCTAAATAAGATAATTTCAAAACTGGTACACGCGGACCAGACGGGATTTATCCCAGGTAGATCTACCAGTTCTAACATAAGGAGAGCATTTTTGAATACTCAACTGCCAATAGAAGTAGAGGGGTCAAGGGCCATTTTGTCCTTAGACGCAACCAAGGCATTTGACAGCCTTGAGTGGCATTACTTTTGGAAAGTTCTGGTAGAGTTTCAGTTTGGCCCTAAATTTATCCAATGGATCAAAATACTGTATGAAAGCCCCAGAGCAAAGGTAAGGATAAATGGAGAATGTTCAGACTGGTTCCAGTTGGCAAGGGGGACAAGGCACGGATGTCCGCTGTCACCCCTGCTTTTCACCCTTGCCATGGAGCCACTGGCCATTTCTATTAGGGCATCCCCGGGTATAAAGGGTTTCAAGAGAAGATTGAGGGAGGAGAAGGTAGCTATGTACGCGGATGATGTCCTGCTTTTTTTGGGGGGATACACAAACCTCATTGGAGAAGGCAATAGATACAATAGGGGAATTTGGTAAATTCCCGGGGCTGACAATTAATTGGGATAAGTCGGCGCTCTTGCCGATAGACCCATTGATAGGGCAGATTGCTCAAGTGAAGGTGGTAACTCAAATGAGATATCTAGGAATAAATATAACAAGGGATCCAGGGCAGTATATAGATGGAAACTTAGTGCCACTGTTGACAAAACTCAGACAAAAATGCCCGGTCTGGAACGGGCTTTCTCTTTCAGTGGCTGGCAGGAGTAACCTGGTAAAAATGGTATGGATGCCACAAATTCTATATATCCTCCATAATTTCCCAGTATGGATCCCAAACAAGTGGTTCAAAAAAATAGATGGGGTGTTTAGAGAATTGATTTGGAGGAAAAGAGCAGCAAGGATTAGCCTCCGAGCCCTACAACAACCTAAAGAGAAGGGAGGATTGGCCCTTCCGAATCCCAGATACTATTTTTTAGCCGCTCAGGTACAGCATATGAGGGTCAGTAACCGAATGGCAGGAAGAGAAAAAGGGCTAATTTTGAATGATACATGCCATGATACAGAGGTGGAGGCAGTCTCTTTTAGTTCTAGATGCATGACCGTCCAATTAATGGTTAAATGTTGGAAAGAGGTTAAGAAAATCCTGGGATATAAGGGATTCTCTGAATTCTCTCCCATATGGTATGGTAACAGCAACTTGCAGGAACTTAAAGTTATGGGGAAGGTAGAGTAGTGGGATAGATTGGGAATACATCTATTGGCACAACTCTTTAAAGGCAGGAAGAATAAAATCATTCCAAGAAATAAGGGAGGATTATGCTGTCCCAAATAGATCCTTTTATAGATATTTACAAATTAGGCATGCGCTGTATGCACAGTTCGGACAGAGTACACCGGAATGGAGTGATATGCTCCTTCTCCAAGAATTAATAAACGCAGGGGCCTCTAGAGGAGGAATTTCTGATATGTATAACTCCTTAGTAAAGGCTGATTGGAGGAAAACACCAGATAATAAAAATAAGATTAAATGGGAGAAAGAAGTGGGCCCACTCTCACAGGAACAATGGGAAAGGATATTAGCAATGGGACCTAATGTGTCATTGTCATCATCTCAAATAATCTATCACCTTTACCTGATACATAGAGTGTATTTTACACCCCAAAGGATGTTCCAGTTCGGAATGAGATCAGATTCGAGATGTCAGAGATGTGGGGATGATAGGGGAGACCTAGTACACATGGTCTGGAGGTGCCCTAAGTTATATCAATACTGGAAGCAAATAGTTGAAAAGATAAATACAGTGTTTTCGACATCTTTGCAACCAGTAGTCAGGCTATGTGTACTGGGTCTCCTGGAAGAAAGGGGACTTTCGGGAGATGTACAAACAGCAATAACAAGATGTCTGTTTCAGGGAAGGAAACTTATTGCGCAGAAGTGGCAGGCGGAAAACCCCCCCACAGTGACAGTATGGAGGAGGGTGATAGATGACACCGTGACAAAAGAAGAATTCATATACACTAAGAGAGGAAACAAAAAGAAATTTAATAATATATGGGGAAAATGGTTAGAAGTGGAAACATGTTAGAGGGTGGGTGATGGATAAGTAAGTGAGTAAAGAGGGTGGGTAGGTGCGAATGAGGGACAAAGCGAGGAATACACGGTCAATTTATATATGTATTATTGTATATGGGGAAAATGGATGTATGTTTTTATTATATGGAAAAGAAATAAAGAATATTGGATTAAAAAAATAAAAATAATAATAATAATAATGAATGTACAAACCCCAGTAACACAGGAGATAAATCCTGAGTCCCTGGGAGTGCCAGTATCAACAGTACAGGTAACACCCCAAGGGGTACCTGTGGCAGCCCCGCCATATCCACCCTCAGGGGTTGTGTATATTTCTATTTATGGTGCCTCACAAAATAAAATAAATAATTGGAAGCCAAATGAAGGACAGCGGAGGAATCCGAGAATTCAGTCCAGATATCAGCAGGTAGTGCCTGCCAGGGCTAGATTGCCTACCCTGCAGCAGCCATGGATTCTACCCACATGTTTCAGGTGTGGAACAGAGGGTCACCTGGCTCAGGATTGCAGGCGACGCTAGGATAAGGTGGGATGTGATGACAACACGGATGAGTCAGAAATTTTGTGCTCCACCTTGGCTGTCATTGCATTAGATTCTGTTGATGAGCCAATGGTTGAAATAAATGTGAATGGTATCGATCTTTTATTTCTAATCGACACAGGGGCGGCTCGATCGCTATTGAATGTTCTTGATCCTAAATTGCACACTACTAAGCAAAAAATTTCTCTGGTGGGAGTGAGCAATAGGGTAATTTTGGCTGAAATTACCAAACCAGTGCCTGTTACGCTGGGAGAACATTCAACTATACACTCTTTTGTGTTGTCACCACATTCCCCATGTAATTTACTAGGACGAGATTTATTGTCCAAAATGGGAGTAACAATTGCATTATCTCCATATAAAACTATTATTGATATACCAAGGGGGGTAGAGTTTGAGGCAGCAGATCTTCTTTTTATGCCTGCTATTTTAGCAGACCTGGAGGGAGGGGTCCCGGAGGAAGCTAAACAGAAAATTAACCCTTCACTGTGGGTAACGGGAGCAAACACTCCCGGACTTATGCAAGTTCCCCCAGTAAGATTGAGGAGAGATTCTGCACTACCAGTGCCCAGGCTTCCACAATATCCGTTATCTCCTGAATCAGTGGAAGGTATAAAGCCAGTGATTGAGGAATTAATACAAGAGGGTGTCCTTATCCCTTGTAGAAGTGAAGCAAATACACCAATTTACCCAGTCCCAAAGCCATTAAAACCAGGGGAGGATCGGTGCCGCTGGAGATTGGTGCATGACTTACGAGCAATTAATAAAATCACTATACCATCAGCTCCAGTAGTACCAAATCCGTCCACTATATTGTCAACAATACCTCCCTCTGCTACTCATTTCACAGTGATTGTTCTGGCATCAGCTTTTTCAACATACCTATTCACCCTGATGACCAATGGCTACTAGCTTTTACCTTTGAAAAAAAACAGCTGACGTGGGGAAGGTTCCCAATGGGATACCATGATTCCCCAAGCTGTTTTTTGCAAGCACTAAAGGATAAGCTGGATGAGTGGCAACCCCCAGGGGGGTCAGTTTTGATACAATATGTGGATGATATGTTGATAGCTTCCCCTTGTCAGCAATCCTGCACTGAAGATTCAATTTCCCTGATGAATTTTCTAGCCGTAATTGGACAGAAAGTAGATGCAGCTAAAGTGCAGTGGGTTAAAACTAAAGTTCAATATTTAGGACACTGCGTTTCACAGGGAATCAAGCATTTAACAGACAAATGTAAGACAGTGATTGCAAAACAGTTAATGTCAAAAACACTTAAACAGTTATCGGCATTCTTAGGATTAGTGGGATATTGCAGGCAATTCTTGCCTCAATACTCCACTATTGTATGTCGGGTCCTTTGCAGGACTTATTAAAAGGACATACTAAAAGGTACTTATAAATTTACAGAGGAAGAATTACGGTAACCCCAGCAGTAAGAAATGCTTTCAAAGAAACAAAAAGCATCTTTGCTGACAGCTCCAAATCTCGGATTACCTGACTGTAGCAAAGATTATTACCTATTTTGTGCGAAAATAAACGGACATGCAAATGGGGTACTAACCCAACAGTTTTGTGACAGACATAGACCGGTAGGCTATTACAGCTATCCACTGGATAGTGTGGCCAGGGGGCTTCCTGGCTGCTAGTTGAGAAGACAGCTGACATTGTGTTGGGGAATACCTTGAACCTGATGTGTCTGCATAATTTAGAGGCTATATTGAATAGTGCCTATACTAAAACATTTCTCTGTGCAGAGAGTGGCTCTTTATCATTTAGTACTGTTGTCAGCTTCAAATTTGTGTATCCAACGGTGCCAAACTTTAAACCCAGCTACTTTTTTGCCTGAGACGGACACGGATGTTGATGAAAGTAATAACTATATTGATCATGACTGTACTAAGGCTATTGACCATAGGTGTGCGCAGCCTATTGCATTAGGGTGTGCACCCTTAAGCTCAAACACACATGCATGTGTATGTGTTTACTTATATATGACACTGGCACATTGTTCTCCCTGCCGGCACAGTGAAAGGGAAGAGCATAAACACTTCTCTTATGGCAGAGCCGGTAAGAGGGAAATCTTTCCCATGTTCCTGCTGCTACACAGAGCGATAACACTAATGCACATGGGGTGATTAGGGTGTGCCTGGGCACATTCGGCACACCCTGTGCGCACGCCTATGCTATTGACAAAGTGACCAAACCCAGACCTGATTTATAGGATATTCCTATAGCAGGGTTGCCTTTGTGGATGAATCATCAATCAGAACAAATGATGGACTCACACTAGCTGCTAGTGCAGTGGTGAATGGTGAAGGAAAATTACTAAATGTTTCAATCCTGTCAGATTCCAAACTACTCTCCTAACTACAGCGGGAACGCCCATACAGCACAAGGAGTTAATCATCAGATTGTTAACAGCTGTACAACTGCCTTTGCAGGTAGCTGTTATCAAATGCAAAGCACACACTCGTTCTGATGATTGTATATCAAAGGGCAATGCTTTAGCTGATGAACATGCTAAAGGGGCAATCTATTCATACCCATCCAGTGCCGTGTCTATGTTATTGTTGACTGATGTACCTGTTGATTTAAACATTTTGTCTGCCTTACAGGAGAATTCGCCTCATAGACCATCCTGGATCTCCAAAGGGGCTTTTTGTGATAAGGATGGCCTGTGGACCAAGGAGGGTAAAATGATTGCTCCTCCGACTCTATTTCCTTTTTTTGTTTTTTTTTAGCCATGGGCCGTGCCATGTCTCAACAGGAGGAATGTGTCGGATTGTTAAAAGGCACTGGTGGGCTCCAGGTTTTCAGGCATATGCTGCAAAAAAGATTTGTGAATGTGTTACATGCCAAACCCATAACATTAGGCAGCCAGTACCTACCCCTATGAAGCACATTCCGCATACTGAAGAGCCGTTTCAAACTGTGCAAATTGACTTTTCAGATATGCCCCCTTGTGGTAGGTTCAAGTATTTGCTGGTTTGTGTGTGTCAATTTTCAGGATGGGTAGAAGCATACCCAACTGTCAAAAATGATGCCAGAACGGTGGTAAAATGCCTTACTAGAGAGATGATCCCTAGATTTGGTATAGGGGAAATATCTTCAGATAGGGGTAGAGGCCCTTCCAATAGCATTAACTGCCATTAGAACTGTCAGAAAGTTTTTACTGAAATATTAAAACAATATAATATTTATGGGAACAAACAGTGATCTAAAATGATGGAGATTACCACTCGTTTCCACAAATCAACAAAATAACTCAAATTCTTTTATCCGTGCTAAGTTGAAGACCAAGTGAAAATATAAACGAATATTGTGCAAAAATATATATATATTTATTTAATAAAATCAGTGCAGAATATCAAAATATACTTGGTGGCAATACAGGATATAAATCTTCTTTTCAACAATGTAAATAAAACATAAGGTGAGATTTTAACCTTAAGCTTTGGTTAAAAACTCTCAAAGTGAAGACTGAATTACCATTCCAGATACACTAAACAGCTCTAGTGACTAGCAGATATAAAAACAATCATGTGTGGATGTTGACACTTAAACTTCTTCTCCAACAAATAGATCTTCTACTCAACTCCTGAAAACACACAGACAAAAGTTTGTCCTGTGAACAGTTCTTGGTAATTTAGCCAAGAATATCTATTAAAACTCGGAGCTATCTCTATTGCATTACCTGTTAACCTGTAGGGGCAGTGGTGTATAAGGAATAATTCCTAATGTTAGGGTCACCGAGGCCTAATAAAATTTATGACCCCCTTTGACCTAGGCTTAGAAAAACCCCCTTAATTGTCAAAATCTGTCAAAGATGTGTCAGCCATCCTGGCCCTTTCTTAAATTTATAGTTGAGATAATGTTACCCACATCTCAGCTAACGGGTTGTTAACATTCCTCGAAGCTGAAGTCATTCAAAACAAACCCTTAAAGTGGTTGTAAACCCTGTTAATGTTTTTTTTTTTTATCCCACCTGCAAGACAAAGGCATAATGAGCTAGTATGACTAGCATACTAGCTCATTATGCATCACTTACCTTAGATCGGGGCCCCTGAAGCCGTCCTCGTCTCCCTCTCCAGCCATCGCTGCAGCGATAGCCGGAATGTTACTTCCGGGTATCACCGCTCCAGCCAATCACATCGCCGCTCCGGCGCTGTGATTGGCCGGAGCGGCGAAGACGTGACTACGCGCATGCGCGCAAGAGCCGTCAAATCCGGCTAAGCCGGATTTGTGAATGGGATTAACCCTATGTATGCGCATGCGCCGTAGACAATGGTGCATTCTTTTTTGTAAAATATCTCCTAAACCGTGTAGGTTTAGAAGATATTTCTTGCACCTACAGGTAAGCCTTAATCTAGGCTTACCTGTAGGTGCAAGTTACATAAGTGGGTTTACAACCACTTTAACTTACATTTTACAAATACAGCTCCTAATGTCCTTCACAGTTAGGATCTCACATCATAAGATATTACATTTGTAAATTCCTAATATATAAACCCATTTATGCATATATATGGATTACTATTGATTACTAGAACAGATACTTTGTGATGATACTTAAAATAAACATTATTTAAGATATACAATACCACAGCTTATTTGTGGATGAGCCCTATGGCTATGAGCTCGTCTCCCTTATCTATACACAGTCTGTGTAAGCCTGTGCCAATAACCCTTTATCTTGTTCATCTTACTAAGTGTCCAAACCTTTGAATTGCAACCTTAGAGATGGCACAGCCAGACTCCTTGGTGAGACATAAGAACAAGGCCTATTCGTGCCTATGAATCTAATTTAAACTTTTAAAGATAGTGAATTTGGATTAACCTCTTAAAGAGATAGTAGAAACCAAAATGGCTGTAGTACCGTTCATAGCATATCATTAGTCATGAACTTAACTTTAGAGACAAAATGGTCTCTCTCTCATTCATAATATACATGAATAGAAAAAAAATATGTAATATGCGTAATATACCTATATGTATATTCTTTTACCCCAAATGTTCTTACAAATCCCCCCCCCCCACATTTCCCCCTAATATTCTGGCAATCAACCATGAACATATTAGGGAAACGGGTCCAAAGAGATATCAAAGTTGTTTAAAAGAAACATTTTTTTTTTTTTATATATATATATTGTAGAATGGTTCTCTCTTTTCATCCAGATTGATAAAGGAATATTGTTATCAACCTTGGAATTCAATTGATGAAGTTTTTTAGATAAGAATATTAACCAAAGGATACATCCTATCACTAAGATGTATGTCATTATTTCAGATACACTCATTCCAATATTCAGGGATAAGATCTGTTGATCATGTAATGAATACTTCAAAGTATTTATGGTTAGATTGTCTTTCTTTACCAATAACTCAATTGTATGATTTGGTTTATTATCCAGTAAAAACTTCAGATCAGGATTAATAGGAATCTCTTGTCCTTGAAATGCATCCACAATCAGGATTTCACTTTCCCAAACATCATTTTCCACTGGATAAAGGGTCATTTCTCCAATAACGACTTTAGAGTCTTTTGGGACTTGAATGATAATTACTGGGGCAGGTAATAATATCTTTTTATTCTGAATTAACTCTTTATAATAAACATTTGCTTCCTTTTCCATAGTACTCACTAACCACTTATTTCCTATTAATGTGGCCTGGACGCTGGCGTTATCGTGTGTTTTACTAATGGTAACCATACATTTTTCTGATCCATAGTTTACATAATCCAAACCACATAAAGCCTGTGATGCATCATACACAAAAGGTCTTCCTTCACACTGAAAATTATTGTCTTTGAATTTAACACATTCACTTAAGATTGGAACTGAAAACACTTCAGGTTCTGATAATTGAAATGTGATTATATTTGGAGTCTGTTTCTTAATGTGAAAATTGTCCTGGTATGTACCAACATTATGAATGTATTTCATCTGAAATATATTTCTATTATCCATATAGGGTATTGATAATAGGAAACAAATCTCCATTCTCTCGGAATCGATATATAAAGGTAAAGCACTTCCCATTTCAAAAGATAAATTAACATGGAATTCTTCCAATGCCGCTTCACCTAATTTAGACAATATTTTTTTATCGTATCCCAAGAAACAAAATATAATGGAACTCGACCATGAAGCAAGTCATTTATCCCATTTTGTACTTCATCCAAAAACATCAGTGTATGGAACATTATGGGATCTCTTAAAAATAAAAGTTGATCTTTAAATTGTTTGTGACTTTTATGTAGGTTGGTAGACCTTGAAATAAATTGAGTGTAAGTTTGCAGTAACTATAATGTTGTTAACCACTTTCACCAATTTTTCCATGTTGGCCTTTTGAGTAGTGATGAGCCGAACACCGCCGGGTTCGGTTTGCACCAGAGCCCGCGAACAGACCGAAAGTTCGCACGAACGTTAGAACCCTATTAAATACAAAGGATGCGAACGTTCTAAATCTAAAGTGCTAATTATAACGACTATTATGCATGTTATTGTCCTAAAAAGGGTTTGGGAATCAGGGTTCTGCACCAGGGGACATGTATCAATGCAAAAAGAGGTTTTAAAAACGGCAGTTTTTCGGGAGCAGTCATTTTAATGATGCATAAAGTGAAAAAAAAAAAGTCAAATATTCCTTTAAATATCGTACCACGGGGGTGTCTAAAGTATGCCTGTGAAGTGCCACGTGTTTCCCGTGTTTAGAACTGTCCCTGCACAAAATTACATTTCTAAAGGAAAAAAAGACATTTAAAACTGCTTGCGGCTTTAATGTAATGTCTGGTCCCGGTAATATGGATGAAAATCTTTAAGAAAAATGGCATAGCTACCCCATCACACCCCCCCCCCCTACCCCAGCCCATTACCAGCCCCTTTGGGTCTTGTATTGATATTAAGGGGAACCCCGCACACAAAATAAAAAAGGCCCTATATACTCTGAACAGCCATATACAGGCAGTGCATACAAGACAGGGACTGTAGGTTTGTTCGTATGTAGAATCTGTTTGTAATTTTGAAAAGGTACATTGTTTAAGTGTAGCTCCAGACAAAAAATCTATTTTTAAGCTTTTTGGAAAACATAGGGAAGGGTTATCCCCCCTGTAACATTTGTTTTGCTGTCTGTGCAGTGTGCACCTGTTCAGAACAGTTCACCTCACTTTCCGTCCTAATGACAAATGTTTTTTGAAAATTTGGGTTTTTTTTGAAACAAGAATTGGTGATAAAGCATCAGTGGAGAGGAGACACTTTTTTTCCCATATTAACTCTTACAGGAGAGAATTTGCCTTCCTAGGGGTAGATTTCCTCTCACTTCCTGTTGTATCCTTCCGTTTGCAAGGAGGAGTCGTTTGTAAGTTGGATGTTTGAAAGTAGGGGCCTGCCGTATATACTCTGCTGAAAATTGCCCCTTACATGTTGGTGTTGCCACAACACTGTGAGCCCTCACAGTTACTCTTGGTGGGCGCATGAATGGGCCCAGCTGTGAAATATTAGATCAAGAATTGTAATTACATGCCCCTGTTAAACAGGGGCAGAAAAATTGGGCCTTAGGCACTGGTGCCACAACACTGCAACCCCTCACAGATACTGTACTTGGAGCACAGCAATGAGCCCTGTTGCAAAGTATTGCATCAAAACTTTTAATTACACGCCCCTGTTAGACAGGGGCTGAAAAATTGGGCCTTAGGCACTGGTGCTGGTGCCACGACACTGCAACCTCTCCCAGATACTCTAGTTGGAGTGCAGGAATGAGCCCTGCTGCAAAGCATTGCATAAAAAATTGTAATAACATGCCCCTGTTAAACAGGGGCTGAAAAATTGGGCCTGAAAAAGGGGATGAGACATATGTATAGAGAGCGAATGGTGCTGCGCACCCCGGTAAATGAGGAAATGGGAATGCCCCTCAGTGGGGTTTTCTAGGCAGCAAAAATATACAAAGGTATGATAAAACATATTTATTGCATATGTGCACAAGGTTACAAACAATTTAAAATTCTGATGGAGTTTACACATACAGAATGTTTAAACACAACATAAATAGTACACAGCAGTACTATACAGCTAGACATGTAGATATGCACCCAGAAACAAAAATGTTCTTCCAAGCTATCATCATCATCAATCGGATCATTGAGGAGGAGGAGGATAGTCAGTCAACATAACAGGACAGTCTCTCAGCATCAGCATCAGTCTTGAAGGGATGTGACATTTGAAAATAAATTAGTCTGTTATATCAGCTTCAGGTGTTTGGTAGCTGGTGGTGATCAAAGACTGGTTCATCTTCATGAAGGTAAGTCGATCAACCGAGTCGGTGGATAGGCACACCCTGTGATCCGTGACAAATCCTCCAGCAGCACTGAATGTGCGTTCTGAAAGAACGCTGGATGCAGGACAGGCCAGTAGCTCAATTGCATACTGTGCAAGCTCTGGCCAGTGATCCATCCTCAAGACCCAGTAAGCCAGAGGATTTTCGGTGGGGAAGGTGTCCAAGTCTGACCTTGCCCCTAGGTATTCCTGCACCATGTATATCAGACGCTGGCGATGGTTGCTGGAACCGATCATACCTTGGGGCTGCGGACTAAAGAATTGTCTGAACGCATCGGTCAGACGGCCACCTTCCCCACCGCTCCTTCTTTGACTGACCGAAGCCTCAGCAACTCGTTGTCCAGGACCAGGAGTTTGTAACCTCCCAGTCTCTGGGAACGCGTTGCACAGACCTTTCTGCAAGGCCTCCCGGAGTTGTCTCATCCTCTGCTCCCTCTGCGACGGTACGATAAGGTCCGCAACCTTACCCTTGTACCGTGGATCAAGGAGAGTGGTCAGCCAGTAATGGTCCCTCTCCTTGATCCGAAGAATACGAGGATCCTTCCGCAGACTTTGCAGGATCAGGGAGGCCATGCAGCGTAGGTTAGCTGAGGCAATCGGTCCGGAGTCCTCTGGGTCACTAAGGACGACATGATCCGCAGCCACCTCCTCCCAGCCACGTACAAGTCCACGGGTTTCTTGGGACTGTAAATCATCCCTAAAAGACTGCTGCTGATGATGCTGAGTGCCAGGCTCCACCTCCATGCTGACACAATCCTCCTCCTCCTCCTGTGCGATGGGTGGGACAGAAGGAACACTATCTGGGTAAAGGGGGCCTTGAGAGGCAAGGAAGTCCTCCTCTTCCTGCCTCTGTTCTGCCTCAAGTGCCCTGTCCATTATTCCACGCAGCGTATGTTCCAACAGGTGGACAAGAGGTACAGTGTCACTGATGCATGCACTGTCACTGCTCACCATCCTCGTGGCCTCCTCAAATGGTGCCAGGACAGTGCATGCATCCCTGATCATGCCCCACTGGCGTGGTGAAAAAAAACCGAGCTCCCCTGACCCTGTCCTGGTGCCGTAGTCGCACAGGTACTCATTGATGGCCCTCTGCTGCGTGTGCAGCCGCTGCAGCATGGCCAACGTTGAGTTCCACCTGGTGGGCATGTCACATATAAGGCGGTTCTTGGGTAGGTTCAACTCCTTTTGCAGCTCAGCCAGGCGAGCACTGGCATTATAAGATCTGCGGAAATGCACACAGACTTTCCTGGCCTGACTCAGGACATCCTGTAAGCCTGGGTACCTTCCCACGAACCGCTGCACCACCAGGTTAAGGACGTGAGCCACACAGGGTACATGGGTCAGTTGTCCCTGTCGGAGGGCGGAGAGGAGGTTGGTGCCATTGTCGCAAACCACCATTCCTGGCTTAAGCTGGCGTGGCGTCAACCACCTCTCGGCCTGCCCCTGCAGAGCAGACAGAACCTCTGCCCCAGTGTGGCTCCTGTCCCCCAAACACACCAGCGTAAGCACGGCATGGCATCTTTTTGCCTGCGTACTTGCGTAGCCCCTTGAACGCCTATGGAGCACCGCTGGTTCCGAGGACAAAGCACAGGAAGAGGCCATGGAGGAAGAAGAAGAGAAGGGGGTGGAGGAGAGAGGTGTGTCACAACCAGTAGTAGCATTTTGGAGGCGTGGTGGCGGAACAACCTCCAACACTACTGCACCTTGTCCTGCATCCTTCCCAGCTGCCAAAAGAGTGACCCAATGGGCCGTGAAAGAAAGGTAACGTCCCTGTCCATGCCTGCTGGACCATGAGTCAGCGGTAATATGCACCTTACCGCTGACCGCCCTGTCCAGCGAGGCCAAGACATTGCCTTCCACATGCCGGTAGAGAGACGGAATCGCCTTCCATGAGAAAAGTGGCGTTTGAGAACCTGCCACTGAGGAACCGCACATTGCACAAACTCACGGAAGGGGGCCGAGTCTACCAACTGAAAAGGCAGCAGTTGAAGCGCTAGCAATTTAGCCAAGCTAGCATTCAACCGCTGGGCATGTGGATGGCTGGGAGTGAACTTCTTTCGACGGTCCAGCAGCTGGGGCAGGGAAATTTGCCTGCTAGAATCGGACGTCGGTGTACTGCTAGCAGAGTGCCCGCAAGTACTTGGCTGTGACACACCTAATTATACATCTTCATTCCTCTCAGTGCAGGTTTCAGAGAGGACTGAAGGTATAGTGGGGTTGGAGATCCCAGCTGATGCGGTGCAAGGAGAGGTCAGCTTTGTTCTTTGGTGTGGGTCTTTAAGGTAGGCTTGCCAACGAGCTGCATGGCAGGTCAACATATGTCTGGTCAAGCATGTGGTGCCCAAGCGGGTGATGTTTTGGCCACACGATATACGCTTGAGACATATGTTGCAAACAGCAGCTGTGCGATCTGATGCACTCGACTCAAAAAAGGCCCACACCAAAGAACTTTTTGAATAACGGGCAGAGGCAGCGGCCTGCACAGGCGGAGCTCTGCGGTGTGAGGCGGAGCTCTGCGGTGTAATTCCGTCGGTGTGCTGTCCTTACGCTGGCCCCCCCCGAGGGCATCCTGCCTCGTTGGAGATGTGCCTCCTCCTCATCCTCCTCCTCCTCCACTCTCAGGCACCCACGTGGAGTCAGTGACCTCATCATCCCCTCCCTCCTCATCACTGGAGCCAATCAGGCAGTATGCTGCAGCTGCTGGAACATGACTGCCAGATTGGTGTCCTTCTTGAGAATCCCCTCTCTCTGCTCTCACGCTACTGCCTTCCTCTAGCTGGGTATCATCATCAGACCCTTCGAAACGCTGGGTACATGCTCCAGGAGAATGCCCAACACTGTGCTCAAACAGTTCGGGGGACTCCTCAGGAGGACATGGTTGGTCTAGGGAAGGAGTGACTGATGATGACATTGATACCAGGGAAGAGGACGCTTTGGCAGCTGCTTTGCCAGTACCCTGAGCCTGGGTGAGAGAGGATGAGGAGGGCTTGGTCATCCACTCTACCAAGTCTTCGGCATGATGCGGCTCAACACGTCCAGCTGCCGAAAAGAAGGACAAGCGTGTCCCATGGCCACGTGCTGATGGCGATGCACCGCGTCCACGACCAGCACTGTTGTCTTTAGACACAGAGCCTGCTTGCCCTCTTTTATTGGCTCCTGACTGTCTGCCTCTCCTTGTTTGCCTTCCAGACATTCTAATGGCCTGCAGGGAGATGGGAAAACCAGCAATAAGGCCTAGCTTCAGGAGTATATTTTGCAGGAATCACACTATGCCTGCTGTAAGTGCTGCAAATGCCTGTTGGTGTAACACACCAGGAAAACACAGCAATACGGGCTAGCTTCAGGTGTATAATGTGCAGGAGGCACACTCCGCCCGCTGTAAGTGCTGCAAATGCCTGTTGGTGTAACACACCAGGAAAACACAGCAATACGGGCTAACTTCAGGTGTATAATGTGCAGGAGGCACACTCCGCCCGCTGTAAGTGCTGCAAATGCCTGTTGGTGTAACACACCAGGAAAACACAGCAATACGGGCTAACTTCAGATGTATAATGTGCAGGAGGCATACTCCCCCTGCTGTAAGTGCTGCAAAATACCTGTTGGTGTAACACACTAGGCCTAGCTTCAGGAGTATATTTTGCAGGAATCACACTACACCTGCTGTAAGTGCTGCAAATGCCTGTTGGTGTAACACACCAGGAAAACACAGCAATACGAGCTAGCTTCAGGTGTATAATGTGCAGGAGGCACACTCCGCCCGCTGTGAGTGCTGCAAATGCCTGTTAGTGTAACACACCAGGAAAACACAGCAATAAGGGCTAACTTCAGGTGTATACTGTGCAGGAGGCTTAGCAACAATGACACTGACACTGTCCCCTGCCTATCCTTCTCTCTCCCTGCACACAAGGTTTAGCAAAGAATATGACACTGACACTGTCCCCTGCCTATCCTTCTCTCTCCCTGCACACAAGGTTTAGCAAAGAATATGACACTGACACTGTCCCCTGCCTATCCTTCTCTCTGTAACGGAAAGAACTACATGCGCAAATCAGTAAAACAACAAAATATACCACCAATTGATCAATGGTGGCCGCTGCTGCGACTAGAAAATGTGGATATACACAAATAAACAAATTAAGAAAAATACCAGTAGCGCTGCGTGACAGTATCACACTAATAACTATAAGACATAACACCTTATATGAAAAATAAAATGTGATACATAACAAAAATTAGATCCAATAAAAATAATGAACCACATGTGACATAAATACTGTGTGGCTAATGGCCATATTAAAATTCATGTTGATAATCAAATTATACTCAGTATGCATGTAGTTCATCTAATTAAGGTCCGTGAGAACTAAGAAATGACCTTTCTAATAATATAAAAGTTCCAAGAAGTCGTTGGTTCAGGAATATCAAAATAGGTGAGTGAATATTGGTGACTCCACGCTTAAACACCCAAGAAGAAGTGAAATGTGCATGTAGACAAAGATCCTCCACCTTCAATATCAAATCTCCTTACCAGCTAATATGGATCTCTGGTGAGAGAGATCAAAAACACCTGTGGCTATTTCCCCCGCCTAGGGTCTTTCTATAGACTATCTTCCTCCACACTCCAGGCTTCTCAGTATGATTCCCGGACAGATGATTCCATAAGAAACATAAAGGCCACCATAGTGAAGTACTTCAAAAACAGTTTAATCAAAAAAAGATAAAATACACTTACAGAAATGTAGTGATAAGAAAGCGTGTGTAAAATCATTCATAAGCCGGCCGGCTTGAACTATCCGCCCATCCTTCTGGGATATCGCTGTTCGTTCGTTGGTGACGTCAGCACGCCGCTACGCCCTACGCCGTTTCGTCAGAGATGACGTCTTCCAGGGGCACGAGCGGCGTGCTGACTCACCGCTATTTATCATACCTGATGCACTTGACACGCCCGGCTCTGACCTCCGGGAAGTACCTGTATCAATCCGCCATTTTAGTTAAGGGATTCTTTCCCACACTCATCAACGATCACTAATGCCCAATGCTGAGCAAAGGCACCTAACACTATGATGGGCAATGGCATGTTTAAAATTGAATATGCTATTAAAAAGCACCTATTTCACAGCCATTGCATAACATGAAATGCAAATGGTAGAAGAGATGAAATAAGGAATAAAAAACATCTAATAATATAAAGGGGGGTAACCAGAATGGTTTAACTGGAAAATATCCCAATACACCAGAATGGATATATAAGGGCTCAATTCAGAAAGGATAAGAATACACATGACGCGTCGACATCCTGGTGTTATGTGAGAAATACCAAATGGAAAAACCAACTGTTAGCTCCTCACCGGAACTCTATTTCACATCAGATGTCACCTATATAATTCAACCCCATGCTAGTGCGTACATATCATACTGATCACACCTCCTCTCGGAAGTGGCAATATGAAAAAATTCACAACATGAGGTGAAAATAAAGGGTAAAAAGGTCAAAATGAAGGCACACTTAAGCAGGCTAATTCCACTAATGTCCCACTGGGGACAATAACGCAACAGGGGAAGGCCGTCACTATGGCCCTACCTCCATTGCAAGAGGGTAGACCCAGGGAACAAGCTGTAGCTTGATTCAACCCAGCTTGCCAGAGTTAAATGTTCTCCTTATGGAGTTGACATTCATAGATGTATAAAAGCCAATAAGTACCTGTAACAAATAGAAGCAATAAGGTGGACCCAGAAGTCAGAGCCGGTTCACAACTTGGCATGAAACATCTTAAATTTGCACATGATGTCAATGTGGATGTGTACAAAATCCTGTCACCCATTGTCAATGAACGCATTGACATCTGTGTCAATATTCAAGCCATGGGGGCTATAACAACGAACCCGGTATATCCAGGACATTTCTAATTTCGATAGCTCCCTGACCAGGGAGCTACCCCTCCAATGTGGCTCAAACTTGTCAATCCCTAGAAATAATAGGATTTTTATAACAGCTTACCTGTAAAATCCTTTTCTTGGGAGTACATCACGGGACACAGAGCGGCATAGTCATTACTATGTGGGTTATATAGATTACCTTCAGGTGCTGGCACTGGCAACTTCCAAACCGGAAGTACCCTCCCCTATATAAGCCCCTCCCATCCAGGAGCACCTCAGTTTTGTAGCAAAGCAATAAGTGTCCCCCAAAAGAGGGGTGGGAGCTCTGTGTCCCGTGATGTACTCGCAAGAAAAGGATTTTACAGGTAAGCTGTTATAAAAATCCTATTTTCTTTCTCGTACATCACGGGACACAGAGCGGCATAGTCATTACTATGTGGGACGTCCCAAAGCAATGCCCAATGAGGGGGGGATACACCATACATAAGCTGAGCGCTATCAGACATGAGGATCTTTTGCGGCCTGCAACACACTGCGCCCAAAGGCGACATCCTCCTGACTTCTAATGTCCACCTGGTAGAACCTAGTAAACGTGTGTACTGAAGACCATATTGCGGCCTTACAGATTTGAGCCAGGGAGGCCTGGTGATGCACTGCCCATGAAGTTCCAACTGCTCTTGTGGAGTGCGCCCTAACTTTGAATGGAGGCGGTCTCCTTTTCAAGCCATAGGCTTGTATTATGGCCTGTCGAATCCACTTGGCTAAAGTAGATTTTGATGCTGCCTGACCCTTTCTGGGGCCTTCCGGCAGAACAAGCAAAGTATCCGTTCTACGAATCTGAGCAGTGGCTTTTAGATAAGCTTTAACTGCTCTTACTACATCCAAAGAATGCAATAACTTTTCCTCTACCGAGGTAGGTTTAGGAAAAAAAGAAGGAAGAACCACATCTTGGTTCAAATGAAACCTCAATACCACCTTAGGAAGAAAGGCTGGGTGAGGACGTAATACTACTCTGTCCTTATGGACAACCAGATATGGCTCCTTACAGGACATGGCGGCTAATTCAGATACTCTTTTAGCCGAACAAATGGCTACTAAGAAAATCAATTTCCTGGTGAGAAGAACCAAGGAAATGTGCTGCAATGGTTCAAATGGTTGTTTCTGTAGAACCGACAGAACCAGGTTTAAGTCCCATGGACATATGGGAATACTAACCGGAGGGCTAATACGCATCACTCCTTGTATGAAAGCTTTGACTAATGAATGCAAAGCCAAGGGCCTTTGAAAAAATATTGACAAGGCCGAAATCTGACCCTTGATAGTACTCAAGGCAAGCTTCCTATCCACAGCCCACTGTAGGAAGTCCAGAATCCTACCTATTACGTACTTACGCGGATGCCATTTCTTGGCCTCACACCATGCGATGTACGCCTTCCAGATCCTATCATGGTAGATACCACCGGATTAGAGAGACCTCTCTTTTTTAGAATGTGGGCTTCAATAGCCAGGCCGTCAAACCTAGGGCTTGTAAGGAAGGGTGGTATATCGGTCCCTGCGAAAGCAGGTCCGGACGATGTGGGAGGGTCCAAGGACTCCCCACTGACATCTTTACGATCTCCGCGTACCATGCTCTTCGGGGCCACGCTGGAGCCACCAGAATCACCGGTTTCTGCGGATTCTGCGGATTAATCGCGGTAACAATTGTGGCGGTGGGAATGCATATATCAGCTTGAACTGATCCCAAGGGAACACTAGGGCATCCGAGCCGCAAGCTAGGGGATCCCTTGTGCGAGACACAAAT
The DNA here is from genome assembly GCA_029206835.1 of Rana muscosa. Taxonomy (NCBI): domain Eukaryota; kingdom Metazoa; phylum Chordata; class Amphibia; order Anura; family Ranidae; genus Rana; species Rana muscosa. The sequence goes on along the minus strand of CM055116.1, from coordinate 553,580,762 downwards.
CTGTCCACCTTTGCGTTGAATCTGGATGCTAGCAGATCTACATCCGGTGTTCCCCACCGCTGGCATATTGCCTGGAAAACCTCGGGGTGAAGAGACCATTCCCCCGGGCATAATTGCTGGCGACTTAGAAAGTCCGCTCTCCAATTTTCCACTCCTGGGATGAAAACCGCGGATATGGCTGGGACATATCTTTCTGCCTATTTCAGGATGCAATTCGCTTCCCTCTGGGCTGCACGACTCCTGGTGCCACCCTGGTGATTGATATATGCCACTGCTGTGGCATTGTCTGATTGAATTCTGACAGGGGACCCTTGGAGTTTGGATGTCCATGCTACTAGGGCATACCGGGCTGCTCGTATCTCTAAGAGATTGATGGGCAGGGCCTTCTCTGCTTCTGACCACTTGCCCTGGAGAGACCATTGCTCCAGTACTGCCCCCCAGCCTATGAGGCTGGCATCTGTAGTGACCACCTTCCAAGAAACCGGACTGAAGGGTTTCCCTTTTTCCAGATTCTGGGGCACCAACCACCAATGGAGGCTCTTGCGAACGGAAGGGGACAGGGACATTGGTAAGTCTAAAGCCTGAACTTTTTTGTTCCAGGCTGACAGTATGGCCCTCTGCAAGTTCCTTGAATGGAATTTACCGTAGGGTACTGCTTCGAATGAAGCCACCATTTTTCCTAGCAGCCTCATGCACAGGCATATGGATGGTTTTCTTTTTGTACCCACTAAGTGGGTCAAATCTTTCAAAGACGACACCTTCTCTGGAGGTAAGAAAATCTTTCTCTGATTTGAATCCAGCCTTAGCCCCAAGTATTCCAGACTTTTGACTGGTCTTAGAGCTGACTTGTCTCGGTTGATAATCCAACCGTGATATTCAAGATACTTGATTGTCTCGTGAATAGCTACTTCCAGTTTTTCCACTGAGTGGTCTATTAGTAGCAGGTCGTCTAAATATGCCATTATCGTTACACCCCGTGTTCTTAGATTGGCCAATAGTGGGGCCAGAATTTTTGTGAACACTCGTGGTGCTGTGGCCAGACCGAAAGGTAAGGCTCTGAACTGAAAATGGCGCCCTTCTACTGCAAAGCGTAGAAATGTCTGGTGGGCCGGAAAGATGGGAATATGCAGATAAGCATCCTTTATGTCGATCGAGGCTAACCATTCCTGCCCTTGTAGGGCGGTGGCCACCGATCGGATCGACTCCATCCGAAAAGTCCTGATATGTAGGAATTTGTTTAGCCCTTTTAGATTTAATATGGGCCTCACGTCCCCATTTGGTTTGGGGACTGTGAAGAGGTTTGAGTAAAACGCGAACCCGCATTCCTCCAAGGGAACCTTCATGATTACACCTTGGAGCAATAGTTGTTCTAGTGCCAGAAGGAGGGATCCTCTCTTCTGGGGATCGCTTGGCACGTTTGACCTCATAAAATGGGCAGGAGTGTCGTCTTTTAACTCCAGCTTGTATCCCAGACTTACTGCGGAGATCACCCATCTGTCTCTGATGGTGTCCTGCCAGGTCTCTGTGAACAACTGAAGTCTTCCCCCCACCCGATTGAGTGGGGGCAACCCTTCATGACTTGGGGGGAGGTTTCGTACCTCTCTTGACCCAGGGTTTCTTGTTACCCTGTGATTGTCCCTGATTTCTGCCCCCAGGATTTGACCGCGGAGGCCGTCGGAACTGTTTCACAGCCGATGTGCCAGGGACTGGAGAAGTAGGCCTCTTAAAAGAAGGACTTCTAACTTTGTTCTTAACCGGCAAGAGTGTACTTTTACCGGCAGAAATTTTCTGGATATACTTGTCCAGATCTTCTCCAAATAAGCGTTCTCCATGAAATGGGAAGCTAATCAGCAATTTCTTACAGGGAGCCTCAGCAGACCAGTTTTTGAGCCATAGAAGCCTATGCATATGTACTACAGACAGCGTAAAGCGGGAGGCCTGTTGGATTGTATCCTTTATGGCGTCCACCGCAAAACACAAGGCTCTAGGTAGGTCAGCTAGGGCAAGAGCCTGCTGATCTGGTAAGTCCCTTAAGACTTGTTTCAACTGATCCTTCACTGCTTGGCAGACCCCAATAGCTGCTACTGCAGGTTGTGTCACCATGCTTGCTGTAGAGAAAGCAGATTTTAGTAAAGACTCCAATTTTTTATCTATTGGGTCTTTGAACATTGGAACATTATCTACTGGACATGTCAGTGATTTATTCACAAAAGAGATGGCTGCGTCCACTGTGGGCACCTTCCATTTTTGTATGAACTTATCCTCCATGGGATAGATCACCGGAAATCTCTTGGGGGGAGTAAATATTTTATCAGGATGCTCCCAATCCTGGTAAATAAGCCCTTCCAATAAGGGGTGGATTGGGAAGGAACAGACAGTCTGGGGAGCTTTTAGCGACCCCAGCGAGGAGACAGTAGTGGTTGATGGCTCCGCAAGAGGCATTTTAAATGCTGATCGGACCATGTTAGTCAGAGACTGAACCCATAATCTTTCAGCCTGAGATGCTGAGAAAGGTTCTTCCACTGTTGATTCCTCTATAACCGAATCAACCTCATCCTGATCCCCTTCAGGCAGGTCGATCTCTGTGTGGGGCTGTTCCTCCACTAACAGGTACTCTGAAGGAGGAGACGGAGATCGGACGCGCTTTCCCTGTGACAGGGAAGCAGCGATCAATGCTGTTAATCTCTCTTCCAATCCTCCCAGAGCTGAGGAAAAAACCTCCTCTGTTATATATACAGGAGCAGGTGGACTGGGGACAGCCGCAGCACCAGGTACTCCTGCGGGGTTCCTACGGCTACTAACCTCTGAAATTTCAGGGGAGATTGGTGCAGTACAAGCATGCCCAAAATCCTCAGAGCCCGATGGAGAACCCTTTTGCTTCTTGGAAGACTTATTTCCAGAGCGTCTGGACGACATATCCTTTAAGCACAGAGCTGAGGTATTCCCGTCGTCATACACCACTTTTACTGGTAATAGTCTAGCACAGTTGCTGCTATATACCAGCTGGTGTCCACTAAAGTGCCTTTCTATGGGGATGCCTGCATCAACCGCCTCTGTGTGCCACCGTTTTGTTGCTAGCTCTGTTTGCATCCAGCTGACACTTGTACTGTGTCTTTTATCCATGCTGGGACGCCTGCACATGCGCAGAAGCGCCGCGGCGCGCATCGAGCGTCATCCACCAGCCCCGCCCCTTTTTTTCCCGCTCATCTCTACATAGGGGCGCGTGTACGCGCGCGCGCCCGTGCGCCTTCGGCGCTTTTTTTGAAAAATAAGCAGGGACTAGGAGCCAGGGCCCTTTTTGCCGGAGGGCCTGTGCGGTGGATAAGTGCAGCAACAGGGCAGAGGAAGTGGATTCCCACAGAGAACTTACCAACTGCCTGGATCTTTTGACTTGAAAAGAAAAAGATCCACATGACAAGAAAAATGGACCACAGCGGCCTCTAGTGGTTTAACACAGGTACCGCGGTCTCCCTTTTTTTTTTTCTTGACTACTATTCAAATTTTACATTTTCCAGTAGTTACAGGCATGCACAGATATTTAGCGGGAATACCGTTAGGTAACAGACAGAAAGACAAATTAGGCTTGGGGGTCCCCCAATAGAACCAAGTTCCTGGGGGCCCCCACTTACCTCTTCCCCACCGCAGGACTTTGTTTGGTCCACAGAAGCCCAAACTTCACCTCTCAAGGCATTGTATTTAAACCTTCAGGGACCGGGTTCCCAAGGATTCCACTCCCCTGGACCTGTATAGCACCCTGCACAGAAAACATCTTGGTCGTGGGTATGACCAGAGCTCTGGATCCCAGGGTCCAGCCCTCCTAAGAGAAGCATTACAGGCAAAACCTTGCTCTTCTCTGCAAGGCCCGGGTACCGACCGTTTAGCTATGAAGCTTTTTTGGTCGGATCCGGAATAGCTTACTGAGGCCCAAAAGAACCTGTACGCAAGCTCAGTGAAAAACACATGTTACTTCTTGGCCAACACCTTAGACACTGGCAAAAAACTGAGGTGCTCCCGGATGGGAGGGGCTTATATAGGGGAGGGTACTTCCGGTTTGGAAGTTGCCAGTGCCAGCACCTGAAGGTAATCTATATAACCCACATAGTAATGACTATGCCGCTCTGTGTCCCGTGATGTACGAGAAATAAATCGTATTAGCTGGATTGCGATCATGATACATGTCATAATGTTTCGAAACGGAATGATTTTGTAATCCTGTCTTTATATTAGTGATATGCTCACCTAATCTCACCTGCATGGATCTCTTTGTCCTACCAATATATTGGAGCCCGCATGGACATTGTAACAAATAAACAATGCCCGTAGAGCTACATGTGATGAAAGGCTCTATGCTATGCTCCTTTAAGGTACTAGTAGACTGAAATGATTCAGTTTTCTTGATTTTGATCTTATTGAGGCTGCATACCTGGCACCTTCGACACTGATGGTACCCAGATAGTCCTCTTTGAAAAAAAGAGACCTTTTTGGTCGGGGGATCAACCACATTGGGAGCCACCCTATCACGAAGAGAGGGTACTCCCCTGAAGATTACCTGGGGTTTAGATGGTAAAAATTGGCTAATAATTCTATCATTACCCAGCAAATGCCAATGTTTTTGTATAATCTTCTTGATGACATAGTGCTGCGTAGAAAAAGTGGTAACAAAAGGGATCAAGGGTCTTTCCCTCGTTGTTTTTGAACGATCCTCCAGTAATGAGGACCTGTCCAAAATAGCAACCTCCTCTATTGTTTTCTCCAACAATTCCAAATTGTAACCCTTCTCGCAGAGTCTAGATTTCAAAATGGCCGACTGAGATCTGTAATCTGCCAAAGAGGTACAATTTCGCCTCATCCTGACGAACTGACCTCTCGGTACAGATCTCAGCCAGGGATCATTATGGCAGCTTCCAATAGGAATATAGGAGTTTCGATCCGTCTGTTTAAAAAAAGACTTAGTAACCAGGGAACCATTTTCGCTCCTTATGGTAAGGTCAAGAAAATTAATGGTCTCCTGGCTAGCCTCATGAACAAATTTGATTCCTCTTTCATTATCGTTCAAAACAGAAAAATAGCTGTCAAGTTGGTCTTTGGTGCCATCCCATAGGAGGAGGACGTCATCAATGTACCTGGCCCATAATACCAGGTGGGGATGACGGTCCCCAAAGATGACGTCCTCCTCCCATTTGGCCATAAAAAGGTTAGCCAAACTAGGGGCATATTTGGCCCCCATTGCAACACCACGCGTTTGGCGATAATACTGACCATCAAACCAAAAGTAATTGTGACCTGCTGCATATTCCAACAGGTCTACAATATAATCTCTTTGGAGCTGGGGCAAGCCTGACAAAAGATTCAAGTAATGTTTCACAGCTGAAATACCCATCTGATGTGGAATGATGGAATATAATGAGGAAACGTCAGCTGTTACCATCCACATGCCTACTTTAAATTCTGCTTGCGACACTAGATTAATCGCATGTCTAGTGTCCTTCAAGTAAGAAGGCATTTGTTGGACCAAAGGTTGTAAAAAATGATCAATGTACTTGCCCACCCGGGACATTAGAGAGTCTATGCCGCTCACTATTGGTCTGCCCGGGGGGCAAGTCAAACTCTTGTGCATTTTGGGAAGACAATATAGAACTGGCACTCTCGGTGCCCTCGGTATTAAAAACTGTAGCTCTTTGTCATTCAAGATACCAATGTCAGAGCCCTTTTGGACCAATTCTTCCAAGGTATCCCTATACTTAATGACAGGGTTCCCTGGTAATAAGGCATACGTATCCCGATCGTCAGCAATCCTATGCATTTCTTTGAGGTAATCCGCCCTGTCAAGGACAACTATTCCACCACCCTTATCTGCAGGGCGGATTACTAACTCTCTATTTTGACAAAGAGAGTCAAGGCCTAGTTCAAGATGTTTATCCATCTTGTCATTGTTGACTTTCACCCTTTCAAGATCCCGCAAGACCACATCTCTAAAGACCCTAAGAGATGGAGCTAAGGCCCCAGGGGGATTGAAGGTGGAAGCATTGGATAATCCGGAATGTTGAAAAGATGGTGGAACCAATGACACCTCCCTCCCAGATATACCTACAAAATAATGTTTAATATTTATCTTGCGGACATACTTGTGTATATCCATGTATGCCTGGAACTTGTTCAATTTCCTGGGGGGAGCAAATTTCAATCCCTTACTGAGAAGGGTTAGTTCTGGCTTAGTTAGGGTTTGGGAGCTAAGATTGAAGATGCCATCCTGACTCACATCTTTTGCTTTTTTTGATTGTGCTCTCCTCCCCCCTCTGGTTCCTCTTTGCTTTCTACCGGCCTTTTTACTCCCTGATTGGGCCTGGGAAAACCCCAATGCTGGTCTATATCTCTTTCATACTGGCCTGGGGGAAAGTCCCTCGATGATCCAGACCTGTATGCCTCTTGAACTCTATTGGTCCGTTCATAGTCCTGGTAACCTGCACGTCCAGGACCATCCCTATCTCGTAAGGGAAAAAATCTGTTACGATTTCCGGGTATATTCATCCCTATCTCTCTCCAGGTAATAATTATCTTCATGATACAATCTTTGGTTAGAATAAGGTTCATAACCATGATTGCCAGAATGAGTCCTTTCATGGACTCTGGAAAATCTCGGTGGTTCTCTATAGGTATTATATTGACCCTGGGGATATAGTTGTCCATACCCTCTATGGTAACTGGTACTCTGTTTAGGTTGTGACTGTTGCGACCACCCTAAGTTTTTTGCATGTTGTCCTCCTTTGGCGGGACCCACCGTTCTTAACCACTTAAGCCCCGGACCATTTGGTAGCTAGAGGACCAGAGGTGATTTCAGAATTTTGCACTGCGCTGCTTTAACTGTAAATTGTGCGGACATGCAATGTTGTACCCAAACGAAATTTGCGTCCTTTTCTTCCCACAAATAGAGCTTTCTTTTAATGGTATTTGATTGCCTCTGCGATTTTTATTTTTTGCGATATAAACGGAAATATAACAAAAAGTAGAAAATATCATTTTTTTTTCAAAATTTTCGGTCTAAGAAAAATCGAATAAACTCAATTTTAGTCATACATTTAGGCCAAAATGTATTTAGCCACATGTCTTTAGTAAAAAAAATGTCAATAAGCGTATATTTATTGGTTTGCGCAAAAGTTATAGCGTCTACAAACTAGGGTACATTTTCTGGAATTTACACAGCTTTTAGTTTATGACTGCCTATCTCATTTCTTGAGGTGCTAAAATGGCAGGGCAGTACAAAACCCCCCCAAATGACCCCATTTTGGAAAGTAGACATCCCAAGGAAATTGCTGAGAGGCCTGTTGAGCCCATTGGATATTTTTTTTTTTTGTCCCAAGTGATTGAATAATGACAAAAAAAAATAAAAAATTACAAAAAGTTGTCACTAAATGATATTTCTTGTTCATACATCACGGGACACAGAGCAGCATAGTCATTACTATGTGGGTTATATAGAATTACCTTCAGGTGCTGGCACTGGCAACTTCCAAAACAGGAAGTACCCTCCCCTATATAAGCCCCTCCCATCCGGGAGTACCTCAGTTTTTTGCCAGTGTCTAAGGTGTTGGCCAAGGTTAACATGTATTCATCTGGGCTTGTGTACAGGTTCTCTGGGCCTTAGCAAGCTATTCCGGATCCGACCAAAAAAGCTTCATAGCTAAACGGTCGGTACCCGGGCCTTGCAGAGAAGAGCAGGGTTTTGCCTGTAATGCCTCTCTTAGGAGGGCTGGACCCTGGGATCCAGAGCTCTGGTCATACCCAAAACCAAGAGGCTATCTGTGCAGGGTGCTATACAGGTCCAGGGGAGTGGAATCCTTGGGAACCCGGTCCCTGAAGGTCTAGTACAATGCCTGCCGTGAGAGGTGAAGTTTGGGCTTCTGTGGACCAAACAAAGTCCTGCGGCGGGGAAAAGGTAAGTGGGGGCCCCTCAGGAACTTGGTTCTATTGAGGGGACCCCCAAGCCTAATATGTCTTTCTGCCTGTTACCTAAAGGGTATTCCCGCTAATAGCTGTATATGCCTAAGAAATCCTAGAAATGTTTTTTCATAAGGGAAGTTTTAAAAAAACTGTAAACCTGGAAATGTTTTTCATAAAGGGGGTTTAAAAAAAAAAAAAAAAAGACAAAAGTGCGGTACCTGTGTTTGTCCACTAGAGGCCGCTGTGGAACGTCTTTTTTCTTGGGACTATTCCTTCCATGGTGAAAGTCCAGGCAGATGAGTGAGCTCTCTATCAGGGAAGCTGCATTCCTCTGTCATGCTGCCAAGTAGTTTCCTTCCATCCCCGAGTCCTGGTGAAACAGGGACCCTGGCTCCTCTCCCTACATGGCGCCAAGAGCGCACACGTGCACGCGCGTGCGTGCGCACACATGCTTTCCTTTTATAAGGTTTAGCTTAAAAAAAGGGGGCGGAGCCTGGCGGATGACGCGCTCTGTGCGCCCAGCGCTTCTGCGCATGTGCGGGCGTCCCAGCAAGATAAAAGGACTCAGTCCACGCTGCTTGCTATGGACACAGAGCATGAAAAGGAGCTGGTAGCATGGTATAGGGGCTTACAGCGGGCGGTTGATACAGGCATCCCCAGAAAGACGCATTAGTAGACACCCACTGATGTACATAGCAGCAAATTGCATTAGACTATTTCAGTAAGGGGTGTATTGTGGCTGGAATACCTCAGCTTTGAACTAAGGAATATGCCGCCTAAAAAACTCCGAGATATACCTCTCAGGAAGTGTAGGGGGTCTCCATCGGGCTCTGAGGATCTGGAGCAGTCATCTGCACCCTCCTCCCCTGAGAAATCAGAGGTTAATACCCATAAGGAACCCCCGGGAGTGCCAGGTACTGCGGCTGTCCTCAGTCCACCTGCTCCTGCATATATAACAGAGGAGGTTTTTTCCTCAACTCTGGAGGGATTGGAGCAGAGATTGGCTGCATTGATCGCTTCTTCTCTACAGGAAAGAAAGCGCGCCAGATCTCCATCACCTCCATTAGAGTGCCTGTTGGCAGAGCAACAGTCCCAGGAAGGGACCGACCTACCTGAAGGGGATCAGGAGGAGGTTAGCTCTGTTTTTGAGGAAGACAGTAGATGAACCATTTTCAGCATCACAGACTGAAAGATTGTGGGTCCAGACCCTAACTGACATGGTTCGATCTGCATTTAAAATGCCTCTTGTTGAACCATCAACTACTGCTGTCTCCTCATTGGGGTCGCTAAAAGCTCCCCAGGTTAATTGCTCCTTTCCAATACATCCATTATTGGAAGGACTTATATACCAGGACTGGGAACATCCTGATAAACTATTTGTTCCGCCTAAAAGGTTTCCGGTGATCTATCCCATGGAGGAAAAGTTCACCCAGAGATGGAATGTTCCTACGGTGGATGCAGCCATCTCTTCTGTGAACAAATCACTGACATGTCCAGTAGATAATGTTCAAATGTTCAAAGATCCAGTGGATAGAAAATTGGAATCTTTATTAAAATCTGCTTTTTCCACAGCAGGGGCTGTTACACAGCCAGCAGTGGCAGCTATTGGGGTCTGCCAAGCTTTAAAGGATCAAATGAAAATGGTCCTGAGGGCTTTGCCAGACCAGCAGGCCCAGGCTCTGGCTGATCTGCCTAGAGCATTATGCTTTGCGGTTGACGCCATCAAGGATTCTATCCATCAGGCCTCCCGCCTCACGCTGTCTTTGGTACATATGCGTAGGCTTCTGTGGCTCAAAAACTGGTCTGCTGAAGCTCCCTGTAAGAAGCTCTTAGTTAGCTTCCCATTTCATGGGGAACGCCTTTTTGGCGAAGACCTGGATAAGTATATCCAGAAGATTTCCAGTGGTAAAAGTACTCTCTTACTGAGTAAGAAGAGGTCTAGGGGTCCATCTTTTAAGAGGACTACCTCTCCTATCCCTGCGACGTCTGCTACTAAGCAGTTCCGACGGCCTCCTCGGTCAAACTCAGGAGGTAAAAATCAGGGACAGCCACAGGGTAATAAAAAGCCCTGGATCCGAAGAGGTATTAAACCAGCCTCCAAGTCAAGCCTATGAAGGGCTGCCCCCACTCAAACGGGTGGGGGGAAGACTTCAGTTGTTCGCAGAGACCTGGCGGGAGACGATCAAAGACAGATGGGTGCTCTCCGCAGTAACTCTGGGATACAAGTTGGAGTTAAAAGAGTCTCCTCCGTCCCATTTTATGTGGTCAGGCATGCCAAGAGACCCTCTGAAAAGAGGGTCTCTCCTATTGGCGTTAGAACAACTATTGCTCCAAGGAGTAATTATGGAGGTTCCTATGGAAGAGTGGGGGTTGGGTTTCTACTCAAACCTTTTCACAGTCCCGAAGCCAAACGGGGACATAAGACCCATATTGGACCTAAAGAGTCTAAACAAATTTCTAAACGTCCGGTCTTTCCGGATGGAGTCGATCCGATCGGTCACCGCTGCCCTACAAGGGGAGGAATGGTTAGCCTCGATCGACATCAAAGATGCTTACTTGCATGTTCCCATCTTTCCAGGTCATCAAAAATTCCTACGCTTTGCAGTAGAAGGGCGCCATTTTCAGTTCAGAGCCTTACCATTCGGTCTGGCCACAGCACCACGAGTGTTCACAAAAATTCTGGCCCCACTGTTGGCCGATCTAAGAACACGGGGTGTAACGATAATGGCATACCTAGACGACCTGTTGTTGATGGACCACTCAGTTGCCAAGCTAGAAGTGGTAATTGTCGATACAATCAAGTATCTAGAATCTCACGGTTGGGTCATCAACCTGGACAAGTCAGCCCTACAGCCAGTGAAAAACCTGGTATATCTAGGGCTACGGCTGGATTCAGACCAGAGGAAGATTTTCTTACCTCTAGACAAGGTATCCTCTTTGAGGGGCTTGGTCCGTCTGCTTTGTGCAAAAAGACAGCCGTCCATACGCCTGTGCATGAGGCTGCTAGGAAAGATGGTAGCATCATTCGAAGCTGTGCCATACGCCCAATTCCACTCAAGGAATTTACAAAGGGCCATATTGTCAGCCTGGAACGGAAAAGTTCAGGCTCTAGACTTCCCGATGGCTTTGTCCCCTTCCGTTCGGAAGAGTCTCTGCTGGTGGTTGATCCCCCAGAATCTCCAGAAGGGAAAACCCTTCAGCCCGATATCTTGGAAGGTGGTCACTACAGATGCCAGCCTTATAGGCTGGGGGGCAGTACTGGAGCAATGGTCTCTCCAGGGCAGATGGTCAAATGTAGTAAAAACCCTGCCCATCAATCTCTTAGAGATACGAGCAGCCCGGTACGCCCTAGTAGCCTGGACATCCAGACTCCAAGGGTCCCCTGTCAGAATTCAATCAGACAATGCCACAGCAGTGGCATATATCAATCATCAGGGAGGCACCAGGAGTCGTGCAGCCCAGAGGGAAGTAAGTCACATCCTGGAATGGGCAGAAAAGCATGTCCCATGTATATCAGCTGTCTTCATTCCAGGGGTGGAGAATTGGAAGGCGGACTTTCTGAGTCGCCAACAGTTATGCCCAGGGGAATGGTCCCTTCATCCCGAGGTCTTCCGAGCAATATGTCAGCGGTGGGGAACACCGGATGTAGATCTGCTAGCATCCAGATTCAACGCAAAGGTGGACAGATTTGTCTCCCGGACAAGGGATCCCCTCGCTTGCGGCTCGGATGCTCTGGTGTTCCCTTGGGATCAGTTCAGACTGATATATGCATTCCCTCCGCTACAATTGTTGCCTCGACTCCTTCGCAGAGTCAGGTTGGAGAAGAAGCCGGTGATCCTGGTGGCTCCAGCGTGGCCCCGAAGGGCCTGGTACGCGGAGATGATCAAAATGTCTGTGGGGAGTCCTTGGACCCTTCCACGTCGTCCGGACCTGCTTTCGCAAGGACCGATATACCACCCTTCCTTACTAACTCTAAGTTTAACGGCCTGGCTATTGAATCCCACATCCTAAAGAAGAGAGGTCTCTCTAACTCTGTGGTATCAACTATAATCAATGCCAGGAGGCCTGTATCCAGGCAGATCTACTATAGAGTTTGGAAGGCGTACATCACTTGGTGCGAGGCCAGAAAATGGCATCCACGTAAGTACGTTATAGGCAGAATTCTGGACTTCCTGCAGTGGGCTGTAGACAGGAAGTTTGCCTTAAGTACTATCAAGGGCCAGGTTTCGGCCTTGTCAATACTATTTCAAAGGCCCCTGGCTATGCATTCACTTGTCAAATCCTTTATGCAAGGTGTGACTCGTATTATTCCACCGATTAAGGCTCCCATATGCCCATGGGATCTAAATTTGGTTCTGTCGGTTCTGCAGAAGCAGCCATTTGAACCTTTGCGGCACATTTCCTTGGTTCTACTCACCAGGAAATTGATATTTTTAGTAGCCATATGCTCGGCTAGAAGAGTGTCGGAATTAGCCGCCATGTCCTGTAAAGAGCCATATCTGGTTATCCATAAGGACAGAGTAGTATTACGTCCTCACCCAGCCTTTCTTCCTAAGGTGGTATCGAGGTTTCACTTGAACCAGGATGTGGTTCTTCCTTCTTTTTTTCCCCAAACCAAGCTCGGTAGAGGAAAAGTTATTGCATTCTTTGGATGTAGTAAGAGCAGTTAAAGCTTATCTAAAAGCCACTGCTCAGATTCGTAGAACGGATTCTTTGTTTGTTCTGCCGGAAGGCCCCAGAAAGGGTCAGGCAGCATCAAAATCTACTTTAGCCAAGTGGATTCGACAGGTCATAATACAAGCCTATGGCTTGAGAAGTAGACCGCCTCCGTTCAAAGTTAGGGCGCACTCCACGAGAGCAGTTGGAACTTCATGGGCAGTGCATCACCAGGCCTCCCTGGCGCAAATTTGTAAGGCCGCAACATGGTCTTCAGTACACACGTTTACTAGGTTCTACCAGGTGGACGTTAGAAGTCAGGAGGATGTCGCCTTTGGGCGCAGTGTGTTGCAGGCCGCAAAAGATCCTCATGCCTGATGGCGCCCAGCTTATGTATGGTGTATCCCCCCCTCATGTGGCATTGCTTTGGGACGTCCCACATAGTAATGACTATGCTGCTCTGTGTCCCGTGATGTATGAACAAGAAAGTAGGATTTTTAAAACAGCTTACCTGTAAAATCCTTTTCTTGGAGTACATCACGGGACACAGAGCTCCCACCCCTCTTTTGGGGACACGTATTGCTTTGCTACAAAACTGAGGTACTCCCGGATGGGAGGGGCTTATATAGGGGAGGGTACTTCCTGTTTTGGAAGTTGCCAGTGCCAGCACCTGAAGGTAATTCTATATAACCCACATAGTAATGACTATGCTGCTCTGTGTCCCGTGATGTACTCCAAGAAAAGGATTTTACAGGTAAGCTGTTTTAAAAATCCTACTATTGCTCACACATGCCATGGTTATATGTGGAATTACACCCCAAAATACATTTTTCTGCTTCTCCTGAGTACGGGGATACCACATGTGTGGGACTTTTTGGGAGCCTAGCCGCGTACGGGACCCCGAAAACCAAGCACCGCCTTCAGGATTTCTAGGCACAAATTTTTGATTTCACTCCTCACTACCTATCACAGTTTCGAAGGCCATAAAATGCCAAAATAGCACAAAACCCCCCCAAATGACCCCATTTTTGAAAGTAGACACCCTAAGCTATTTGCTGAGAGGCATGGTGAGTATTTTACAGCTCTCATTTGTTTTTGAAAATGAAGAAAGAAAATGTTTTATTTATTTTTTTTCAAAACTTTGTGACAAAAAGCGAGATCTGCAAAATACTCACAATACCTCTCAGCAAATAGCTTGGGGTGTCTACTTTCCAAAATGGGGTCATTTGGGGGGGGGGGGTTTGTGCCATCTGGGCATTCCATGGCCTCCGAAACTGTGATAGGCAGTGAGAAGTGAAATCAAAAATTTACACCCTTAGAAAACATGAAGGCGGTGCTTGGTTTTTGGGGTCCCGTACACGGCTAGGCTCCCAAAAAGTCTCACACATGTGGTATCCCCGTACTCAGGAGAAGCAGCAGAATGTATTTTGGGGTGTAATTCCACATATACCCATGGCATGTTTGAGCAATATATCATTTAGTGACAACTTTGTGCAAAAAAAAACAAAAAAATTGTCTTTTTTTCCGCAACTTGTGTCAACATATAAAATATCCCATGGACTCGACATGCCTCTCAGTATATAGCTTGGGGTGTCTACTTTCCAAAATGGGGTCATTTGGGGGGGTTTTGAACTGTTCTGGCATTTTATACACAACATTAGGAAGCTTGCATCCAGTCTTCTAACCACTTGAAGACAAAGCCCTTTTTGACACTTTTTGTTTACATGAAAACATTTTTTTTTTTTGCAAGAAAATTATGTTGAACCCCCAAACATTATATATATTTTTAAAGCAAAGGCCCTACAGATTAAAATGGTGGGTGTTGTATTTTTTTTTCTACACAGTATTTGCGCAGCGATTTTTCAAACGCATTTTTTGGGGAAAAAAATACACTTTTTTAAATTTTAATGCACTAAAACACACTATATTGCCCAAATGTTTGATGACATAAAAAAGATGATCTTAGGCCGAGTACATAGATACCAAACACGACATGCTTTAAAATTTCGCACAAACGCGCATTGGCGACAAACTACATACATTTTTAAAAGCTTTTAAAAGCCTTTACAGGTTACCCCGTTAGATTTACAGAGGAGGTCTACTGCTAAAATTACTGCCCTCGATCTGACCTTCGCGGTGATACCTCACATGCATGGTGCAATTGCTGTTTACATATGACGCCAGACCGACGCTTGCGTTCGCCATTGGGCAAGAGCAGGGCAGGACAGGGGTGCTTTTTTTTTATTATTATTAATTTTGCTTTTTTATTTTATTTTTAAAATGTTCCTTCCATATTTATTTATTTTTTATCATTTTTATTGTTATCTCAGGGAATGTAAATATCCCCTATGATAGCAATAGGTAGTGACAGGTACTCTTTTTTGAAAAAACTGGGGTCTTCTAGACCCTAGATCTTTCCTCTGCCCTCAAAGCATCTGACCACACCAAGATCGGTGTGATAAAATGCTTTCCCAATTTCCCAATGGCGCTTTTTATATCTGGGGGGGGACATTCCCTCCCACTGCTTGTAAAAGCAGTCCAGAGGCTAATTAGCCACTAGGATTGCTTTTACATGAAAGCCGGCTGCTGGCTGAAAAGAATGATACCAAGATGATACCTAAACCCGCAGGCATCATTCTGGTATAAACATACCAGTACGTTGCTGGTCCTTGTTGGACATGTATTGTAATCTTTTTTTTTCATGCAGCCAGTTGGCTGAACTAAAAAAGAGATTGATCGGTGGGTATGCCCACAATTAGAATACCGCCCTTCATCCACCCACTTCTAATGATGGGCATACATGCACCATTTATATATGCCGAAGCATGGGGGCATCCTCCCGCAAAAAAATTATGCCGCACACACATGGTCGGACTTTTCCACGGGCAAGCCTCCGTCGGAATTTCGACCGTATGTACGCGGCATTAGGAGCAAAATCGCTCCTCCGCTCCTCCGCCCCTGCTGCCCCAATGCTTCGGCATATATGCTTTTTTTTTTAACTGTGGTGGTGAAATCACCTCCTACAGCACTGAAGTCGCAGGGATCAGGCCTGTCTCTGCGAACGCTGCAGTTATGTGTGTTGTGTTTTGTAAGTGACAGCGATCGATCGATACTGCACTTGGGTGGCCTGGGCTGGACGAAGGGGCAAAACGCAGGTGCTAGCAGGTATCTGGGCTGATCCCGCTAACACTGCATTTTTGGGAACCCTAAACTGCTGGGGACGCTAGTATAGATCTGATCAGATCAGATATTGATCTGATCAGATACTATACCACTAAGGGGGGTGTATGCTTCACGCGTGGGTGTTAGCGTTACTGGCACTAACCTGACGCTGCCTGGGGTGTGACGCAGACCCTCTCTGACGCTAAAACCTAATTGATATCACCCGCCGGGCGATCAGGGGGTTAAACCTTTATTGGGTTATATATACGGCGGGTGCCCTGACACTATAAAAAGCAAACTAACTAACCAGCGTCACCCGTAACACTTATATGGTGATCACTGGTGAAAGGGTTAACTAGGGGCAATTAGGGGGTTAAAACCTTTATTAGATAATATATGGGGGTACCTGACGCTATAAAAACCTGCGGCGAACCTAAAAAAAATTACTGGCTACCGATCTGTATCACCGACACTAAGACAGCGATCAGAAAAACAATCGCCTAGCGACAGTGGCGATAGGGGGTGAAAGGGTTACCTGGGGGGCGATCAAGGGGGTTAAACCTTTATTAGATCATTTATGGGGGTACCTGACGCTATAAAAACCTGCGGCGAACCTAAAAAAAATTACTGGCTACCGATCTGCATCACCGACACTAAGACAGCGATCAGAAAAACAATCGCTTAGCGACAGTGGTGATAGGGGGGGGGGGGCGATTTATGTACCTATGTGTCCTGGTGTCAGTGTAGTGTTTTGTGCACTAACCTGTCATCTTCTCCTGTACGGCGCTCGGTATATGTGAGCGCCGCAGGAGAGATGACATCACTTCCTCTGCCTGTGTAAACATTACACAGGCAGGGGAAGCTCTCTCATTCGCCGGGAGCGATCGAGAGGGGGTGGCCGGAATCGAACGGCCGTCCCCTCATGCCTGATCGCTCCCGATCAGTTAACCACCGCTCACTGTAAAGAAGGGGGGTCCGATCGGACCCCCCAACTATACAAAGGCAGTCACGTAGATATACGTGATTCTGCCTGTCGGTGCCATTCTGCCAACGTATATTTACAGTGGGCGGTCGTTAAGTGGTTAATGGTGATTTATGTGAAACCCGTCTGCCCTTTTTAATCGGTTTGGCCCCATTCTGAACCTTCTTGGGAGTTGTAGATGATTCACTCCCAATGGGTAAATGTTGCACATCATTCATTGATCCTGATTGAGCATTGTCACCCTGGACAATCGCATCCATCCTGGAAACATTATCCCCCTGTGACTCAGCACGCCGCTACGCCCTATGCCGTTTCGTCAGAGATGACGTCTTCCAGGGGCACGAGCGGCGTGCTGAGTCACCGCTATTTATCATACCTGATGCACTTGACACGCCCGGCTCTGACCTCCGGGAAGTACCTGTATCAATCCGCCATTTTAGTTAAGGGACTCTTTCCCACACTCATCAACGATCACTAATGCCCAATGCTGAGCATTGGGGTGCACATTTTAGGGGTTGTACATCCACCTATTATAGCACAGTATTCTTTAATATTAATTTTTTAAAGTTTGAGTGACATGGACGTTTTTGAATATAGAGCCTCCAAGGTGGTTAACACCGAAGGAGTGTTCCAGATGTATAATGATAGAGACGGTGATTTGAGTGGACTTTTTGTAAGATTGAAAAATCTAACCATATCTGAAGTCCATACTCAATGGGACATCGCGTTCCTTGAGACATACATCAGGTTAAACATGGTGCCGAGGAGCCTTAGATGGCAGGTTAGCCCTCAGAAAGGCGACCTTGAGCTACAAGAATGGTTCAGGTACTTTAACGAGGCAGGAGTGAGTTTTTTACGTTTTTTGGTGGCTCGTAAGTCCAGTAAATTAGAAAAACTTGATAGCAAAATCAAGGTTCTGAAAGAAAGTCTAAATCCTCACAAAGAGAGTGAGGAGTATAAGGACAGAACTTTGAGTTTATTGAAGGTGTTAGACAAGGAGGAAAAGGAACAGAAGGCCAAGAAAAGGAAAAAATACAACAAAGATTTCAATGACTATCAAGCCAGTTTAGTCTTTGATTGGCAGAAAAAACTAGTGGCAGAGTCACAGGGGGATAATGTTTCCAGGATGGATGCGATTGTCCAGGGTGACAATGCTCCATCAGGATCAATGAATGATGTGCAACATTTACCCATTGGGAGTGAATCATCTAAAACTCCCAAGAAGGTTCAGAATGGGGCCAAACCGATTAAAAAGGGCAGACGGGTTTCACATAAATCACCATTAAGAACGGTGGGTCCCGCCAAAGGAGGACAACATGCAAAAAACTTAGGGTGGTCGCAACAGTCACAACCTAAACAGAGTACCAGTTACGATAGAGGGTATGGACAACTATATCCCCAGGGTCAATATAATACCAATAGAGAACCACCGAGATTTTCCAGAGTCCATGAAAGGACTCATTCTGACAATCATGGTTATGAACCTTATTCTAACCAAAGATTGTATCATGAAGATAATTATTACCTGGAGAGAGATAGGGATGAATATACAAATGAACCCGGAAATCATAACAGATTTTTTCCCTTACGAGATAGGGATGGTCCTGGACGTGCAGGTTACCAGGACTATGAACGGACCAATAGAGTTCAAGAGGCATACAGGTCTGGATCATCGAGGGACTTTCCCCCAGGCCAGTATGAAAGAGATATAGACCAGCATTGGGGTTTTCCCAGGCCCAATCAGGGAGTAAAAAGGTCGGTAGAAAGCAAAGAGGAACCAGAGGGGGTAGGAGAGCACAATCAAAAAAAGCAAAAAGATGTGAGTCAGGATGGCATCTTCAATCTTAGCTCCCAAACCCTAACTAAGCCAGAACTAACCCTTCTCAGTAAGGGATTGAAATTTGCTCCCCCCAGGAAATTGAACAAGTTCCAGACATACATGGATATACACAAGTATGTCCGCAAGATAAATATTAAACGTTATTTTGTAGGTATACCTGGGAGGGAGGTGTCATTGGTTCCACCATCTTTTCAACATTCCGGATTATCCAATGCTTCCACCTTCAATCCCCCTGGGGCCTTAGCTCCATCTCTTAGGGTCTTTAGAGATGTGGTCTTGCGGGATCTTGAAACGGTGAAAGTCAACAATGACAAGATGGATAAACATCTTGAACTAGGCCTTGACTCTCTTTGTCAAAATAGAGAGTTAGTAATCCGCCCTGCAGATAAGGGTGGTGGAATAGTTGTCCTTGACAGGGCGGATTACCTCAAAGAAATGCATAGGATTGCTGACGATCGGGATACGTATGCCTTATTACCAGGGAACCCTGTCATTAAGTATAGGGATACCTTGGAAGAATTGGTCCAAAAGGGCTCTGACATTGGTATCTTGAATGACAAAGAGCTACAGTTTTTAATACCGAGGGCACCAGGAGTGCCAGTTCTATATTGTCTTCCCAAAATCCACAAGAGTTTGACTTGCCCCCCGGGCAGACCAATAGTGAGCGGCATAGACTCTCTAACGTCCCGGGTGGGCAAGTACATTGATCATTTTTTACAACCTTTGGTCCAACAAATGCCTTCTTACTTGAAGGACACTAGACATGTGATTAATCTAGTGTCGCAAGCAGAATTTAAAGTAGGAATGTGGATGGTAACAGCTGACGTTTCCTCATTATATTCCATCATTCCACATCAGATGGGTGTTTCAGCTGTGAAACATTACTTGAATCTTTTGTCAGGCTTGCCCCAGCTCCAAAGAGATTATATTGTAGACCTGTTGGAATATGCAGCAGGTCACAATTACTTCTGGTTTGATGGTCAGTATTATCGCCAAACGCGTGGTGTTGCAATGGGGGCCAAATATGCCCCTAGTTTGGCCAACCTTTTTATGGCCAAATGGGAGGAGCACGTCATCTTTGGGGACCGTCATCCCCACCT
Source organism: Rana muscosa (assembly GCA_029206835.1). Classification (NCBI taxonomy): domain Eukaryota; kingdom Metazoa; phylum Chordata; class Amphibia; order Anura; family Ranidae; genus Rana; species Rana muscosa. The sequence continues at coordinate 553,561,084 of CM055116.1, read as the reverse complement.
GGTATTATGGGCCAGGTACATTGATGACGTCCTCCTCCTATGGGATGGCACCAAAGACCAACTTGACAGCTATTTTTCTGTTTTGAACGATAATGAAAGAGGAATCAAATTTGTTCATGAGGCTAGCCAGGAGACCATTAATTTTCTTGACCTCACCATAAAGGAGCGAAAATGGTTCCCTGGTTACTAAGTCTTTTTTTAAACAGACGGATCGAAACTCCTATATTCCTATTGGAAGATGCCATAATGATCCCTGGCTGAGATCTGTACCGAGAGGTCAGTTCGCCAGGATGAGGCGAAATTGTACCTCTTTGGCAGGTTACAGATCTCAGTCGGCCATTTTGAAATCTAGACTCTGTGAGAAGGGTTACAATTTGGAATTGTTGGAGAAAACAATAGAGGAGGTTGCTATTTTGGACAGGTCCTCATTACTGGAGTATCGTTCAAAAACAACGAGGGAAAGACCCTTGATCCCTTTTGTTACCACTTTTTCTACGCAGCACTATGTCATCAAGAAGATTATACAAAAACATTGGCATTTGCTGGGTAATGATAGAATTATTAGCCAATTTTTACCATCTAAACCCCAGGTAATCTTCAGGGGAGTACTCTCTCTTCGTGATAGGCTGTCTCCCAATGTGGTTGATCCCCCGACCAAAAAGGTCTCTTTTTTTCAAAGAGGACTATCTGGGTACCATCAGTGTCGAAGGTGCCAGGTATGCAGCCTCAATAAGATCAAAATCAAGAAAACTGAATCATTTCAGTCTACTAGTACCTTAAAGGAGCATAGCATAGAGCCTTTCATCACATGTAGCTCTACGGGCATTGTTTATTTGTTACAATGTCCATGCGGGCTCCAATATATTGGTAGGACAAAGAGATCCATGCAGGTGAGATTAGGTGAGCATATCACTAATATAAAGACAGGATTTCAAAATCATTCCGTTTCGAAACATTATGACATGTATCATGATCACAATCCAGCTAATACGATATTTCTAGGGATTGACAAGTTTGAGCCACATTGGAGGGGTAGCTCCCTGGTCAGGGAGCTATCGAAATTAGAAATGTCCTGGATATACCGGGTTCGTTGTTATAGCCCCCATGGCTTGAATATTGACACAGATGTCAATGCGTTCATTGACAATGGGCGACAGGATTTTGTACACATCCACATTGACATCATGTGCAAATTTAAGATGTTTCATGCCAAGTTGTGAACCGGCTCTGACTTCTGGGTCCACCTTATTGCTTCTATTTGTTACAGGTACTTATTGGCTTTTATACATCTATGAATGTCAACTCCATAAGGAGAACATTTAACTCTGGCAAGCTGGGTTGAATCAAGCTACAGCTTGTTCCCTGGGTCTACCCTCTTGCAATGGAGGTAGGGCCATAGTGACGGCCTTCCCCTGTTGCGGTATTGTCCCCAGTGGGACATTAGTGGAATTAGCCTGCTTAAGTGTGCCTTCATTTTGACCTTTTTACCCTTTATTTTCACCTCATGTTGTGAATTTTTTCATATTGCCACTTCCAAGAGGAGGTGTGATCAGTATGATATGTACGCACTAGCATGGGGTTGAATTATATAGGTGACATCTGATGTGAAATAGAGTTCCGGTGAGGAGCTAACAGTTGGTTTTTCCATTTGGTATTTCTCACATAACACCAGGATGTCGACGCGTCATGTGTATTCTTATCGTTTCTGAATTGAGCCCTTATATATCCATTCTGGTGTATTGGGATCTTTTCCAGTTAAACCTTTCTGGTTACCCCCCGTTATATTAGATGTTTTTTATTCCTTATTTCATCTCTTCTACCATTTGCATTTCATGTTATGCAATGGCTGTGAAATAGGTGCTTTTTAATAGCATATTCAATTTTAAACATGCCATTGCCCATCATAGTGTTAGGTGCCTTTGCTCAGCATTGGGCATTAGTGATCGTTGATGAGTGTGGGAAAGAATCCCTTAACTAAAATGGCGGATTGATACAGGTACTTCCCGGAGGTCAGAGCCGGGCGTGTCAAGTGCATCAGGTATGATAAATAGCGGTGAGTCAGCACGCCGCTCGTGCCCCTGGAAGACGTCATCTCTGACGAAACGGCGTAGGGCGTAGCGGCGTGCTGACGTCACCAACGAACAGCGGTATCCCGGAAGGACGGGCGGATAGTTCAAGCCGGCCGGCTTATGAATGATTTTACACACGCTTTCTTATCACTACATTTCTGTAAGTGTATTTTATCTTTTTTTGATTAAACTGTTTTTGAAGTACTTCACTATGGTGGCCTTTATGTTTCTTATGGAATCATCTATCCGGGGACCATACTGAGAAGCCTGGAGTGTGGAGGAAGATAGTCTATAGAAAGACCCTAGGCGGGGGAAATAGCCACAGGTGTTTTTGATCTTTCTCACCAGAGATCCATATTAGCTGGTAAGGAGATTCGATATTGAAGGTGGAGGATCTTTGTCTACATGCACATTTCAATTCTTCTTGGGTGTTTAAGCGTGGAGTCACCAATATTCACTCACCTGTTTTGATATTCCTGAACCAACAACATCTTGGAACTTTTCTATCCTTCTCTCTCCCTGCACACAAGGTTTAGCAAAGAATATGACACTGACACTCTCCCTGCCTATCCTTCTCTCTCCCTGCACACAAGAATAGCACAAAGAATATCAACACTGTCCCTGCCTATCCTTCTCTTTCCCTGCGCCGTAACACACTACACAAGGCCGCCGCGCTGGCGGCCTTTTATAGTGTGGGGCTTGTGCTAAACCCCCTGAGGTATAATTGGCCACAGGCAACCTGCCTGTGGCCAATTATGGCTCTCCTAGCTGCCGGCGCTGTGATTGGCCAAGCATGCGGGGTCACAGTGCATGCTTGGCCAATCACAGCGCCGGGATTGCACTGCGATGGCGCAGTGTATTGTGGGCCGCTCGCGTCACTCGAATTTGGCGCGAACGGCCCAAATCGTTCGATGTTCGCCGAACGGTCGAACAGCCGATGTTCGAGTCGAACGTATGTTCGACTCGAACACTGAGCTCATCCCTACTTTTGAGTTTCAATTTCTTGATATAAATACTCAATATTTTCTTTCAAATTTCCTACTTCAGCCTGTAAAGTTTTTATGGAAATAGAATTAGCTGCAGAAGTGGTGGTAGAGACCACCATCCCAAGTGTGGCGAAAACAATGCTAGCAATCAAGAAACCAATGAATCTCTTTGGTCGCTCATGGGTTGATATAGATTGATTAATGAATGGTTTTCTTGCATGTTCCAAGATATCTTGCACTCTCATCTGAGCTCTGTTTACATGTGCAATAAACCATTCTTGCATCTCCACAAGTTAAAAATGGGAGATATTATAGCTCTTCTCAATGGATATCCTCGGATCCAAACTCACAAAGATCTTTTGAGACAAAATTTTCCTTTACGTCAATAAAAATCCCGGAACCTGGTTTGATGATAGGTTCCATCCGGAATTGAGCACCTGAGATCAATACCATCCACATGATCGCTGTGTCTTTGGTAGTCCTCATCGTCTTTACCAACCAACGATCGGGTTTAGATTGTCAGTCTTTCGCTATTTAAATTAGATTCATAGGCATGAATAGGCCTTGTTCTTATGTCTCACTAAGGGGTCTGGCTGTACTAGTCTCCCCAGGTTGTAATTCAAAGGTTTGACACTTGGAGATAAGGGGGGTGTTGGTACGGGCTAACACAAACTGTGTAGTACTGTCTCTGTATAACAAGATCATAGGGCTTATTCACAATTCCTGTGGTATTGTATATCTTAAATAGTGTTTATTTGAAGTATCTTCACAAAGTATCTGTTCTAGTAATCAATAGTAATCCATATATATGCATAAATGGGTTTATATATTAGGAAGTTACAAATATAATATCTTATGATGTGAGATTGTAGCTTTTCTAGTTATTCTTATTCTTATTATAGCCAAATTTTACCACCCTAACTCCTCCCACAGTTTTTACACTACATAGACAAGTAATATACCGAAACGTGCGAATTGCTCCCGAATGGTGTGCTATTACTAGGTTTTTGGAAAACGCATACCGAGACCGCTTGGGTTGAAGGAAGCTGGGAGAGCTGGCTCTCATGGCTCAATCCGCTCAACTGGTTCACAGGTATGGGAGGTTGGTTTTCTGGAATCCTGCATGGTATTCTATATATAGTTGGATTTATTGTACTGATAATCCTTGTAATCAAATGTGCACCACTAATGTGCAAATGTTGTTTCAAAATAACCACAAAGGCTTGTACTAATACCCGTCCTTCTGAGCCCCCAGGTCACGCATGATGACGGCCCATGAGATGGTGGCCCATATACCTGTAGGTCGACCCAAAGATACAGAGGAAGTCTAAAGACACAGAGAAATTTGAAAACCGCTGAATTTGAACAAAAAGAAGAGACTAGACGTACATTTTGATGTATAGTATGTCTCTGAAATATTAAAATAGAAGGCACAGTCGCAGTTTAGATATTGCCCTTCAATTTTTAAGTGGCTAGAGGGGAGTTTCAATGAATGTCAATGGACGGCATGAGTTGCAAACAAATCATCATATTGTGAAAACTATCAGGACTATGGCTTGCCGTGGACATGTGTAGTGGCAGCAGGGATAGCTGAACGTTTTGATATAAAATTTGTGTAGGTGGGCTTGAAAATAAGGGAGTGGTGGCAGTTTAGAAATCATGTCCTGATTTTTCAGCTTTTGTCAGCTCACACTCTAGTTTCCCCATTCATTCCTATGGGACCAATTTTGCCGCAAAAACGACTATATTTCGTGAACGATTCGGTGAAACGTTCCACAAAGTAATAGTACACCAATTGGGAACAATCCGCACGTTTCGGTATATTACTTGTCTATGTAGTGTAAAAGCTGTGGGAGGAGTTAGGGTGGTAAATTTGGCTATAATAAGAATAATAACTAGAAAAGCTAAAATTTCTGGGGAAATTGTGTGACGTGTTCTTGCCTCCACCAGTAGTCTACAACTGGAGTGGGCAGAGTAACTGGGTGGAGTGGCTTGAGCAACTGTTGTGTGGTTGAAGTGGCTGGAGTAACTGTGAAAAGTGTTAAAAAGCTTAATATCTTAAAAAGTAGAAATAGTAGGAAAAAAATGTAAGTTCCATCATTAGCTGAAAGAGCGGAACATTCTCAAAAATGTTTGTTTTTTTTCAATTTTTTTTCTTTTTCAAAAATGATTTTTTTTCAATTTTTTTTTTCAAAAATGATTTTTCTTTTTAATGTTTTTTTTTCAAAAATGTAAAAATGTAGAAAAATTTTTTTTTTTGATAAAAGAATAATAATTTTGAAAAAAAAAAAGTAAGCAAAGTTGAACATTAGAAATGCCTTAGAAAAATAAGAGGCGACGTGCATTGTCTTTCCCTCCAGACACCCCAACTGGGAACATACTGTATCCTGAGGGAAAGACAACACAGCCAACCTCCACGTTACAACAATTTGTGATTCAGAAACTCCCCTCAGAGCTGTGTGGGAGGAGCTATAGGTCCCTCAGCGTTGCCAAGGAAACCAATGTTTGTTTATGCAGGCTCTAACCACAGGTCACACAGTATTTTCAGTCTCTCCTGAAAACTATAAATCCTAGAGTGAAGAGCTTTATATTGTAAGAATCACAAGACCAAGACCTACATTTTGACATATAGTATGTCTCTGAAATATTAAAATTGAAGGCACAGTCGCAGTTTAGAAATTGCCCTTTGAATTTGAAGTGTCTAGAGGGGAGTTTCAATGAAAGTCAATGGGTGGCGTGAGTTGCAAACAAATCATCATATTGAGAAAACTGTAAGGATTATGGCTTAGCCGTGGACACGTGTAGTGGCAGCAGGGATAGCTGAAAATTTGTGTAGGTGGGTTTAAAAATGAGGGAGTGGTGGCAGGTTAGAAATCATGTCCTGATTTTTCAGATTTTGTCAGCTCACACTCTAGTTTCGCCATTCATTCCTATGGGACAAATTTCGCTGCAAAAACAACGATATTTTGTGAACGATTCGGCGAAACGTTCCACAAAGTAATAGCACACCATTTGGGAACAATCCGCACGTTTCGGTATATTACTTGTCTATGTAGTGTAAAAACTGTGGGAGGAGTTAGGGTGGTAAAATTTGGCTATAATAAGAATAATAATAATATATATGTGAGATAACAATAAGAGCTCTTGCTTTGCAAGAACACTTAATAATAATATATATGTGAGATAATAATAAGTGCTCTTGCTTTGCAAGAACACTTAATAATTACAAAAGCTACAATTTCTGGGGAAATTGTGACGTGTTCTTGCCTCCACCAGTAGTCTACAACTGGAGTGGGCGGAGTAACTGGGTGGAGTGGCTTGAACAACTGTTGTGTGGTTGGAGTGGCTGGATTAACTGTGAAAAGTGTTAAAAAGCTTAATATTTAAAAAAGTAGAAATAGGAGAAAAAAATTGAAGTAGTCCCATCATTAGCTGAAAGAGCGGAACAATTTTTTCAAAAAACAAATTTTTTTTTTCTCAAATTTTTTTTTTCAAAATGATTTGTTTTCAAAAAATATATATTTTTTTTTTAATGATTTTTTTTTTTTCAAAAATCTTTTTTTTAAAAAAAATTATATATATATATATATATATATATATATATAATGTTTTTTTTTATTATTATTTTTTTATCGTGGGGGGGCTCATAAAAAGCGGAAAACAGTATACGTCGTATTACAGTACTTAGTAGAGGTACATAGTAATTAATTTACAGATAACAGAATCAAAAGAGTAAGCAAAGTTGAACATTAGAAATGCCTTAGGCCCCTTTCACACTGGGGTGTTTTTCATGCGGTTTAGCGCTAATATTAGCGCTATTATACCGCATGAAAAATTCGTGCCTGTAGCCTTCAATGTGAAAGCCCGAAGGCTTTCACACTGAAGCGGTGCGCTAGCAGGACCGCTCCAAAAGTCCTGCTAGCCGCTTCTTTACAACGGTGAAGGAGCGGTGTGTTCACCGCTCCTTTACCGCGGCTGCCCATTGAAATCAATGGGACACTGCGGTAATACCGCCCGCAAACCGCGGCAATAGCCGCGGTTTGCGGGCGGTATTAACCCTTTTTCGGCCGCTAATGGGGGTTAAATTCACCCCCCTAGTGGCCACATACCGCGGTAAAAATGACGGTATAGCAGCGCTAAAAATCGCGCTGCTATACCGCCACCACACCTGCCCGCCCCAGTGTGAAAGGGGCCTTAGAGAAATAAGAGGCGACGTGCATTGTCTTTTGCCCCCAGACACCCCAACTGGGAACATACTGTGTCCTGAGGGAAAGACAACACAGCCAACCTCCATGTTACAACAATTTGTGATATAGAATCTCCCCTCAGAGCTGTGTGGGAGGAGCTACAATTCCCTTCAGAGCTGTGTGGGAGGAGCTATTATTCCCTCAGCGTTGCCAAGGAAACCAATGTTTGTTTATGCAGGCTCTAACCACAGGTCACAGTATTTTCAGCCTCTCCTGAATACTTGCCATTCTTCAAACGGTCGTATTTTAAAAACTATAAATCCTACAGCGAAGAACTTTATATTGTGAGAATCACAAGACCCAGACCTATATTTTGATATATAGTCGCAGCTTAGAAATTGCCCTTCAAATTTGAAGTGGCTAGAAGGGAGTTTCAATGAATGTCAATGGACAGCATGAGTTGCAAACAAATCATCATATTGTGAAAACTATCAGGACTATGGCTTAGCCGTGGACATGTGTAGTGGCAGCAGGGATAGCTGAACGTTTTGATATATGTGTTTTGATAAATTTGTGTAGGTGGGCTTGAAAATAAGGGAGTGGTGGCAGTTTAGAAATCATGTCCTGATTTTTCAGCTTTTGTCAGCTCACACTCTAGTTTCCCCATTCATTCCTATGGGACAAATTTCGCCGCAAAAATGACGATATTTTGTGAACGATTCGGCGAAACGGTCCACAAAGTAATAGCACACCAATCGAGAACAATCCGCACGTTTCGGTATATTACTTGTCTATGTAGTGCAAAATCTGTGGGAGGAGTTAGAGTGGAAAAATTTGGCTATAATAAGAATATAATATTTGGTAAATTTGGCTATAATAACTAGAAAAGCTACAATTTCTGGGGAAATTGTGAGACGTGTTCTTGCTTCCACCAGTAGTCTACAACTGGAGTGGGCGGAGTAACTGGGTGGAGTTGATTGAGCAACTGTTGTGTGGTTGGAGTGGCTGGAGTAACTGTGAAAAGTGTTAAAAAGCTTAATATTTTAAAAAGTAGAAATAGAAAAAAAAAATGGAGAGGAACAATTTTTTCCAATTTTTTTTTTTCTCAAAAATGTTTTTTTTTTTTTTCAAAATGATTTGTTTTAAAAAATATTATATATATATATATATATATATATATATATATATATATATATATATATATATATATATATATATATATATATATATTAAATGATTTTTATTTATTTTTTTCAAAAATCTTTTTTTTCCCAAAAATTATTATATATATATATATATATATATATATATATATATATATATATATATATATATATATATATATATATATATATATATATATAATATATATATAAATATATAAAGGTGTGTTGTATGAAGGCCTGACAGAACACACACTTAGCGCCAGTTCAAACTTGCAAAATACAAGGCAGCCTGAACAGTAAAATTCAAGGTATTTTTATACAAAACACATTAAATGGTAAAGCAGCTGTTTAAAAATGATAAATAAAGGGTGGTAAAACGATAAACAGGTAAAACTGTAAAATAAGTTTTACACAAAACAGCGCTAAAATATAAACAAAAATAACATAAAAGAACCCGTGGATCATGCCACTGAAAAAGTCCAGCACGTATGAAGAAATGACCAGTTCAGAGTATTATGGTGAGTAATATCACAAAAAAGTCCAAGTGTGCACTTTCCACCACCAAAGACAATTGTTTGGAATCCAACGTGTGATGAAAAAAACCCCTTAGGGGTTCACACTTACCAGAGGTAAGATATAAATGAGCCTTAAATAGAAGGTAACATCAGCTACTCTGTATAAGCAAATCTTCTCCAATCAGGGTACACCAATAAGGATGGGCTCCAAAGCAGACCATAAAATAATAGGAAGATAACAGCACAATAGTGTAATCCTGTTTATTTCAAATCTGTTAACCCACCAGTAGGAGACCCCTTTAACAAAACTACGTACATCAAACAGCAGTAAAATAAGCAATGAATGGCCCAAGAGGGCGCTATCACCATTTCCAGCGTCCTAGGGAGAGTGTGTGTGTCCTCACGGATCCTGCAGACATTTCCGAATGGTAGCTGTGAGCGGTGGAACGCACGCTTGGAGCGCAGACGTCACTTCCGGGTCGCGGGTAGTCGTGGTTACGCCCTGACGCGTTTCGTCACCTGACTTCAACAGAGGGCGTAACGTCACGACGCACCCGCGATGTTTATATCACCATGTCTGTTGAACATCTGCCAATCAGCGTACTCGGCAACAGATGACGAGTGTGCACCTCTGATGTCTGATTGGACGCTGATTATGCATTGCACAAATAGAGAACATGGGGTCTATCTAAGCATAGACTTAATTGATGCGGAGAACAGCCACAAACAATATAAATATAGCATCACATATAACATGTAAATACTTGGTAATAAATATTAAAAATCGACATTAAATAATAAAAATCGACATTAAATAAGAACAATATATTAAAGGAGGCTGCATAAATAGAGGAAAGTATAGTTTTAAAATTATGTGCAGCGACAATAAATATAAATTATGCTGGTCACCATCCTCAGCCACTTAAGCAGTAACGGATCTATGAGTTCATATCTCTATATAGTGATAGTAAAAAATGCATGCATAAAAATTATGCATGCATAAAAATTATATTTGAAGTAACAAACTAAAGAGTCACTACTGATATATTATGAGACTAATGGTGAACCTGAGAAACCATATAACTATTTATGCTGCATGTACATATATACTATTATTACATCACCTAATAAGACATGATGTCAACACTATAATATCTAGTATGTAATAAAGATATTAAAATAATATTAAAATGATAATAAAGACTGATGTGTATATTATGTATAAAAAAATTATAAAAATATATATACTATATTGCAGCAAATAAATAATCACCCACAGAAGTGATTTGATAAGGATGAAGAACATACATAGAAAAAAAATTGGAAAAATATCTATGTGTGTATGTCAACATAGTAATGTAGCCCCTTGTAAATAATAGAGAAAATACTCAATAATATATGGTTAAAACTTGTGTGTAAAAGACATACAAATAGAAGTAAAAAACATATCAAATATATAAAATACCTCTATATGTCTTAAAAATGACATCACATTATAACCAATAATAAGCAGAACATCAAATATAGAGGAAGACATAAGTGCAAATAATAAATGTGGCCACTATTAATCAATAATCACTGATGAAGCAATTTATGTCTAAATCCACGTTTAACCCTTTGGGCGATAAAGTGTCAACCAAGAAGATCCACTGGGTTTCCCATTTGGAGAGTTCTCTAACGAGATTGGAACCTCTCCAAAACGGTTTGAGATGGTCTATACCCCAAAATTTAAGCCCAATAGGATCCTGGTTGTGATACAACTTAAAGTGTAAGGACACATTGTGATTCTTGAATCCGATCTTAATGTTAGCTATGTGTTCTGCAATGCGGATTCTTAATAATCTTTTTGTGCGGCCTATGTAGATTAGCCCACATGGGCACTGGAGAGCATATACTACATAGGATGTGTTGCATGTAATGAATTCTTTTATTCTAAATTCTTTATGGTTCGAAGTAGATGTGAATCTGTCAAGGGCTCTGATAGGCACTCTAACTTCTTTGCATGCTCGACATTTTCTACAGGCGTAGACGCCGTCTTGATCCCATAGGGAGGGAGGTCTGGTTGGAGGATCAATAACTTTTTTGACAATTTTGTCAGCAAAATTAGGTGATCTTCTATAAATAAATCCTGGTCTGTTGGAACCTGGTGGGTCATATGTACTCTAGAACAATATATAAAGGAAAAAATTATTATTAGAAGCTTAAGATGGGAGGTCATCCCACAAGATGGGTTAGATGACCCTGAATCTATGCATGAATGGCTTGAGTTCTTTAATGGGATGGGTTTCAAGCTCCAAGAATTGATTCTAAAGAGAAAACGCATAAAAATGTCACGCTTAGAAATAAGAATCAATGAGCTTGAGGCACAACTTGAACCCATTAAGGACTCACAACAAGTAACAGATTTTAATATACGTATAAAAAAGAAATTGGAGAAAGTAGATAAAGATACTCAAAAGAAAAAAACCAAGAAGTTCCATAGGGATTTGGGAGATTTCCGGTCAAATACCATATACCTATGGCAACAAACGAAAGGGCCAGTGGTAAGCGATATTAACTTGGAAGGAACACAAGTCATTATCCCCACAGATAGACCACAACAACCCAATACGCAAAATATATCATTAAGGGATCAACAAAGGTCTCTGGCACCTCCACATGCCCCAATAGGGCAATCTACCCCCACAAGAAATGGGGTTTATCATGGGAGAGGAGGTGCTCCTAGAGGAGATCCACCATATCAATATTACAATTCTGCACACCATAATCAATATCAAGTGCCAACACATAATAGATACGACACATTACAACAATATGAAGATAGAGAGCGATACCAATCCCCACGTCCTTTTTTAGGGAGGGGGAGAGGGTGGCAGAGGAGAGGTCGAGGACATCCCCCTCGCAGGGGAAGACCACCGATGCACTCTCAACCAACACAGGACCAGAGAGGCCCCCAATGGAGAGAGCCCCCATGGTGGGAGAAAGAACACACACCCTATTACAATCAAAGGAGAGAAGATCCAGAGGATGCAGAGCAGGGCGAAGGCTCCAGAAAAATAAGGAGAGAGCAGGAATAGGAGGCATCTTCAATCTTACTGAAACACAACTGACTCATAAAGAAATAAACATTTTACACCTTGGCTTGAAATGTGGTTTGAAAAGACCCGTCAATAAGTTTGATATTTTCATCGATGCACACAAATATATGAGGAAATTAAATATAAAAATATACTTTCTGAACAAAAATTCACAACCCACTACTAACCTAGCATCTGTATCTATTGAAAGTGGGTTACGGAATAAATTACTTTTCAATCCCCTAAACACTGCAAACCAACACGTTGATGTTTTTAAAGGTTTAGTTCTACGTGATTTAGAGGGCCTGATCCCCAAAAAAGATGTGAACCCGCGTCATATACAACAAGGAATTGAATTACTGGAAAAACTTAAGGATTTGGTAATACGACCAGCGGACAAAGGAGGAGGAATCGTGTTAATGACTAAAGAATTCTACCACCAGCAATTACATGGTATGTTGACAGAGGATGATACATATAAGAAGCTAGAAAAAGATCCCACTGTACAGTATGAGGCTGATTTGAGAATTTTAGTGGAATCTGGATATTCTAAATGGGTTCTGACTGAAAAAGAAAAGATATTCTTAATCCCAAGTAGCAGCAGGATACCAACAATCTACACTCTGCCGAAGATACATAAGGATGTAAAATGCCCACCTGGGAGACCTATAGTGAATGGCATAGGTTCTATTTCAGCAAGAGTAGGACAATATCTTGACACATTCCTACAGAAGAGTGTCACTATGACTAAAGCTTACTTACGGGACAATAAGAATTTATTACAACTCCTCCAAACAATTGATTTGGCAGGGAGATCAGATGTATTTTTAATTACTGCTGATGTTTCCTCGCTGTACACTATCATACAGCATGATGATGCTCTCCTAGCCTTAAACTGGGCTTTATGTCAGAGAAATGACATTACCCATAACCATAAAGTGTTTCTGAGGAATGCCCTAGACTTCTGTCTAGGGCATAATTACTTTTGGTATAATGGCAATTTTTACCTACAGAAACGTGGGGTTGCGATGGGGGCCAAATTTGCACCTAGCATTGCAAACCTATTCATGGGGGAATGGGAAGATAAAACCATCTTCGCGGTCAAAAGGGACTCATTATTATTATACCGAAGGTATATAGATGACCTCTTCTTTATTTGGTCAGCTCTGAATACATTTTTGGAAGAATTGAATAACAACACGAATAATATCAAACTTACCTATGAAATTAGTGATTCTAAGATCCATTTCCTGGACGTCAATATATTCAGACACGGAGATAAACTAGGTACTTCGGTTTATTTTAAGCCAACAGACTCAAACAGTTACTTACCTATGCAGAGTGGCCATCACCCTCTATGGCTTAGAAATGTCCCTAAAGGTCAGCTAACTAGGATAAGGAGAAACTGCACAGATCCTGAAGATTACAAAACACAAGCTATGGTTATTAAGAAAAAGTTTGTGGAAAAAGGCTACCGTGTAGATGTTTTGGATCACACTATCAATGAGATATCCTTGATTCCCAGAGAAGATCTCCTGATCAATACGTCCCACGGAGTAATTGCAAACAATCAGGAATGGAGTTTTATCTCAGGATTTCATTCACAATATAAGGAGGTAGAAGAAATCTTTACCACCCACTGGCACATCCTACAGATGGACAGAGTACTCAAGTGTGCGTTACCAAACAGACCAGGATTTATTTATAGAAGATCACCTAATTTTGCTGACAAAATTGTCAAAAAAAGTTATTGATCCTCCAACCAGACCTCCCTCCCTATGGGATCAAGACGGCTTCTACGCCTGTAGAAAATGTCGAGCATGCAAAGAAGTTAGAGTGCCAATCAGAACCCTTGACAGATTCACATCTACTTCGAACCATAAAGAATTTAGAATAAAAGAATTCATTACATGCAACACATCCTATGTAGTATATGCTCTCCAGTGCCCATGTGGGCTAATCTACATAGGCCGCACAAAAAGATTATTAAGAATCTGTATTGCAGAACACATAGCTAACATTAAGACCGGATTCAAGGATCATAATGTGTCCTTACACTTTAAGTTGTATCACAACCAGGATCCTATTTAAATTTTGGGGTATAGACCATCTCAAACCGTTTTGGAGAGGTTCCAATCTCGTTAGAGAACTCTCCAAACGGGAAACCCAGTGGATCTTCTTGGTTGACACTTTATCGCCCAAAGGGTTAAACGTGGATTTAGACATAAATTGCTTCATCAGTGATTATTGATTAATAGTGGCCACATTTATTATTTGCACTTATGTCTTCCTCTATATTTGATGTTCTGCTTATTATTGGTTATAATGTGATGTCATTTTTAAGACATATAGGAGGCATTTTATATATTTGATATGTTTTTTACTTCTATTTGTATGTCTTTTACACACAAGTTTTAACCATATATTATTGAGTATTTTATCTATTATTTACAAGGGGCTACATTACTATGTTGACATACACACATAGATATTTTTCCAATTTTTTATTATGTATGTTCTTCATCCTTATCAAATCACTTCTGTGGGTGATTATTTATTTGCTGCAATATAGTATATATATTTTTATCTATTTTGTATACATAATATACACATCAGTCTTTATTATCATTTTAATATTATTTTAATATCTTTATTACATACTAGATATTATAGTGTTGACATCATGTCTTATTAGGTGATGTAATAATAGTATATATGTACATGCAGCATAAATAGTTATATGGTTTCTCAGGTTCACCATTAGTCTCATAATATATCAGTAGTGACTCTTTAGTTTGTTACTTCAAAATATAATTTTTATGCATGCATAATTTTTATGCATGCATTTTTTACTATCACTATATAGAGATATGAACTCATAGCTCCGTTACTGCTTAAGTGGCTGAGGATGGTGACCAGCATAATTTATATTTATTGTCGCTGCACATAATTTTAAAACTATACTTTCCTCTATTTATGCAGCCTCCTTTAATATATTGTTCTTATTTAATGTCGATTTTTATTATTTATTACCAAGTATTTACATGTTATATGTGATGCTATATTTATATTGTTTGTGGCTGTTCTCCGCATCAATTAAGTCTATGCTTAGATAGACCCCATGTTCTCTATTTGTGCAATGCATAATCAGCGTCCAATCAGACATCAGAGGTGCGCACTCATCATCTGTTGCCGAGTACGCTGATTGGCAGATGTTCAACAGACATGGTGATATAAACATCACGGGTGCGTCGTGACGTTATGCCCTCTGTTGAAGTCAGGTGACGAAACGCGTCAGGGCGTAACCACGACTACCCGCGACCCGGAAGTGACGTCTGCGCTCCAAGCGTGCGTTCCACCGCTCACAGCTACCATTCGGAAGTGTCTGCAGGATCCGTGAGGACACACACACTCTCCCTAGGACGCTGGAAATGGTGATAGCGCCCTCTTGGGCCATTCATTGCTTATTTTACTGCTGTTTGATGTACGTAGTTTGGTTAAAGGGGTCTCCTACTGGTGGGTTAACAGATTTGAAATAAACAGGATTACACTATTGTGCTGTTATCTTCCTATTATTTTATGGTCTGCTTTGGAGCCCATCCTTATTGGTGTACCCTGATTGGAGAAGATTTGCTTATACAGAGTAGCTGATGTTACCTTCTATTTAAGGCTCTTTTATATCTTACCTCTGGTAAGTGTGAACCCCTAAGGGTTTTTTTTTTCATCACACGGTGGATTCCAAACAATTGTCTTTGGTGGTGGAAAGTGCACACTTGGACTTTTTTGTGATATTACTCACCATAATACTCTGAACTGGTCATTTCTTCATACGTGCTGGACTTTTTCAGTGGCATGATCCACGGGTCCTTTTATGTTATTTTTGTTTATATTTTAGCGCTGTTTTGTGTAAAACTTATTTTACAGTTTTACCTGTTTATCGTTTTACCACCCTTATATATATATATATATATATATATATATTTTTTTTTTTTTTTTTTTTATTATTATTTTTTTTTAATTTTTTTTTTTTTTTTTCAAAAAGTATTATTTTTTTTATCATGGGGGGCTCATAAAAAGCGGAAAACAGTATACGTTGTATTACAGTACTTAGTAGAGGTACATAGTAATTAATTTACAGATAACAGAATCGAAAGAGTAAGCAAAGTTGAACATTAGAAATGCCTTAGAGCAGGCATGTCCAAAGTCTGGCCCGTGGACCGAATGCGGCCCTTGTTCCGGTTTAATGTGGCCCCCCCAGTAATTTGGATATATATATATCTTTTGCGCCCCCCGGCTACTAAAGATATATACTGTAATTTATCGGCACTACCTCAGAGGAGACAGGGAGGGGGCATAACAGGCGCCGTCAGATTACATACAGGAGAATCTCCTATTTATTCAGTGGCATCTGTACTAGGAAGTCCTGTCTCCTGGGCTGCCATTGGATGACTGTTCGGTCTATCATAGAAGGCGGGACTTTGTAGTAAAGAGGCCGCCGAGAAAACAGGAGATTCTCCTGTATGTAATCTGTTGGCGCTCATCCCGCCCCCTCTCTGTCCCCTCCGAGGCTGCAGATGGGCATGGATCAGGCTGCACTGATAGCAATGGTAAGGCTGCATTCATGGCAATGGGGAGGCTGCATTCATGGGCACTGACCCTTATTTTGCTTCACAGTTCTTTATTTAAAATGATTATTTTTCCCTGAAACTTCCCTCTTAAAGTGAGGGTGCGTGTTATACACCCATAAATACGGTATACATAAAATAACACTCCTGACCGCATCCTTAGTCTTGAGCAGTGCTCTGGGATTCGTTGGGGCCACAAAAGATATATATCTATATCTATAGATAGATAGATAGATACAAATAACACACCCAAGCTCATCTCTTCACCACACACAGCCACAAAGGCAAGAGAATGCTTGTTGGGCAGTGTATTAGTGCTCTGACAAACACACTTAAGCCTCGTACACATGGCAGGACTTTGCTCCATAGGACTTTTGTTGGGCAAAAGTTTGTCCGTTCGCAGACCCAACTTTTGTCTGATGAAAACAAAACCAAACTCAAAAAAGTTTGTCCGATGGAGCGTACACACGGTCGGATTGTTGGTCCAACTTGCTTAAAACTAAGTTTGTTGGGCAAAAGTCCGACCGTGTGTACGAGGCTTAAGACCGAATTTTAATGGTTCAAAGAATGTCAGGCAAAAATGGTTGGCCCTCGCGCATGTTCACGTCATCAAATCTGGCCCTCTTTACAAAAAGTTTGGACACCCCTGCCTTAGAGAAATAAGAGGCGACGTGCATTGTCTTTCCCCCCCAGACACCCCAACTGGGAACATACTGTGTCCTGGGGGAAGACAACACAGCCAACCTCCATGTTACAACAATTTGTGATACAGAATCTCCCCTCAGAGCTGTGTGGGAGGAGCTACAATTCCCCTCAGAGCTGTGTGGGAGGAGCTATAATTCCCTCAGCGTTGCCAAGGAAACCAATGTTTGTTTATGCAGGCTCTAACCACAGGTTAGATCCTACACTAAATCCTACACTTGGGGGGGTCACTGAGGTGCCGATGCGCTAGGATGACCACATTTCCAAACTACCATTCAGGGACACCCTCCCTTCCCAAAAATGGGCGGCCGCGATGTCCACCAGGTACCCGCGATCAGCCGTTACACAGCTAACGTCCTGTCAGGGAGAGGAGACCGATGCTGTGTCCCTATGTATATAGGGACACAGATTGGTCACCTCCCCCAGTCAGTCCCCTCCCCCCACAGTAAGAATCACTCCTAGGGAACACATTTAACCCCTTCCTTGCCCCCTAGTGTTAACCCCTTCCCTGCCAATCACATTTATACAGTAATCAGTTCATATTTATAGCACTGGTCACTGCATAAATGTGAATGGTCCCAAAAATGTGTCAAAAATGTCCGATATGTCCGCCCTCAACCGACCACACACACAAAGACCACACGGCGACTTTAAACCAGGACGGCCGGGGCCGCAACAAGAGGAACAGAAAAAAAGAAAGGAAAACGAGAAGAGGAGGTAAAAAACACAAAAGAGTCCAAAGAAATTTGGTATCAACTGCGGGGTCGGAAGTAGCGGATACTCTCAATGTCATCAATTTGTCGGCACGCCCGCTTAACAATACGGATGTTTCACTCCTATCCAGGGGTTTGAATTTTTGTCCATCAAATCATTTCAACCTTTTTGGGACGATTTTGGATGTCAATAGCTTGGCGCGTGTATTGACATTACAGAAGCACTACTTCACCGATCCTGAGAATAACAACCAATCCTCCTTGTCTACAGAACAATCATCGAGTGGCGAGTCTTTTCCTTCTCCTAAACTTTTTCCTGACACTTGTGCACTTGTAGAACTTATGGATCTCGCAGCAGAGTCTGATGCCCGCATTGATAGTGGTCATACTAATTACAATCCAGTGTCGTTTAAAATCAAATCGGATTTTTATCCGATCAATTCCAGAGGCAATATCAAAAACTGGTTGAAAGAGATTTAACCAATTTAGCCAGAAACATATCTGGCAAAACACCAAGTAATCTTTCTGCCAGCGAGAAATTATCCCTTGAGAGCTTACGTAAGGATTCATCTATTGTCATTAAAAATGCTGACAAAGGCGGCGCGGTAGTAGTGTTAGATGCCATTCAATATAAAAAAGTGTCTCTATCCTTATTTCAATTGGCTTTGCTGAACGCTCATGTGCTATACAGAGCTTCAGGCGGGATGTTATCTCTTCTAAAATTCCAGAATGAGATTGTCACAGAACTCCTGTATCCAGGCGGTTCTGCACCTCACCATCCCCTACCAAATGCAGTAAGCCGGCTGCATGAGAGGCATTATACGCATGTCCTCCCGAGTACCCCTACCCAACGAGCCCCCCAAAAAAGATGTCGTGTCTGTAGCAAGCGCGGATTTAGGCGCGACACCCGTCATTATTGTCCACTCTGTCCTGACAAACCTGGTCTTTGCCTTGGTGAATGTTTTGAACGCTACCACTCAAAAGTGAAGTTTTCGCGTAGGGTACAGCATTTCACAGACTAGGACACACTTACACAGGGTCTCCCAAGATGCCATTACATTTTGAGAGACCCGAACCATTACAGTTGTTAAAGTTACAAAAAAAAAGTGTAAAAAAGGAAAAAAAAAAAAACGTAAAAAACAAAAACACAAAAAAATATAAAATAAAAAAAACAAAAATAGTTGTTGTTTTATTGTTCTCTCTCTCTCTCTCTCTCTCTATTTTCTCTCTATTGTTCTGCTCTTTTTTACTGTATTCCATTCTGCAATGTTTTATCATGCTTGCTTTTCAGGTATGTAATTTTTTGTTTTCAGGTGCGCCATTCAACTGCAGCGCGGAATTATTTATCTTGACAGCAACAGCGTTTGCTCCCACGATACATAAAGCCGTGACTCCAGTGCTGTAGGAGGTAATTTCACCACCACAGTTAAAAAAAAAAGAGCATATATGCCGAAGCATGGGGGCAGCAGGGGCGGAGGAGCGATTTTGCTCCTAATGCCGCGTACATACGGTCGAAATTCCGACGGAGGCTTGCCCGTGGAAAAGTCCAACCGTGTGTACGCGGCATAACCTTTTATGCCGCGTACATACGGTCGAAATTTCGACGAAGGCTTGCCTGTGGAAAAGTCCGACCGTGTGTACGCGGCATAACTTTTTTGCGGGAGGATGCCCCCATGCTTCGGCATATATAGATTTTAGGCACAGGTTGCGTTAAAAAAATGTTTTATTTTTTACTAGGTTTTGTTTTGGTATTTGCTTTGCAGGTATGGTATGGTAAGGTCTTACTGTTGTACTGTAATGTTACTTTGTTTTAATGTTAACCATCATTTGCTTAGCAGGTACGCCATTCAGTTGCATCGCGGATTTATTTATCTTGACAGCAACAGCGTTTGCTCCCACGATACATAAAGCCGTGACTCCAACGCTGTAGGAGGTGATTTCACCACCACAGTTAAAAAAAGAGCATATATGCCGAAGCATGGGGGCAGCAGGGGCGGAGGAGCGATTTTGCTCCTAATGCCGCGTATATACGGTTGAAATTCCGACGGAGGCTTGCCCGTGGAAAAGTTTGACCGTGTGTACGCGGCATAACCTTTTATGCCGCATACATACGGTCGAAATTTCGACAAAGGCTTGCCCGTGGAAAAGTCCGACCGTGTGTACGCGGCATAACTTTTTTGCGGGAGGATGCCCCCATGCTTCGGCATATATGCCCATCATTAGAAGTGGGTGGATGAAGGGAGGTATTCTAATGGTGGGCATACCCACCGATCAATCTCTTTTTTTCGTTCAGCCAACAGGCTGCATGAAAAAAAAGATTACAATACATGTCCAACAAGGACCAGCAACGTACTGGTATGTTGCTGGACTTTGAATGTTTATACCAGAATGATGCCTGCAGGTTTAGGTATCATCTTGGTATCATTCTTTTCAGCCAGTGGCCGGCTTTTATGTAAAAGCAATTCTAGCAGATAATTAGCCTCTAGACTGCTTTTACAAGCAGTGGGAGGGAATTCCCCCCCCCCCCGGATATAAACAGCGCCATTGGGAAATTGGGAAAGCATTTTATCACACCGATCTTGGTGTGGTCAGATGCTTTGAGGGCAGAGGAAAGATCTAGGGTCTAACCCCCCAATTTTTTTCAAAAAAAAAAAAAAAAAGCACCGCTGTCCCCCCCCCTGCTCTTGCGCAAAGGCGAACGCAAGCATCGGTCTAGCGTCATATGTAAACAGCATATGCATCATGCATGTGAGGTATCACCACGAAGGTCAGATCGAGGGCAGTAATTTTAGCAGTAGACCTCCTCTGTAAATCTAACGTGGTAACCTGTAAAGGCTTTTAAATGCTTTTAAAAAAAAATGTAGTTTCTCGCCGCTGCGCGTTTGTGCGCAATTTTAAAGCATGTCGTGTTTGGTTTCCATGTACTCGGCCTAAGATCATATTTTTTATTTCATCAAACATTTGGGCAATATAGTGTTTTTTAGTGCATTAAAAATAAAAAACGTGTGTTTTTCCCCCAAAAAATGTGTTTGAAAAATCGCTGCGCAAATACTGTGTGGAAAAAAAAAATGCAACACCCACTATTTTAATCTGTAGGGCCTTTGCTTTAAAAAAATATATAATGTTTGGGGGTTCAACATAATTTTCTTGCAAAAAAAAAATGTTTTCATGTAAACAAAAAGTGTCAGAAAGGGCTTTGTCTTCAAGTGGTTAGAAGAGTGGATGATGTGTGACATAAGCTTCCTAATGTTGTGCATAAAATGCCAGGACAGTTCAAAACCCCCCCAAATGACCCCATTTTGGAAAGTAGACACCTCAAGCTATTTGCTGAGAGGCATGTTGAGCCCATTGAATATTTTTTTTTTTTGTCCCAAGTGATTGAATAATGACAAAAAGAAAAAAAAAATTTACAAAAAGTTGTCACTAAATTATATATTGCTCAAACATGCCATGGTTATATGTGGAATTGCACCCCAAAATACATTCTGTTGCTTCTCCTGAGTACGGGGATACCACATGTGTGAGACATTTTGGGAGCCTAGCCGCGTACAGGACCCCGAAAACCAAGCACCGCCTTCAGGATTTCTATGGGTGTAAATTTTTGATTTCACTCCTCACTGCCTATCACAGTTTCGGAGGCCATGGAATGCCCAGATGGCACGAAACCCCCCCCCCAAATGACCCTATTTTGGAAAGTAGACACCCCAAGCTATTTGCTGAGAGGTATGTTGAGTATTTTGCAGATCTCGCTTTTTGTCACAAAGTTTTAAAAATTGAAAAAAGAAAAAAAAAAATATGTCTTTCTTCATTTTCAAAAACAAATGAGAGCTGTAAAATACTCACCATGCCTCTCGGCAAATAGCTTGGGGTGTCTACTTTCCAAAATGGGGTCATTTGTGGGGGTTTTGGGCTATCTTGGCATTTTATGGCCTTCAAAACTGTGATAGGTAGTGAGGAGTGAAATCAAAAATTTGTGCCCTTAGAAATCCTGAAGGCGGTGCTTGGTTTTCGGGGGGCCGTACGAGGCTAGGCTCTCAAAAAGTCCCACACATGTGGTATCCCCGTACTCAGGAGAAGTAGCCAAATGTATTTTGGGGTGCAATTCCACATATAACCATAGCATGTTTGAGCAATATATCATTTAGTGACAACTTTTTGTACATTTTTTTTTCTTTTTGTCATTATTCAATCACTTGGGACAAAAAAAAATATTCAATGGGCTCAACATGCCTCTCAGCAATTTCCTTGGGGTGTCTACTTTCCAAAATGGGGTCATTTTGGGGGGTTTTGTGCTATCTTGGCATTTTATGGCCTTCAAAACTGTGATAGGTAATGAGGAGTGAAATCAAAAATTTACGCCCTTAGAAATCCTGAAGGCGGTGCTTTGTTTTTGGGGCCCCGTATCCGGCTAGGCTCCCAAAAAGTCCCACACATGTGGTATCCCCGTACTCAGGAGAAGCAGCAGAATGTATTTTGGGGTGCAATTCCACATATAACCATGGCATGTGTGAGCAACATATCATTTAGTGACAACTTTTTGTACATTTTTTCATTTTTTTTTCTTTTTGTCACTATTCAATCATTTGGGACAAAAAAAAAAAAATATTCAATGGGCTCAACATGCCTCTCAGCAAATAGCTTGGGGTGTCTACTTTCCAAAATGGGGTCATTTGGGGGGGTTTTGTGCCATCTTGGCATTTTATGGCCTTCAAAACTGTGATAGGTAATGAGGAGTGAAATCAAAAATTTATGCCCTTAGAAACCTTGAAGGCGGTGCTTGGTTTTTGGGGTCCCGTACGCGACTAGGCTCCCAAAAAGTCCCACACATGTGGTATCCCCGTACTCAGGAGAAGCAGCAGAATGTATTTTGGGGTGAAATTTCACATATGCCCATGGCATGTGTGAGCAATATATCATTTAGTGACAACTTTGTGCAAAAAAAATAAAGTTTGTCATATTCCCGCAACTTGTGGCAAAATATAAAATATTCCATGGACTAATCATGCCTCTCAGTAAATAGCTTGGGGTGTCTACTTTCCAAAATGGGGTCATTTGGGGGGGGTTTTGTGCTATTTTGGCATTTTATGGCCTTCGAAACTGTGATAGGTAGTGAGGAGTGAAATCAAAAATTTACGCCCTTAGAAATCCTGAAGGCGGTGCTTGGTTTTTGGGGCCCCGTACCCGGCTAGGCTCCCAAAAAGTCCCACACATGTGGTATCTCCGTACTCAGGAGAAGCAGCAGAATGTATTTTGGGGTGAAATTCCACATATAACCATGGCATGTGTGAGCAATATATCATTTAGTGACAACTTTTTGTAATTTTTTTTTTTTTTTGCCATTATTCAATCACTTGGGACAAAAAAAAAAAAAATATTCAATGGGCTCAACATGCCTCTCAGCAATTTCCTTGGGGTGTCTACTTTCCAAAATGGGGTCATTTGGGGGGGTTTTGTACTGCCCTGCCATTTTAGCACCTCAAGAAATGAGATAGGCAGTCATAAATTAAAAGCTGTGTAAATTCCAGAAAATGTACCCTAGTTTGTAGACGCTATAACTTTTGCGCAAACCAATAAATATACGCTTATTGACATTTCTTTTACTAAAGACATGTGGCTGAATACATTTTGGCCTAAATGTATGACTACAATTGAGTTTATTCGATTTTTCTTATAACAAAAATTAGAAAATATCATTTTTTTAAAATATTTTCGGTCTTTTTCCGTTTATATTGCAAAAAATAAAAATCGCAGAGGCAATCAAATACCATTAAAAGAAAGCTCTATTTGTGGGAAGAAAAGGACGCAAATTTCGTTTGGGTACAACATTGCATGTCCGCACAATTTACAGTTAAAGCAGCGCAGTGCAAAATTCTGAAATCACCTTTGGTCCTTTAGCTACCAAATGGTCCGGGGCTCAAGTGGTTATTATATATACACCGGTACATGAAACTTTAAGTATTATCATCATTATTATGATCACACGGATGCACACACTGCTTTGCCTTCCTGTCATCTTGTCCTTTCTCCACTCCTTTTTTCCTGTTCTTTTTTCTTTTTCATTCACTCCCCCCCCCTCCCCCCCCCCCTTGCTGTTGTCTGTGTTCTTCTCTATGATATTGGACCTACTCATCCATTCATTTATTCACCATAGTGGTGGAATTTCAGCTAAAAGTTTTCATTCTTTTTATTTTTTCTTTTCTTTTTTTCTTCTTTTCCCTTCTGATTTTCTGTTCTGTTTTCTTTCTTTTTTTCTTCTTTTTGGTTTTCTCATGCCGCCTATGCAGGTATTCAAAGGTCCTTTTGCATAGACATAACTTTTACAATATAAATTCTAATTTTCAACTGATAATTGTTTCGGAGTCGGACCAACTGTTTTTGTGATTAGTCCAGGCGGTAGGTAAATGCCGAATAGTGACTATATATATTTATATACATTTTGCTGTATACCTTTTCTTTTTTTGAATAATCGGCATCCCATAAAGGGAAACCCACCCCATCCCCCTCCTTTTTTTGATACATATAATAATAATTATTTTTAGACCTCATAACTTGTTTTCATACAAGTCCTATTTTTGTTTTTAACATTTCAGATATACATGCATATGCATATGTTCATGTGCGCATGTATATGTGTATGGGGCTATTTTTCACGATGCATATGCATACTATCTTGGATATATATGTATATTATCGTTATTAGTATCTTAATTCGTGTGTTTTTTACTTTTTTCTTCCTTATGTTTTCTCTTTCTCTTTCTTTTTCCGTTTTTTTTTTTTTTTTTTTTCCCCCCTTTTTCTTTTTCTTCTTCTTTTTCACTTTACTTAAAAGGTTTTTTTCACACTCACACACACTTTATGTTTTTTTCTTAGATAGTCTCAGCAGCCTCACACTCAATTAATTATTTTTTGATACATGATTATATTCACTTATATAATGGTTGATTATTCTGACCGCTGCTATGTGTCTTTTCATTCACAGGTGTGTGCCCTTTGTGTGTGTTTTGACCTCATTAGATTCAATTATGTGTTAAATAATTTTCACCTGATTTTGCTTTCCTCTTATTGGTGGGTGGTTTATTCCACTTTCCTCTTATACACGATTGAATTTTTTGTTCATTTCATTATGAGAAAGCATCATATGATGTGAAACGCGTTAGCCTTGTCCCTGTCTACATTTCAAGTTTGTATGCTGTGCTGTGTTTTGGATTTTATACAATAAAAAAAGAGCATCTTCTACAGAGTGCTGCAGTCCAGGATTTTTTTCTTTCCATTGCCTATATTGTGCAGAGCCAGCACCTGTGAGTTTAGAGTGGGGCGGAAGCATTTCATGGATTCATAGGCTTGAGAGCGGTAATTTTTTCTCCTCATGTCCGCTGTAATATCGTAGTGACAAAAATCGCAGATAACCGCCATTACTAGTAAAAAAAAAAATGTCAATTCTATCCCCTATTATGTAGGCGCTACAACTTTTGCGCAAACCAATCACTATACGCTCATTGCGATATTTTATTACCAAAAATATGTAGAAGAATACGTATCGGCCTAAACTGAGAAAAAAAATTGTTTTTTTTTTTTTTTTAAATTGGGATATTTATTATAGCAAAAAGTAAAAAATATTGTGTTTTTTTCAAAATTGTCGCTCTATTTTTGTTTATTGCGCAAAAAATAAAAACCGCAGAGGTGATCAAATACCACCAAAAGAAAGCTCTATTTGTGGGAAAAAAAGGACGTCAATTTGGTTTGGGAGCCACATCGCACGACCACGCAATTGTCATTCAAAGCGTGACAGTGCCGAAAGCTGAAATTTCGCCTGGGCAGGAAGGGGGTATATGTGCACAGTAATCAAGTGGTTAATTTCATTTAGTGTACTTCTGTCCTTTGCACAGTGTGCACCTAAAGGTACCTCAATACAATTAGTGGTGTTCATACTAAAACCACAGGCAGGGAGCTGCATTAATTTCATTTAGTGTACTTCTGTCCTTTGCACAGTGTGCACCTAAGGCCCCTTTCACACTGAGGCGCTTTGCAGGTGCTATTGCGCTAAAAATAGCGCCTGCAATGCGCCCCAAAAAAGCCGCTCAATAGTATCCAATGTGAAAGCCCGAGGGCTTTCACACTGGAGTGTTGCGCTTGCAGGAGGGTCAAAAAACTCCTGCAAGCCGCATCTTTGAGGCGCAATAGGAGCGCTAAAAATAGCGCTCCTATAGCTCCCCTGCCCATTGAAATCAATGGGGTAGCGCCTCCAAAACGATCGTAAAACGCCACAAAGAGGCGTTATTACGAGCGTTTTTAACCCATTTTCAGCCGCTAGCGGGGGTTAAAATCCCCCCACTAGCGCCCGCAAATCGCGGCAAAAACTACGGTATAGCGGCGCTAAAAATAGCGCCGCTATACCGCCAGCGCATCCAGCGCCTCAGTGTGAAAATAGCTTAAAGGTACCTGAATACAATTGGTGGTGTTCTCAAACTAATTCCACAGGCAGGGAGCTGCAAGTATTTTCAGTTAGTGTACTGTGTCCTTTGCACAGTGTGCACCTAAAACTAACTGAAGACAATTGCTGCTTTTCTCATACTAATACCACAGCATGCAGTTGATTGTGCTAGCTGCAGTATAATCACTATAGATCTACATCCCTCCTTTGTGCAGCTACATCTCACTGCAGGCCATTAGTATGTCTGGAAGGCAAACAAGGAGAGGCAGACAGTCACAAGCCAATAAAAGAGGGCAAGCAAGCTCTGTGTCTAGAGGCAACAGTGCTGGTCGTGGACACGGTGCATCCTCATCAGCACGTGGCTGTGGGACACGCTTGTCCTTCTTTTCAGCAGCTGGCCATGTTGAGCCGCAACATGCCGAAGACTTGGTAGAGTGGACGACCAAGCCGTCCTCATCCTCCTCATCCTCTCACCCAGGCTCAGGGTACTTTGTTTGGCAAAGTAGCTGCCAAAGCGGCCTCTTCCCTCGGCTCAATGGCATCAGTCACTCTTTCCCTAGCCCCACCATGTCCTCCTGAGGAGTCTCCCAAACTGTTTGACCACAGTGTTGGGTACATGCTCCAGGAGGATGCCCAGCGTTTTGAAAGCTCCGATGATGGTACCCAGCTAGAGGAAGGCAGAAACGTGAGCCCAGAGAGAGGGGGTGCCCAACAAGGACAGCAATCTGGCAGTCATGTTCCCCAGCTGCAGCATACTCCCAGATTTACTCCAGTGATGAGGAGGGAGGGGATGATGAGGTCACTGACTCCACATGGGTGCCTGATGGGAGAGAGGAGGAGGAGGCACATCTCCAACGAGGCAGGATGCCCTCCAGGGGCCAGCTTAAGGGCAGCCAACCGACTGCATCACACCGCAGTGTTCCGCATGTTCAGGGCGCTGCTGTCTCTGCGCGTTATTCCAAAAGTTCTTTGGTGTGGGCCTTTTTTGAGACGTGTGCAGCAGATCGCACCATTGCTATTTGCAACATATGTCTGAAGCGTATCCCGCATGGCCAAAACATGAGCCGCTTGGGCACCACCTGCTTGACCAGACATATGTCGACCTGCCATGCAGTCCGTTGGCAAGCATACAAAAAAAGACCCACACCAAAGAACAAAGCGGACCTCTCCTTGCTCCTCATCAGCTGGGATCTCCAACCCCACCATACCTTCAGTCCTCTCTGAAACCTGCACTGAGAGGAATGAAGGTGTAGAATTAGGTGTGTAACAGCCAAGTACTTGCGGGCAATCTGCTATTGGTACACCGATGTCAGATTGTACCAGGCAAATTTCCCTGCCCCAGCTGCTGCACCGCCGAAAGAAGTTCGCTCATAGCCATCCACATGCCCATCGGTTGAATGCTAGCTTGGCTAAATTGCTAGCACTTCAACTGCTGCCTTTTCAGTTGGTAGACTCTGCCCCCTTCCGTGAGTTTGTGGAATGTGCGGTTCCTCAGTGGCAGGTTCCCAAACGGCACTTTTTCTCACGGAAGGCGATTTCGTCTCTCTGCCGCCATGTGGAAGGCAATGTCTTGGCCTCGCTGGACAGGGCGGTCAGCGGTAAGGTGCATATTACCGCTGACATAAAACAAACAGATGGGTGATATGGCGCACTCTGGTTATGGCTCATTATAATAGTAAAACTAAATGGGAGGAAGGAGGGGAACCGGGATGGTAGTGGCAGTATTTTTAGGAGCGTATAAGTCCATGTAACAATAAATGGATACTGTTCAAAGAAGGCTGCCAGTTCAAAAAAAGTTGAAGTTAAAAGAACTCTGCAATAGTAGAAAGGGAAAGAGAACAGCGCCCTCTAAGTGCAGTAATGACGTGTTTAATTGGCAACAAAGTAAATGATTACACTCACAGGATGGTAGTGCAAGCAGGCAAGGTATGGATCATCCACTCCTGACTTCCGGGTGGGATGGGGTTCGGCGTCACTGTAGTGGACGAGTGTCCGCAGTGGAATCTGTCCACCGGGAACAAGGTTGGAGACGATGCTTCTGGATGGGAGGAACTCTGTCAGCGGTGCACGATGGACTGTGTCACTTCCGGGTCAGGTCGGCAGGGCGGTGCTAGCTTTCAGAGTATTCTTACTCCTTCATCAGGCATTAGATCCAATGAACGCTAGCTACACTTTAAAAATGTACCAGTTCAAAATTACAAAAAGATTCTACGTAACAACGAACCTACAGTCCCGGTCTTGTTTGCACCGCCAGTATACTGCTGTTCAGAGTATATAGGGCCTGGGGGCCCAACGCCTTTCCTTTTTTTAATTTGGGTGCAGGGTTCCCCTTAATATCCATACAAGACCCAATGATTTTCATCTATATTGCCGGGACCAGACATTACATTAAAGCCACAGGCAGTTTTAAATGACTTTTTTTCCTTTAGAAATGTCATTTTGTGCAGGGACAGCTCTTTTTTTTTTTTTTTTTATTCAAAGGTTTTTATACATACATATATCTTCTGTATCATTGCCAATCAACACATATACATTACAAAAACAAAATAATATTTACTGAACATACATTTACAACAAAAAACGGGTCCGTACCATAACATCGTTTACTCTTCTCCTCTCTCTTCTATCATTTTTGGTTAACCTACATGGCCTCTGTGGTATCTTACTCCCTTTCTTTTTCCTATCCTTTTTTCTTTTTTTTCCTCCTTCCCCTCCCCCCTCCCCTTTCTCCTCTCACCTTCCAACCCCCTCCCCTCTCTCAAAAAAAAAAAAAAAAAAACTTTCAAAAACAATTTACATTTTTTTTTCTTTTCTCCATCTTTCCCCTTCTCTCTCCTCCCTCACAATCCTCCACCCTCCACTTCCTCTCTTCCCCTCCTTCCCTCTGCCAACTCGCAAATCTATTTCTTACTTTTAGTGCCTAGTGCCCTCTTTCCCCTCCCCTGTTTCTACCCTTCCCCTCCCTTTTTCCCTTATAGATTAGCTATCCTGCATTCTGTGTTATCATTAATTTATGAGGGGTCACAAGTACTTCCCTCTAGCTCAAAAAAAAAAAAAAGTGGACAAACCACTCACTCCACCTATTTTCATTTCAAATTGGAAAAAACAAGCGTGCCCGACTTACCCTTTTTTATTTGCCCTACCCAACCTCCCTCTTTCAGCTTATTATCTTTTAGTGCCTAGTGCCCTCTTTCCCCTCCCCTATTTCTACCCTTCCCCTCCCTTTTAAATTAACTATCATGTGTTCTTTGTTATCATTAATTTATGAGAGTACCTCTCTGGCTCCAAAAAAGGAGAGAGAAAAAAAACAAAAACAAAAAAAACAAAAAAAAAACAGCGCGCCCCACTTCCTTCCCCCTCCCTCTCCTCTCTTTATGCTCAACCCTACCTCCCTCTTTCAACTCCCCCCCCCCCCTTTATGCAACTTCCGTGACCTTTGTGTTTTAGAGGGAGGGCCCGAGGGTAGCATGCAGAAGAAAAGAAAAGGAGAAAAAAAATAAAAAATTCCATCCCAGGGGATCCAGCCAAAATACCGTTAGGTGCTACCTTCTCTTCTCATATACCCTTCATATACCCACGAATGTCTAAACTCCTCCCATCCCTTCCAAATTCTAATAAATTCAGTTTTAGAGCTCTTATGCATGTATGTTACCTCTTCCATATATCTTGTCTTATCTACTTCCCTCAACCATTCCTGTATCGCTGGGGCCTGCTTTATCCTCCATTGCCTTGGAATTAATATCTTTGCTGAATTTAGTAAAATCGGGATAATTGTTGCTCTGTATTTCTTCCTTGGGGTATTTGTTACATGAAACAAACATTGCCATGGATCCAAACTGATTTCCGTCCCGCTGATCATCTTGATTAAGTCTAGTATTTCCTCCCAATATGGTAGGATCTTGGGGCATTGCCACCATATGTGGGCGTGAGTTCCCTCCTCCCCACATTCCCTCCAGCATAGGGGCGATGTCTGGGGGTTTATTTTATGTAATTTTACTGGGACATAGTACCACTTAGTTAATAATTTGTAGTTCATTTCTTTAATCCGTGCGTCCACGGACGTGGAGTGAACATAATCCAAAACTCTGCCCCTCATTATTTCTGGTAGTGGGAGATTTAGTTCTAGCTCCCAGCTTGCCGTTGGACACACGAATCCTCCATCTGGGTGTGTTATCAACATTTTATATATGCTAGAAATTCCATACTTATCTGTCCCTCCTTGATCTGCCAATTTTTCCCATACATTCATGCTACCCGTCCCCCGAAGGGGTTTTGGGAGGGACTCTACAAAATGTTGCAGTTGTTTATATCTCCAGACATCCCAAGGGGTTGTCCCATATCTTTCACGTAGTTCCAAAAGGGAGCAAAAAGCATTCCCTTTCATAACATCCCGTAATCTCAAAGAGGTTAATGTAGTCCATCTTAAATATAACTTATTATCTTTCCCCGGTAGGAAATATTTTTTTCCTGTTAGGGTCGTTAAAGGACTATTATATTGTCCCTGTATATTTTTAAATAATTTATCCCACGTTCTCAGTGCTTCTAACGTAATTGATGCTGCATCAACTAGAGGGCCTCTGTACTGCCTTGATGTCACGTACCTGGTAGGAGTCTGACATGACGAGGTCGGCCTCTCTTGTATCTCCAGTCCAAGCTCCACTGAGGGTGGAACAGATGGTGGCAAGGCTAGGAGGAACACGAGTGCCAGTAGAGGTTGCTAGCAGAAGTTGCAGGGGCAGGTGAAACTTGGAGATCCCGATGGGTAGACAGGTTCCAGGCACTTTTATGGAAGAGCAGGTGTAAAGGGGAACTCCAACCCACATGCAGATTCTGGAACGTAGCAAACTGGAACAGAGGTCAAGGGTAGCCGGGTTCAGCAACAGGCAGGCAGCGCAGTTCAAGGAGAAAGCAGTAGCAGGGTCAAGGAAGCCGGGATCAGGAACCATAAGTCAGCAAATAATCAGAGTCCAGAGAAGCGTCAGGGCAAGCCAGAGTCAGCAACGGGTATCAGGTTAATCATACGGATAGCAGGAAGTTTCACAGGACAAGCTGAAGACCAGTCAGCACTTGTAGGGAGTCAGAGCACCCTTTAAATAGGCCGTCTGGCGCCAACTGGCGTTAGGGGCGCGCTCCTGCGCGTGCACGCCGTTCATTGCGCACGCGCATTGGCGCACGCATATGCGCCATACGAGAATACGTAGTTCTCTTACATTGCCCCCCCCCTTAAGGGCAGCCTCCGTATGCCCGTTAGGGCTCTTTTTTCAGGGTGTCGCTGAAAGAAAGCTTGTACCAGTCTTGGGGCATGTACATTGGAGGCTGGTTCCCAAGAATTTTCCTCAGGACCGTAGCCCTTCCATTTGACAAGGAACTGCATCTGATTATTCCTCCGTCTACAGTCCAGCAAGGCCTCCACTTCAAATTCCTAATTTCCTTCAACAAGAATCGGAGGAGGGGTCCCAGACACCCGATCAGGAAAGGGGTTGGGCACGGTGGGTTTCAATAAAGAAACATGGAAAACCGGATGTATTTTCAGGCTTTTGGGTAAAGCCAGTTCAAAAGCTAGTGCATTGACCCTCCGTTTGACAGGAAAAGGTCCCAAAAACTTAGGGCCGAGTTTTTTAGAAGGACAGCGCAATTTCAGGTTCGCCGTGGACAGCCAGACCTTGTCCCCTGGTTCTAGATTCAGGTTACCCCTCCTCTTTCTGTCGAAGAACTTCTTGTTGCTAACCTGGGTCTTAGAGATCGTTTCTTGTAGGATTTGATTGTTGGTGCTGAAGAAGCTTAATCGATCCTGTACCGCAGGTAGAGAAGATTCCACAGATATTTCAGGCAGAAAAGAGGGATGATATCCAAAATTGGCAAACAAAGGTGACTGCTTGGTTGCTGAGTGGATACTATTGTTGTAAGAGAACTCTGCCAGCGGAAGGAGAGATAGCCAATCGTCCTGCGTGAAGGAGGAAAAACATTGTAAGTATTGTTCGAGGGTTTGGTTAGTCCTCTCGGTCTGTCCGTTAGTTTGCAGATGGTACGCTGTGGAGAGGCAGAGCTCAATATTAAGTGCTTCACATAAGGCCCTCCAGAATCTAGAGGTGAACTGCACGCCACGATCGGAGATGATGCTATCCGGAATACCATGCAGTCTGACAATCTCTTTGATGAAGGCAGAGGCAGTCTCAGAGGCGGAAGGGGTCCCTTGCAGAGGAATAAAGTGAGCCATTTTGGTCAGGCGGTCTACCACGACAAAGATGGTAGTGAAGTCTTCAGGTGGGGGTAGCTCCACAATGAAGTCCATTGAGATCATGCTCCACGCTTTCTGAGGTATGGGGAGAGGCTCCAAGAGACCCCAAGTCTTTGTTCTGGCGGTTTTATTCTGAAGGCACGTTGTACAGGATCCAACATAACTCTTACAGTCCTGCATCAGGTCAGGCCACCAGAAGGTACGGGAGACCAAATCGGCAGTCTTGCGGATTCCGCAATCTCCTGCTAGAGGATGATTGTGGCAGCGTCTTAGAATGGACACTCTGAATTGCTCCGGGACAAAGATTTGTTCCTTATGGAAGAAAAGACCGTCTCTTAATTGAAGAGCCAAATCCTGGGGAGGTGGTTGATTAACCACACTGGTCTTTATTTGGGATATCAGGTCCGTTTGAAGGAACAGAAAATTCTTGGCCGGGAGAATGGTATCAGGCTCCAGGGAATTTACAGGATCATTGAACATGCGGGACAAGGCATCTGGTTTGCCATTTTTAGAACCAGGACGGAAGGTTATATGGAATGAGAACCGAGAAAAGAACAGTGCCCATCTTGCTTGTCGAGGTCTTAGACGCTTAGCTGTTCGCAGGTACTCAAGGTTCTTGTGGTCCGTAAATATGAGGATCGGGTGGGCAGCTCCCTCCAGGAGATAGCGCCATTCCTCAAGTGCAGCCTTGATGGCCAGTAGCTCCCGGTCTCCCACGTCATAATTTCTCTCGGACGGGTTTAGTCTTTTGGGGAAAAAGGCCACAGGGTAGAGTAAGGATTTAGGGCCTTGACGTTGAGACAATATAGCCCCGACTGCACTCTCAGAAGCATCAACCTCTAACACATAGGCCAAGGATGGGTCAGGATGCTTCAGGATGGGAGCTGAGGTGAATAAAAGTTTCAATTGCTCAAAAGCCTCTTGAGCTTCAGGTGTCCAACGGAAAGGAATGTGTTGCTTGGTTAGTTGAGTAATGGGAGAAAGGATACCGGAAAAGTTCTTGATAAACTTCCTGTAGAAGTTGGCGAACCCCACAAACCTCTGAACAGCTTTTTTGTCGGTAGGGGCAGGCCATTCCAGAACCGAAGTGACCTTTTGTGGGTCCATGGAGATTCCATCGGCAGAGATGACCAGTCCCAGGAAATGTACCGTCCTTTTCTCAAAGTCGCATTTCTCGGCCTTTGCATAGAGGGAGTGTTTCCGGAGTCGTGCCAGTACCTTCTGGACATGAGATTGATGTGCTTCCAAGGATTTGGAGAATATCAGGATGTCGTCCAAGTAAATTATAATGAACAAGTCCAGGTAGTCCCGAAAGACATCATTCACCAGGTGCTGGAATGTGGCTGGAGCATTGCAGAGTCCAAATGGCATGACCAGGTACTCGAAATGGCCGAAGCGTGTTCGAAAAGCCGTCTTCCATTTGTCCCCCTCCCTGATTCTGACGAGGTTGTATGCACCCCTCAGATCCAGTTTGGAAAATATTCGTGCCCCCCGCAGCCTCTGGAAAAGTTCAGGAATCAAGGGAAGGGGGTACCGGTTCTTGACTGTGACTTTGTTAAGGTCCCGGTAGTCAATACAAGGTCTTAAGGAGTGATCTTTTTTCTCTACAAAGAAGATACCGGCACCTGCTGGTGATGTGGAGGGCCGAATGAACTTCTTTGCCAGACTTTCATTGATATAAGCACGGAGGGCTTCCAGTTCTGGTTCGGAGAGAGGATAGATCCGCCCAAAGGGGATCTCTGCCCCAGGTAGGAGATCAATAGGGCAATCATAAGTACTATGAGGTGGAAGGGTGTCTGCACTCTTTTTATTAAACACATCAAGGTATTCGTGGTAGGCAGCCGGGACCAATTTAATGGTTTCTGGGTCGGACTGTAGACTTAGGAGAGGAGTGGTACAAGCAGTCCTTTCGGGGTAACAGTGCATCTGGCAATAGCTGGAAGAAAAGGTGACGTCTCCTGTAAGCCAATTGATGTGCGGGTTATGTGCTTTTAACCAGGGGATGCCCAGGATGATGGGGAACATAGGCGAGGTAATGACATCCAACTGCAGGAATTCATGGTGACCAGAGGAGGTTTGACAAGAAATAGGTATAGTTTCTTGAGTGACCCGGCCAGATTTAATTCCAGAGCCATCGTCCAAGTGGACCCGGAACCCCTGTCTCTTGGTACATACAGGAAGCTGATGAAGGGAAACAAATGTGGAGTCCACAAAGCAGCTACAAGCACCAGAGTCTATAATGGCTAATACTGGAAGTGACTTCCCGGTTAAGTGGAGAATGACGGAGAGGGAAATGTGAGACCGGGCATCTCCAGAAGGAAGCTCCACAGGGGGCTGTGGAGGGCAGGTTCTACAAGATTTTGCTGGACAAGTCTGTATAAAGTGACCCGCTTCTCCACAGTAGAGGCACAGATTGGCATGTTGTCGTCGGAGCCGTTCGGCTGGGGAAAGAGGTGATCTGAAGAAACTCCTGTGGTATGTCCTGTGCTGATTCTTCCCTCTGGGAGACACATCAAATGTGGCAGCAGGCGTGTCGGGGCAAGAAGCCACAGAAAGTCTTTTTAGTCCTTTCAGATCGACCGGCGATTGCGTGAAAGGCAATCAGGGTGCTTGCGCTAATCAGACCTTCCAGGGACGTAGGAGTAGCAATTCTGGCTATTTCATCTTTTAAAGGGTCTGAAAGACCAAGACGAAACTGGTGGCGAAGAGCAGGATCATTCCATAGGGTGTCCGCACACAGGACACGAAAGTCTGAGATGTAATCCTCAACCGGCCTTGACCCTTGTTGGAGCCTGCCAAGTTTAGATTCTGCAGACTGCTGGCGGAAAGGGTCAGCGTACAGCTGGGCCATGGCCGAGAAGAAGGAAACGGTGGTTGCCAGAACAGGATCATGCTGCTCCTGAAGGAGAAGGGCCCAGGACAGCGGTTCGTTCAGGAGAAGAGTAATCACAAACCCTACTTTAATGTCTTCGGCTACAAAGGTCCTGGGTAGCAGGGAGAAGTAGAGCTCACAGGAGTTCCGGAAAGTCCTGAACATTTTACGATCTCCGGAAAACCGTTCAGAGATAGGCACTCTGGGTTCCGGAGGAGGAGAAACGCAAGCAGATGCGACTCCTTTCTTGTCCAAGAGTTGCTCTTCCATGCGACTGAAATCGCTCTGTAAGCTCTGCACAAGATGGGAGAGAGCAGAGATTGTCTCGAGCAAGTCCTTAGATGGAGAGGCCTCCCGTTCAGACTCCATCCCGGGCTGACTGGTACTGTCACGTACCTGGTAGAAGTCTGACATGACAAGGTCGGCCTCTCTTGTATCTCCAGTCCAAGCCCCACTGAGGGTGGAACAGATGGTGGCAAGGCTAGGAGGAACATGAGTGCCAGTAGAGGTTGCTAGCAGAAGTTGCAGGGGCAGGTGAAACTTGGAGATCCCGATGGGTAGACAGGTTCCAGGCACTTTTATGGAAGAGCAGGTGTAAAGGGGAACTCCAACCCACATGCAGATTCTGGAACGTAGCAAACTGGAACAGAGGTCAAGGGTAGCCGGGTTCAGCAACAGGCAGGCAGCGCAGTTCAAGGAGAGAGCAGTAGCAGGGTCAAGGAAGCCGGGATCAGGAACCATAAGTCAGCAAATAATCAGAGTCCAGAGAAGCGTCAGGGCAAGCCAGAGTCAGCAACGGGTATCAGGTTAATCATACGGATAGCAGGAAGTTTCACAGGACAAGCTTAAGACCAGTCAGCACT
The DNA here is from genome assembly GCA_029206835.1 of Rana muscosa. NCBI lineage: Eukaryota > Metazoa > Chordata > Amphibia > Anura > Ranidae > Rana > Rana muscosa. The sequence continues at coordinate 553,524,640 of CM055116.1, read as the reverse complement.
TGTAGGGAGTCAGAGCACCCTTTAAATAGGCCGTCTGGCGCCAACTGGCGTTAGGGGCGCGCTCCTGCGCGTGCACGCCGTTCATTGCGCACGCGCATGCGCATTGGCGCACGCATATGCGCCATACGAGAATGCGTAGTTCTCTTACACTTGGAATCCAAATTATTTGTCCCAACTTTAATTTACTGATATTGTCCTCCAATTCCACCCATTTTTTCTGCCGAGGAGCATGTATCCAGTCCATGATCCTCCGCAAGATTGCTGCCTCATGATATTTTTCGAGGTCAGGGAGGAATAAGCCTCCCTTCTCTTTGGGTCTAGTCAGAATCTTATAGGAAATTTGATTACTTCTATTATTCCACACAAATCCCTGTATTATTGATCTCAAGGTTTTAAAAAACGCCCCTGGGATACTAATCGGGAGACTTTGAAAAATATACAAAGCTTTTGGCAGAGTCATCATTTTAATCACGCTTATTCTGCCAAACCATGACAGTCTATGTGCAGGGTATCCTTTCAGTTCACTTTTAATTTTATTCAGGAGAGGCATATAGTTATCTTGATATAAATCTAATCTTGATTTCGAATAAAATACTCCCAAATACTTCAGTCCTCTTTGTTTCCACGTAAAGGGATACAATTTTCTAAGATCTCTACTTTCGATCGAGGGGACTGAAATATTTAATATCTCCGATTTTTCCATATTTATCTTTAAGTTTGATACCCTCCCATAGTTTCCCAGTTCTTCCAGAATTTTTGGAAGGGTCTGCCTAGGGTTTGTTACATAGAACATAATGTCATCCGCAAAAGCGGATAACTTATGTTCTTGATCCCCAACCTCTATGTCAGGGTCACCTGTGGCCAGGTGACAGATGCACACCGTAGGGGGACAGGAGTGCACCGCGAGGTAGTGAACCCTATGGCTGGCTTCTGTGGATAGGAAACTGGGTGGTTGTGGAAAGCGGGACCAGAGGAGCACAACCGGGATCCCAACGGAAGCGAGAGCCAAGATTCCCCAGGGCGCGGAGTCTAAGACCCAGCTGGTCTTCTCCAGGGCCTCTAGTGGTGAGGATGTTACGCTGCAGGCTGGGACCAGGTCGCGGCCCCTGGAGTTTCCTAGCTCACGCCCCGTAGGATAAGGGGAAGCAGCAGCACACGATAGAGAAAACCGAATAACAAGCCGAAGGTCAGGGGCCACAAGCAGACAAGGATAACGAAGAACGAGCCGAAGGTCAAGGGTCACGAGCAGACAGGGATGGTCGGGGACAAGCCAATAACGTAACAGAGAGACAGACGTAGCACACGGCAGGCAGGAACCCAAACACACAATGCCTAACAAACACGTTGATCAGCCAAGCAGGCTTGCAGTGCACAGGTTAATATAGTGTTCAGTGATAGGGCCTGGGGTGGAGTCAGGCTGGGAGGAGATTATAAAGGAAGCCAGGTGAAGGAGGTCTGGTCTCTAGATGAACACATGAGGAGGAAGGTAAGATGGCAGACAGACATTAATGCATATCCATGACACTCTATACCTTGAATCTCCTGGTTAGCTCTTATAGATGCTAAAAAGGGTTCCAATGAGATCACGAAGAGTAAGGGAGACAATGGGCACCCCTGACGTGTTCCATTGAAAAGTCTGAAACTTTCCGAGAGGGTTCCATTTACTAGGATTTGGACCGCAGGGTTAGAGTACAAAGCTTCTATCCATTTGAGCATTCAGGGCCCTATGCCAAATTTATATAGTGTCTGCAGCATAAAGTCCCAATCCAGCCTATCAAAAGCCTTCTCGGTGTCTATTGACAAAAACAGGGTTGGCTTTTTACCCTTCTTAGCTTCATGAATTAGGAGGATTGTTTTTAATATATTGTCCCTAGTCTCCCTCCCCGGGACAAAACCTGCCTGATCTTTCTCTATACATTCTGGCATGTACGGCTTTAGTCTCTCGGCCAATATCCTTGCGTAAATTTTTACGTCCTCATTTATCAGGGATATTGGCCTAAAGCTTGAGCACATTGTGGGGTCTTTCCCTTCTTTTGCTAGAAGAGATATATAAGCACCCAAGGCTTCCCCTCGTATCTCAAAGCCCCCCCCCCCCTATTGAATTCATGTATGAGTGGTACTGGGGAGTTAAAATTCCAATACATTTTTTAAAGTATAGGGACGTATAACCGTCAGGCCCGGGGCTTTTACCTCCTTTACTGTTTTTAATTGCCTGCTCTATTTCTTCTTTGGAGATGTCCCTATCCAATATCCGTGAGTCTTCTTCTAGTATTTCAGGCAATTTTATCCCCCTTAAATACTGTTCTATTTTTTCTTTTTTCTTTTTTTTGTTTTGCACCTCCCCGGGATCTCGTGGGTCATCCACTTTATACAGTGATTGATAATACTCCGTAAATATTTTACTTATGTCTTTAGTAGAATATTTCATCTCCCCTTGTTTATTTTTCATTTTTACTATAAAATTCGGGTTTCTCCTAGGTTTAATCTGTCCCGCCAGCAGTTTCCCTGATTTGTTCCCAAATTTATACTGTTTATTCGCCACTCTCATAAACACTTTTTTAGTATCCTGCTCCAGCAAATCCCTCAAGGCTTCACGTTTTCTTGTTAATTCAACCATTACCTCACTATCATTTGTTCTCTTATGTTTTTGTTCCAGCCCCTGGATTTCCTGTAGCAGGAGTTGTTTTTGGGTCGTCCAGATTTTTTTCCCTCTTAGCCCCTTCCGCTATTAGTCTCCCTCTCATAAAAACTTTATGAGCCTCCCACAAAATCGATGGTGCAATATTTTCAATGTTGTTTTCTATAAAGAAGAAATTTAGTTCCCTTTCCAAATCACCCAAAATACCCTGATCGTATAAAAGTGATTCGTCCAGCCTCCAGGATCTTTGCCTCTCCGGTACATCCTTTAATTCCAAGCTGACTATAACCGGGGCGTGATCCGAGAGGGTGCTCGATTTCCCCTCTGCCTTTAATAGACCTTCAAGGAGCTGGTGGTCTAAGAAAACAGTCAATTCTTGAGTAGGAAGAGTGCACCTGGGAGTAATATGTGAAATCTCTCCCCCTTGGGTGCAAAATTCTCCATACTTCCACTAGTTGCTGTTAATGGAGTTTTTGTTTGACTACCTTTAAATGTTTTCCCTCTGAACGAAGAGAGAGTGGTTGGGTATCCAAAGTTGGATCAAAAACAAAATTCAGATCCCCTGCCATTATCACTTTTCCCTCTCTAAAATTATTCAATTTATTCAATACCTTTTTTTAAATTAAGCTAGGATGGACATTGGGACAGTAAATATTCACTAACGTATACTCTTTATTGAACAAAAACCCTTTAACAAATAAATATCTTCCTTCAACGTCTGACTCCATTGCTTTTAAAGTGAATGGTGTATTCCTATCGAAGCCTATTGCTATCCCCCTGGATCTTTTATTAGGCGAATATCCATGAAACCAAACTGGAAAGTTTTTAGTGTTCAGTCCTACTCTAGTGGACCATTTAAGATGGGTCTCTTGTAAGAATGCTATATTTACTGCCCAACTTTTCAGTTCCTGCAATATTTGATGCCGTTTGCTAAGACTATTGAGACCTCTGACATTGTAGGTAGTTATTTTTAAGGGCGCCATCTCTTTAATAGATGTTGCTCACATGTCCAGGTACCTTTAACCATATAAGGGGATAGCAATTCCACTATTTTTCTGGTATTGACCCATACAAATAACATACGAAACATCATAACTAAACAACCTAACATAATCCACATACCCCCCTCCCCCTCCCCCTCCCCAACTACATTGAGTATCAATGTTATGGTCCACCCTGCTGTCGGCCAAGTTGTGGGCGTTCAGCAGGGTAGGGCATACTCTAGGGGTATTTGAATGCCCATCCGGTCCTCCGGATCTCATGCAGGGACAGTTCTAAACACGGGAAACACGTGCCACTTCACAGGCATACTATAGACACCCCCCAGGTACGATATTTAAAGGAATATTTCACTTTTTTTTTCACTTTAAGCATCATTAAAATCATTGCTCCCGAAAAAACATCAGTTTTTAAAACTTTTTTTGCATTGATACATGTACCCTGGGGCAGGAGCCGGGTCCCCAAACCCTTTTTAGGACAATAACTTACATATTTGCCTTCATCATTAGCACTTTTGATTTCGAACGTTCGAGTCCTATAGACTTAAATAGGGTTCTAAAGTTTGCGCAAACTTTCGGTCCGTTCGCCGGTTCTGGTTCGAACCGAACCGGGGGGTGTTCGGCTCATCCCTAGTGGGGAGTCAGCAGCGTCCTGCACCTGCGGAGCTCTGTGGTGTGATGCAATAGGGTGGCTGCCCTTAAGCTGACCCCTGGAGGACATCCTGCCTCATTGGAGTTGTGCCTCCTCACTTTCCTCCTTTCTTCTCTCAGGCACCCAAGTACAGTCAGTGACCTCATCATCTCCTCCCTCCTCATCACTGGAGTAAACTTGGCAGTATGCTGCAGCTGGGGGAACATGACTGCCAGTTTTTTGTCCTTCTGTGGCACCCCCTCTCTCTAGGCTCAAATACTCCCTTCCTCAACCTGGGAACCAACATTGGAGCCTTTAAATTGATGCGCATCCTCCAGCAACATGAAACCGACACTATGGTCAAATAATTCTGGTGACTCCTCCGTGCATGATGGTGGGGCTACAGAAGGAGTAACTGTGGACAAGGAGCCGGTGGAATAGGCCACTTTGGCAGCTGCGTTGGAAGGTAAACTACTATGAGCCTTGGTGACAGAGGATGAGGAGGATGGGGGTGGCTTTGTTATCCACTCCACCAACTCTTCTGCATGTTCTGGCTCAATAACACAGCCAGCAGCAGAAAAAATGGACAAGCGTGACCCGCCTGCAGAGGATGCACCATGTCCACAACCACCACTGTTCACTGTAGACACAGAGGCTGCTTGCCTTTAGGAGGAGGGAGAGATTGTGCCTTTATTGTGGCCAGGCAGGTCACTTTTTTAAGTCTTGTCCTACCCATCCGGGAAACGCTTGCACCTGAAGTCCTGTAGAGGACAGACCTTAGGTGGCGTTGTTACATCCCCAGTTATCCAGAAGGATAAGCCCCCTGGTGCCAGTTACCCTTTCTTAGTCCGAGTCGTCCATTGAGATACTGGCTCTAATCGACTCTGGGGCTGCAGGCCTGTTCATAGATGATGTCTTTGTGTCTAAGCACACGTCCAAGCACTCAATTCTGCTGCAGCTTCGTGCTACTCCACTTGCAATTGAGGCTATTGATGAGAGACCTCTACAGCCTGCCCAGGTGACTCATGAGACTGCTCTATTGACCATGGTCGTGGGGGCTCGTCACCATGAGATAATCCAGTTCCAAGTCATTTCCTCACCTCATTTTCCAGTGGTTATGGGTTATACTTGGTTACAGAGGCACAACCCCTCTTTTGATTGGCTTTGTGCTGAGGTTCTTTCCTGGTCCCCACAATGCAGGGAGACATGCTTTCTGAAAGTGGCTAAGGTCTTGTGCACCCCTTCACTCTCCGCCCTGCTGGAGGAGTACCACAAATTTGCAGTGTCTTTTACAAAGGTCAACCTGGTATTTTGCCTCCGCAACGGTCGTATGATTGTGCAATTGATCTTGAACCTGGTGCCATACCCCCTCGTGGTCGAGTCTACCCTTTGTCTGTCTCGGAAGACAAAGCCATGGAGGAGTATGTGGCAACGCCCTCTCGAGGATTCATCTGTAAATCCTCATCTCTTGCTGGTGCCGGTTTCTTCATTGTGAAAAAGAAGAATGGTGAACTGAGACCTTGTATTGATTATAGGGGTCTCAATCGCTTTACGATTAAGAACACGTATCCGATTCCTTTGATTACAGAGTTATTCGACCACCTCAAGGGAGCAACGTTTTTTACAAATCTTGATTTGCGAGAGGCATACAATCTCGTGAGGATCAAGAAGGGCGACAAATGGAAAAATAGGATTTTTTTTACTCACCGTAAAATCCTTTTCTCTGTCGTCCATGGACGGACACAGCTCCTTAATTCTTGACCATTGGGTTATGTTCCTGTTCTATAGGAGAGGACTAGGCAGAACATGTTAAAGTAACATGTATTTAAATATCTAACAGAGTTGAACAGCCCCGCCCAGGGGGTGGTACCTCTGGACATAACCCTCCACCCGGCAGTCAGCAGCTCCGTTTGTAAAAAAGCAGTACAAACCAAAAAAGGAGGGGTGGGTGCTGTGTCCGTCCATGGACGACAGAGAAAAGGATTTTACGGTGAGTACAAAAAAATCCTATTTTCTCTTTTCGTCCATGGACAGACACAGCTCCTTAATTCTTAACCATTAGGACGTCCCAAAGCAGTGTAAAAAAAAACGAGGGGTGGGCACAGCAATCAAAAAACTATTTCACGCCAAACAAGCAGAGCTCCTCAACGGAGGCATTCCAACTTCAAACAGCCGCCTGCAAAACCTTGCGGCCGAAGCTAGCATCCGAGGATGCACTCACATCAACCTTGTAAAATTTTTAGAAAGTGTGACCAGGTCGCCGCCTTACACACTTGTGAGACAGACGCTTGATGTTGGAAAGCCCAAGAGGCACCGATAGCCCTGGTCGAATGCACCGTGACAGGAAAGGGAGGCGCCCGCCCCTTAAGTGCATAGGCCTGGATGACGGTCTGCCTGATCCATCGAGAAATGGTGGCCGACAAAGCCGCCAGGCCCTTCCCCGGACCAGACACCGACACAAACAGTGAGTCAGACCTCGGGAATGGAGCCGTAGCAGACAGGTACACCCACAAGGCACGTACCACGTCTAAAGAATGTAGCGTAACCTCCTTGGAATGCGATGGCCGAGGACACAAAGATGGAAGTACAATGTCCTCATTCAGTTAAAAAGGCCGAAACCACCTGCGGAAGGAAGGAAGGCTGTGGGCGTAGCACCGCTTTGTCTTTATGGAGGACCAAATATGGGGACTTGCAAGACAATGCCGCCAATTCAGAGACCCTCCTGATGGATGTGATGGCTACCAGGAAGGCCACCTTCTGAGAGAGCGTCAAAAGAGGAATTTCCCTGATGTTCTCAAAAGGAGGTTTCTGAAGCGCCGAGAGCACCAGATTCAAATCCCACAGAGGTAGTGGCGGTCGCACCGGAGGAGCCACATGTCGGAACCCTTGCACAAACGTACTTACCAGTGAATGAGCCACCAGGGGTTGCTGAAAGAAAACAGCTAAGGCTGAAATCTGCCCTTTGATGGTGCTTAAAGCAAGTTTCTGATCTACTCCGCACTGTAAAAACAGCAGAATCCTGGAAACCGAATAAGCCCGTGCACGCCATTCCATCTCCTCACACAGAGATGTAGGCTCTCCACGTGCGATGGTAGATCTTCCTAGAAGAAGATTTCCGTGCCCTCAACATGGTTGAAATGACCGAATCCGACAGGCCTCGGTCCCTTAGTACCTGGCTTTCAATAGCCATGCCGTTAAAGCCAGCGACTGTAAAGCAGGATGAAGAATGGGACCTTGCGAGAGAAGGTTCTCCCGCAGTGGCAGTCGCCAGGGTACATCCGCCACCAGCCGGACAAGGTCGGCGTACCAGGGACGCCTGGGCCAATCTGGGGTGATTAGAATCACCGGAATGCCCTCAGTCTCTACTCTGTGGAGTATACGAGGAAGCAACTTCAGTGGGGGAAAGGCATAAATTAGCCGATACTGACCCCGCGGGGCCACTAACGCATCTGACGCGTCTGCCCAGGGATCTCTGGACCTGGCCACGAACCTCGACACTTTGCGATTGAGTGGAGAGGCCAGGAGATCCACGTCTGGTGTGCCCCATCTCCGGCAAAGGAGTTGAAAAACCTCTGGATGTAACGACCATTCCCCGTGGTTCAGCATCTGGCGACTCAGATAGTCTGCCTGGCAGTTTTCCACGCCCGGAATGTAAACTGCCAATAGGGCCGGCACACTCCTTTCCACCCCAGGTTGTGAGCGACCTCTGACGCTGCAGCTGAGCTTCTTGTTCCTCCTTGATGGTTGACGTATGCCACAGCCATGGCGTTGTCTGACTGGATCCTGACTGGATGCCCTCTTAGTCTCTGAGACCACTTGGAGAGGCACAGCCTGATCGCCCGGAGTTCAAGAACATTGATCGGCAGTTGGGATTCGGTCGGAGTCCAGCGGCTCTGGGCCGCCTGAACCCCCCAGATTCCCCCCCAACTGGTCAGGCTGGCGTCCGTCGTGATCACAGTCCAATGAAAGGGGAGGAACAACTTCCCGGACCGAAGAGCCGGGGATCTCAGCCACCAACTCAGAGAGGACCTGACAAGATGACTTATCTGAATCTGACGATCCAGAGACAACGGAGATCTGTTCCATTTGGAGAGAATCTCCTTCTGCAAGACCCAAGTGTGGAATTGGGCATATGGTACTGCTTCGAAAGAAGCCACCATGAGGCCCAGGACTCTCATGCAAAAATGGAGAGACGACCACTTGTGAGATGTCAACAACCTCACCGCAGTCTGGAGTGTCTGCAACTTCTACAAGGGAAGAAAGACTCTGGCCTCCGAGGAGTCCAAGATCAACCCCAGGTACTCTAGGCGCTTGGTTCGGTACTAAAACCGACTTCTGGAGGTTCAGTATCCAACCAAACTCCCGGAGGGTCTGACTGGCTATAGACACATCCTCCTTTAATTCTGAGCTTGAAGCAGCTCTCAGAAGAAGGTCGTCCAAGTAGCCTATGATAGCAATGCAGCGCTGTCTCAGCAAAGCTAGAATCGGGATGATCACCATGGTGAAAACTCTTGGTGCTGATGCTAGGCCAAAGGGAAGAGCCACAAATTGATAGTGGTCTTCGCCGATCGCAAAGCACAGGAACCTATGATGCCTGTCGCAGATGGGGACATGCAAGTATGCGTCCTTGATATCCAAGGACGCCAGAAAGTCCCCCGGATTGAGCGCAGCAACCACAGAACGAATCGATTCCATCCGGAACTTTGGAATCTTTACAACAGCATTGAGGGCCTTGAGGTCCAAGATTGTACGTCCTTCTTCGGGACCACAAACAGATTTGAGTAGAAACCCTGAAACCTGTCCTGTGGTGGTACGGGTATGATCACCCCGCACCTCAACAAGTCTTGCACTGCCCTTTGGAGGGCTGCCCGACGATCCGGAAGGAGAGGCAGATTTGAGGGAAAAAATCTGTTTGGTGGACAAGAAAGGAACTCTATCTTGTACCCCGAGGTGACCACCTCGTAGACTTACTGGTTGAAGAGCAGAGAGGTCCACCGAGCTGCAAACCCGCGAAGCCATCCCCCCACCCTGGAGTCGGACGGGGGCAACACTTTATGCGGTAGCAGGCTTGTTTGCTGGCTTGTTGGGTTTGCGCATCCATGGACGCTTCTGTCCCCCAGCTGGACCTTTGTCCGCTTGGGAGGGTCTGCCGGCAGGTCCTGACTGATGAAAATACCGCTTCTGTGTGGGAAAGGAGGGCCCCGGCTTACGGTGCAGCTCCTTCCCTTTAGTGGACTGAGGGAGAAGTGTGCTCTTACCTCCAGTGACATCCTTAATGATGTCGTCCAGTGAGGCACCAAAAAGCCTCCCACCTTTTGAAAAGGCAAATCTGCCAGAGTTTTCTTAGAAGCTTGGTCAGCGGACCAGCATTTCAGCCATATTAGGCGGCGCAATACCACCGCAGATGCGGAGGCCCTGGAGATCAAAAGGGGCTACATCCAGGGTTGCATCACAGACGTACACAAGTCCCTGTACCAACTGTTCAGCCAGTGACATGCATTCTGGAGGGAGCTGATGCTCCTCCACAGTCTGGTGCAATATTTTAGCCCACTCAGTGAGTGTCTGGGACACCAGGGTAGCAGCCAATATAGGCCGCAATGCTGACCCCAGCATGGTGAACATGGAGCGGCTCACTGCTTCGGACCTCCTATCAGTAGGGTCCTTAAAGGCAGGGGTCCCCTCTACCGGGATAGTGGTTACTTTATTTAAACGAGAGATCAACGACCGGAGAGAAGCCCATTTTTTTCAAAAGGCTTTTCTCAAATGGGTAACGGACCGCCATGCGCTGAGGGACCACAAAGGACCTCTGCGGCCATTCCCATTCCTTATCTATGAACTTGTCAAAGAAATCAACATAAGGAAAAACCTTAAACAGAGCGGGTCGGTTTGTGCGACCCAAAAGGGACAGACCCTGCAGTGGAAGTCCCAGCTGTATCTTCCAGCTTGAGAGTGTCCCTCACAGCATTGATAAGTGCACTCACAAGTGCCCCGTCTTGAGCTGACCCGGGCGAGGGGTCCTCCTCACAGGGAAGGTCCTGGTCTGCCTCTTCTGACGCCCCAGAATCGGGGTCCTGTGCCGCAGCCAGGCCCGAGTCTGAGTCAGAACATTCCCCAGGCGATGGCGGTGGGAAGGGGCGCTTCCACCCTGGCAACAAAAGACTCCAGGGCTGCCGACAAAGCATCCATGGGAACCGCAGGGGCACCGGTTGCTGCCTCTGGAATGTGTTGGGAAGAAACGCCAGCTTCTGACTCCATATTGCCCACTGACAGCCCTTAGGGACTTAGTCAAGACACTTGACACAAAATTTTGTCCACCCTCCTTGCTGCACTGACCGGGGGGGGGTTACTCAGGGGACTCACCACCTAGCAAGAGACTGTTCAGCGCCGCTGCCCGCTCTCCATCCACACACCGCGTGTGACTGAGGAACTGTGTGAGGTGAATTGCGCCGTTCGCGCTGTTTTAGGAAGCCAGCCAGCACTAGAGGCCAAAACCCACTCCAAAATGGCCACCGGGTGCCTCAGAGAAAAGCGCGCAGACCACAAGAAAATGTCCGTCTGCAATGCAGACCTGCATCACAGCGCGGCCACAGCAAAATGGCCACCAATGGGATTTGCAATGCAATACACAGGCCCCAAAAAATGGCGCCGGCGCTTCAAAAAAATTGCGCATAAGCAAGCGAGGTGGACGAGAAGGCCGCAGCGGAGGCTTCCAAAGAAATTAACTACCCCCCACAGAGAGCGGGGCTGGACACCCCCATAGCCCCCCGCCGGGACCTGGAGCCCCCCTACAGGTATTCCCCGGTCGCAGCGAGCCCCGCAAGGGGAGGAGGAAAAAAGGGGTGACAGAGGGAAAGAGGGGAGGGCAGGAGAACCCCCGAACTAACCCTCTAGGAATGCCCAGCTGTTCCATCTCACCGAAGCAGGAGGAACTGTACTTACCCTTCCTTGCGAGGACCTGCTGGTGCGTTACTGACAGACCTACAACCGAGCAGTACGGAGTAGCTGTCGGCCCGGTCCATTGTGACTGAGACAGCAAGCAGCCCGGTCATATGTGAACCCTGGAGCAAAGTTCACCGGCCACCCCTGGAGCCATGGGGTATGTCGTGGCCGACCCCGCACATAGCTAAGGCCTGCTCACGCTCGATGGCCGGACTGGGGAAACTACAAGGATCTATAATATCCAGCCTGTCACCCAGCTGGCAGTTGATAGAAGATTTCTTAAAAGAAATTCAGAAAAAAAAAATTCTTCCGGACCCTGGGCCCAAAAGGGAGCCAGGTCCTTCTCCGCAGAAAAAAACTGAGCTGCTGACTGCAGGGTGGAGGGTTATGTCCGGAGGGACCACCCCCTGGGCGGGGCTGTTCAACTCTGTTAAAAAGTAACATGTATTTAAATATCTAACATGTTCTGCCTAGTCCTCTCCTATAGAACAAGAACATAACCCAATGGTCAAGAATTAAGGGGCTGTGTCCGTCCATGGACGAAAAGAGAAACTGCGTTTAATACCAGAACAGGCCATTATGAATACCTAGTTATGCCGTTTGGTCTTTGCAACGCTCCAGCAGTTTTCCAGGAATTCATCAACGATGTCCTCCGAGATTTGTTGCAGCTATGTGTGGTGGTTTATCTCGACGATATCCTCATATTTTCCAAGTCCCTAGAGAGCCATCACACAGATGTGTGCCGTGTGCTGCAGAGGTTGAGAAATAATAACCTGTATTGCAAATTGGAGAAGTGTGAGTTTCATTGTGAACAGGTTAAATTCCTGGGTTATGCAATTTCCACTGCTGGTTTTTCGATGGACCCAGAGAAACTTTCGGCAGTACTTCAGTGACCCCGACCCATGGGTTTATGACCATTGCAGCGTTTTCTTGGCTTTACCAATTATTATCGGAAGTTTATTCGTAACAAGAAATTATCTCCTGCGGAATACAATTATGAGATTAGGGACAGAGAGTTATTAGCGATCATTTTAGCCCTTTAAGAATGGAGGCATCTCCTCGAAGGTACCACTGTGCCGGTTCTTATTCTGACTGACCATAAGAATCTCACATTCTTGTGTGAGGCTAAACGCCTCTCTCCCAGAAGGGTGCTGTGACGAAATGTCCCACACTCCGCTTGAGTGCTTTCGTCCTATTACCGCTTTCTCCCAGTCCGAATATAGATATCAGATATTCCAACCACTGCTAACAACAAACAAGGCAATACTCGTTTGGTTGCTGAACATGAACTGATTTACTTGAGATGACACACAAATATATACAGCAGGATGGCAATACAAACTGTAACCAGAAACCTAATTAACATGAGCTAGTTTACTAATCATTTACCCAGACTTGGTGACTCAGAGATATGACCTTTCAGGGCAGCCTTGCCATCTCCTAACTCACAACTTACAATACACATAAGTATAAACACATTCCCCAATAGTTTACTAGAAGAAAAAGGTGTGATAATGAACACAAACTACTGGGTAAAAGACCCAGGCTTTCCAAATCTCATTAATCAGCATTCCTTTCACATAAATCTGTCCACTGAGTCCCAAGCTGGCAGAGATCATCATGGCCTCCTTAATAATGTCCTTTTGCATTACATAACAGAATATCTTCCTAAATGTTTGTAGCTTCCTCAAATGTCAGGGCCCATAGTCGGTAGGCAAGAGGCTAGCATTCAGTCCCCTCCAAAAGCCTCTGTCCAGGGTGAGTCTGTCACAGGCGCAATGGGCTTTTTTCTTGTCAAGTTTCAATTGCATAGTCTCATTCTTACCCGGTACTAAGAATGTAAGGGCTGATGCTTTGTCACAACAGTTTTCCTCCACTTCCAAGATGGTTCCTTTTCCTGTGATTCCTCCCGATCGTATTCTGGCTACGGTTCCCACCAGTCTCACTTTTCCTTTGGGTGACAAAATTCTTGCCGCTCAGATCCATTCTCCTCCCGAGAAACCTTGTGATCGCTGCTTTGTCCCCGAGAGTCTCTGTACTGCCATTCACCAGACTTACCATTGTCCCAAGGCTGCTGGCCACCCAGGGAAGTATCAACTCTTTTGGGCCATTTCTCAACAAGTTTGGTGGCCTAGTCTACGTATTGATGTTAGCCGCCTTCGCAGCTGCTTGTTTCGTGTGTGCTCAGAGTAAGACACCACGACACCTTCCAGTGGGCCTCCTACAACCCATACCCAATGAAGAGAGGCCTTGGACCCACCTGTCAATGGCTTTCACTGTGGAGTTACCCAACTCTCAGGGCAACACAGTTATCCTTATGGTGGTTGACCGGTACCCGAAAATGTCTCATTGTATTCCACTTAAGAAGTTGCCCACATCGAAAGAACTGGCTTCCATTTTTGCTCAGGAGATCTTTCGCTTACATGGGCTACCCATCATTTCGGACAGGGGAAGCCAGTTTGTGTCCAGATTCTGGTGAGCCTTTTGTGCACAGGTGGGAATTCAGCTTTCTTTCTCCTCTGCGTATCACCCGCAGTCCAATGAGGCTGCAGAACGAGCCAACCAGTCCTTGAAACAGTTTTTACGTTGCTACATTTCTGACCACCATAACAACTGGTCAGACCTCTTACCTTGGGCGGAGTTTGCTCAAAATAGTGTCGTCAATACCGCTTCCCAATGGTCTCAATTCATGGCGAATTATGGTTTCCAACCATCCATGTTGCCTGACTCATTTGTTCCTCAGAGCATTCCTGCATTGGAGGAGCATCTCCGTGGTCTTCATTCCACTTGGGTACAGGTTCAAGAGTCATTGCAATGTGCCAATGATAGGTACAGACTCCATTCGGACCGCAGATGCCTACCTGTGCCTTCCTACCAAGTTGGGGACAGGGTCTGGATGTCACCCCACAGCCTCCGACTCTGTGTTCCCTCCTTAAAACTGACACCACGGTTTATTGGGCCTTTCCGTATTCTCCGTAGGATCAACCCAGTGGCTTACACTTTAGCCCTTCCTTTTAACCACTTAAGCCCCGGACCAATACGCAGCATACAGACCAGAGGTGATTTTACAATTTGGCACTGCACTGCTTTAACTGGAAATTGTGCGGACATGCAATGTTGTACCCAAACGAAATTTGCGTCCTTTTCTTCCCACAAATAGAGCTTTCTTTTAATGGTATTTGATTGCCTCTGCGATTTTTTTTGCGATATAAAAAACGGAAAAAGACCGAAAATGTAAAAAAAAAATGATATTTTATATTTTTTGTTATAAGAAAAATCGAATAAACTCAATTTTAGTGTCATGGATATGCATTAATGTCTGTCTGCCATCTTACCTTCCTCCTCATGTGTTCATCTAGAGACCAGACCTCCTTCACCTGGCTTCCTTTATAATCTCCTCCCAGCCTGACTCCACCCCAGGCCCTATCACAGAACACTATATTAACCTGTGCACTGCAAGCCTGCCTTGCTGATCAACGTGTTTGTTAGGCATTGTGTGTTTGGGTTCCTGCCTGCCGTGTGCTACGTCTGTCTCTCTGTTACGTTATTGGCTTGTCCCCGACTATCCCTGTCTGCTCGTGACCCTTGACCTTCGGCTCATTCTTTCGTTATCCTTGTCTGCTTGTGGCCCCTGACCTTCGGCTTGTTATTCGGTTCTCCCTTATCTTGTGCTGCTGCTTCCCCTCTGCTCCCCTTATCCTACGGGGCGTGAGCTAGGAAACTCCAGGGGCCGCGACCTGGTCCCAGCCTGCAGCACAACATCCTCACCACTAGAGGCCCTGGAGAAGACCAGCTGGGTCTTAGACTCCGCGCCCTGGGGAATCTTGGCTCTAGCATCCGTTAGGATCTCGGTTGTGCTCCTCTGGTCCCGATTTCCACAACCACCCAGTTTCCTACCCGCAGAAGCCAGCCATAGGGTTCACTACCTCGCGGTGCACTCCTGTCCCCCTATGGTGTGCATCTGTCACCTGGCCACAGGTGATCCTGACAGTTAGTCATACATTTAGGCCAAAATGTATTCAGCCACAAGTCTTTAGTAAAAAAAAATGTCAATAAGCGTATATTTATTGGTTTGCGCAAAAGTTATAGCGTCTACAAACCAGGGTACATTTTCTGGAATCTACACAGCTTTTAATTTATGACTGCCTATCTCATTTCTTGAGGTGATAAAATGGCAGGGCAGTACATAACCCCCCCCAAATGACCCCATTTTGGAAAGTAGACACCCCAAGGAAATTGCTAAGAGGCATGTTGAGCCCATTGAATATTTTTTTTTGTCCCAAGTGATTGAATAATGACAAAAAAAATAAAAAAAATACAAAAAGTTGTCACTAAATGATATATTGCTCACACATGCCATGGTTATATGTGGAATTGCACCCCAAAATAAATTTTGCTGCTTCTCCTGAGTACGGGGATACCACAGGTGTGGGACTTTTTGGGAGCCTAGCCGTGTACGGGACCCCGAGAACCAAGCACCGCCTTCAGGATTTCTAAGGGCGCAAATTTTTGATTTCACTCCTCACTACCCATCACAGTTTCGAAGGCCATAAAATACCAAAATAGCACAAAAAAAACCCAAATTACCCCATTTTGGAAAGTAGACACCCCAAGCTATTTACTGAGAGGCATGGTGAGTATTTTACAGCTCTCATTTGTTTTTGAAAATGAAGAAAGAAAATATTTTTCTTTTTTTTTTACATTTTTTAAAACTTTGTGACAAAAAGTGAGATTTGCAAAATACTCACCATACATCTCAGCAAATAGCTTGGGGTGTCCACTTTCCAAAATGGGGTCATTTGGGGGGGGGGGGGTTGTGCTATTTTGGCATTTTATGGCCTTCGAAACTGTGATAGGCAGTGAGGTGTAAAATCAAAAATTTACACCCTTAGAAAGTCTGAAGGCGGTGCTTGGTTTTTGGGGTCCCGTACGCAGTTAGGCTCCCAAAAAGTCCCACACATGTGGTATCTCCGTACTCAGGAGAAGCAACAATGTATTTTGGGGTGTAATTCCACATATGCCCATGGCATGTTTGAGCAATATATCATTTAGTGACAACTTTGTGCAAAAAAAATAAAAATAAAAAAAAATTGTCTTTTTTCCGCAACTTGTGTCAACATATAAAATATTCCATGGACTCGACATGCCTTTCAGCAAATAGCTTGGGTGTCTACTTTCCAAAATTGGGTCATTTGGGGGGGGGGGGGGGTTGAACTGTCCTGGCATTTTATGCACAACATTAGGAAGCTTATGTCACACATCATCCACTCTTCTAACCACTTGAAGACAAAGCCCTTTCTGACACTTAGTTTTTTTTTTTTTGCAAGAAAATTACTTTGAACCCTCAAACATTATATATTGCCATACAGATTAAAATGGTGGGTGTTGCATTTTTTTTTCCACACAGTATTTGCGCAGCGATTTTTCAAGCGCATTTTTTGGGGAAAAAATACACTTTTTTTCATTTTAATGCACTAAAACACACTATATTCCCCAAATGTTTGATGAAATAAAAAAAGATGATCTTAGGCCAAGTACATGGATACCAAACACGACATGCTTTAAAATTTCGGACAAACGCGCAGTGGCGACAAACTACATACATTTTTAAAAGCCATTAAAAGCCTTTACAGGTTACCACATTAGATTTACAGAGGAGGTCTACTCAGGGCCGATCCTAGGGTCACAGACGCCTGGGTGCAGAAATATTTCTGGCGCCCCCCAATTGGGCGTGGTCATCTTACAAACCCCTCCCTTTACACATGTTTCTATGGCAACGACTCAAACACAGAGATGCTCCCCTAAGAAGTCGTCGTTACCCTAGGATCCTCCCATGATCCTTTAACAATAAAGAAAATACAGGAAGAGCATACACTAATGAGACCTGGAGGAGAGTCTCTCTGATGCACACAAAGAGGGCTTCTGTTAGAGAGTCTGTTAGGAAGAGCCCCCAGACATAGTACAAGAGACAGCAGACATATTACAGGTGACGGTCAGAGAGTGCAGACATGACACAAGAGACAGTCAGAGAGTGCAGACATATTACACGAGACGGTCAGAGCGTGCAGACATATTACAGGAGATGGTCAGAGACTGCAGACATATTACAGGTGACGGTCAGAGAGTGCAGACATATTACAGGTGACGGTCAGAGAGTGCAGACATGATACAAGAGACGGTCAGAGAGTGCAGACATGATACAAGAGACGGTCAGAGAGTGCAGACATGATACAAGAGACGGTCAGAGAGTGCAGACATATTACAGGAGACGGTCAGAGAGTGCAGACATATTACAGGAGACAGTCAGAGAGTGCAGACATACTACAGGAGATGGTCAGAGACTGCAGACATACTACAGGAGATGGTCAGAGACTGCAGAAATACTACAGGAGATGGTCAGAGAGTGCAGAATATTACAAGAGACGGTCAGAGAGTGCAGACATATTACAGGAGACGGTCAGAGAGTGCAGACATATTACAGGAGACGGTCAGAGACTGCAGACATATATACAGGAGATGGTCAGAGACTGCAGACATATATACAGGAGATGGTCAGAGACTGCGGATATAGTACAGGAGATGGTCAGAGACTGCATGGGGGAATCATGCAAGTTTCTTTCCTGCAATCTGTGGTTGCTGGAAAGAAATTTGTACTGTATATTACCAGCCTAACTGAAAGTGAAAGTTAGTGAATGTCTTGAAAGAACAGGAGGGGGGGGAGACAAATGGGCAGGGCCGCTGTTAGAAATAATGGGGCACTGTACAGCCTACCTGACGGGGCCCCCTTCAACCATGCCCTTGACCCCACCCCTGGCCCCGGCTTGAAGCGATTTACATATGTGTGCGGAGCCACCGCATGCATTTGCAATTAATAAACATGAAGGAGTGGGGGCACTTTAAATTTCTTTTAAATTGTATTTTATTACACAGAAAAACAAATCTTACACTGTATCTTTACATTTTTTTTTTCATTTTTGCTTTCACAAGAGATGAACAACATCCCTTGTGATAGCATGGGCCATGACATGTCCTCTTTATGGAGGGATCTGGGGTCTTTTAGACCCCATATCTCTCCTCTGGCCTCCAAAGTATAAGATCAAACCGAGATCAGTTTGATCAGATACTTGTTCAAGCCGGTAATGGTGTCATTAAATGAGCCCGAAACCGAAAGGGATAAAATCCTCATCACTTCCAGTTTCTGACATCACACGGTGGGCGGAATGACATCCATCCCTCTCACTGTGTCTCAGTATTAACCAGATGCTAATGGTCACATCTTAAAAACAGTAAAGGTGGTGGTGGTGGAACCCCCTTCCACTGCCTGTAAAAGTAATACAGGGGCTTCTTAGCCACTATGATTACTTTTACTTTGTGCAGAATTCCTGGTGTTAAAAAAAAATGATATCTTGATCATTGCTGTAGTGATGACCAAGATATCACCCTTTCAATCCAGCGACGTTACTGACACGTCGCTGGACGGGAAGCAGTTAAAATGAAGTGTAAATTAGCATTACACTGTTTCTCATTATCATCAGCATTACAATTATCACACAGGCAGCACTGTAAGCAGGTGCTCTATCATGTCTCTATGTCACATTACTTTTGGGTGCTGACTTTGTTATGGCTGTTACATACAGTAAGTACAGCAATAAGTTAACAGCCATAACAAAGTCAGCACCCAAAAGCAATGTGACAGAGCCATGATTGAGCACCTGCTTACAGTGCTACTGCTACCTGTGTGATCATTGAAATGCTGATAACCTGCTGTGCTGTGAAATACATAATAGGACACAGTGAGTATTCTATCCTCTAATCCCCACTCACTGTGTCCAGTGCAGCCACGCTATCCTCCTGCTCTTCCTTGTCAGCCCTCAACTTCTTCACATCTTACTAGGATTGCAGCCGGGAGCCGAACGGAGAATTGCAATATCACTCCGCCAGCCGGGACTAATAGAATAGTGGGGCGGCATGATGTTCATGCGCCCCGAAAATAAGAAAATAGTCCCTCCACTGCTGCTCCCCTCCACACTCACTCACATTTCCAGGCTGGAAGCAGAAATCCTTTAGTCTCACAGACGAATCTGCAGCTGCTGTTTTCATATTTCCCGCCCACACATCCTTTCTCCAGATACAGCTGTACGCCGGAGATAGTGTGGGCGGAGCGGGAAGTCACTGGAGGAGCAGAGGTGGGAGGAGCTGTATTCCTCACTGATCTCCCGTCAGTGAGGAGGGGGGGAGGTGGTGTGTTCGCTGGGCTGTGTAAGTGTCACTGTCACAGACACTTTACAGAGCTGCAGCCACCAGTCGTCTCAGAATTTACAGACTGATTCTCCTGTCCTACGGACGGGAGAAATCAGTCTGTTTCTCCACGGTTACTGAGATAATGGGAGACTTGTCCCCCCCCCCTGCTGGTGGAGCCCTTCCTGAAGTCGCTCTCCTCCCTGCCAATGAGGATGCAGGGGGAGGGAGCAGATTGGGCGGCCGAGGCAATGCGAGGCTCTAATATTATGCGCAGAGGGAGGGGGAGAAATCCGCCCCCTCTTACTCTCCGCCCAGGGCACCCACTCCGATCTCCTCTGACAGGAGGATGGATGGGGGACGGGCTTGGGCGGGATGAAATAGCAGCGGCGGTGAGCGGCCTCTGAATACCAGCAAGAAGGAGGAGGGAGGGGAGCACTCTGGCGCTTGAGCGCCCCCACCTCTGTGGCGCCTGGGTGAACTGCACCCCTCGCACCCTGTCTAGGATCGGCCCTGGGTCTACTGCTAACATTACTGCCCTCGATCTGCCCTTAGCGGTGATACCTCACATACATGGTGCAATTGCTGTTTACATATGACCCGCGGGACTGACGATTGTGTTCGACTTTGCGCAAGAGCAGGGCGAGACTGGGGTGCTTTTTTTTTTTTATTATTAATTTTGCTTTTTATTTTATTTTTAAACTGTTCCTTCCATATTTTTTTTTTTTTTTATCATTTTTATTGTTATCTCAGGGAATGTAAATATCCCCTATGATAGCAATAGGTAGTGACAGGTACTCTTTTTTAAAAAAAAACTGGGGTCTATTAGACCCTAGATCTTTCCTCTGCCCTCAAAGCATCTGACCACACCAAGATCGTTGTGATAAAATGCTTTCCCAATGGCGCTTTTTTTATCGGGGGGGGGGGGGGGGGAGACATTCCTTCCCACTGCTTGTAAAAGCAGTCCAGAGGCTAATTAGCCGCTAGAATTGCTTTTACATGAAAGCCGGCCGCTGTCTAAAAAGAATGATACCAAGATGATATCTAAACCCACAGGCATCATTCTGGTTGCTGGTCCTTGTTGGACATGTATTGTAATCTTTTTTTTCATGCAGCCTGTTGGCTGAACGAAAAAAAAGAGATTGATCAGTGGGTATGCCCACCATTAGAATACCTCCCTTCATTCACCCACTTCTAATGATGGGCATACATGCACCATTTATATATGCCGAAGCATGGGGGCATCCTCCCGCAAAAGTTATGCCGCGTACACATGGTCAGACTTTTCCACGAGCAAGCCTTCGTCAGAATTTCGACCATATGTACGCGGCATTAGGAGCAAAAAAAAAAAATCACTCCTCCACCCCTGCTGCCCCCATGCTTCGGCATATATGCTCTTTTTTTTAACTGTGGTGGTGAAATCACCTCCTACAGCACTGGAGTTGCAGGGATCAGGCCTGTCTCTGTGAATGCTGCAGTTATGTGTGTTGTGTTTTGTAAGTGACCGATCGATACTGCACTAGGGTGGCCTGGGCTGGACGGAGGGGCAAAACGCAGGTGCTAGCAGGTATCTGGGCTGATCCCTCTAACACTGCATTTTTGGGTACCCTAAACTGCTGGGGACGCTAGTATAGATCTGATCAGATCAGAAATTTATCTGTTCAGATACTATACCACTAAGGGAGGTGTATGCTTCACGCGTGGGTGTTAGCGCTACTGGCACTAACCTGACGCTGCCTGGGGTGACACAGACCCTCTCTGACGCTAAAACCTAATTGATATCCCCCGCCGGGCTATCAGGGGGTTAAACCTTTAATGGGTTATATACGGCGGGTGCCCTGACACTATAAAAAGCAAACTAACCAGCGTCACCCGTAACACTTATACGGTGATCACTGGTGAAAGGGTTACCTAGGGGCAATCAGGGGGTTAAAACCTTTATTAGATAATATATGGGGGTACCTGACGCTATAAAAACCTGGCGGTGAACCTAAAAAAATAACTGACTACCTAGCGGCACCAGCATAACTAATACAGCGAACAGAAAAACGATCGCTTAGTGACACTGGCAAAAGGGGGTGAAAGGGTTACCTGGGGGGCGATCAAGGGGTTAAACCTTTATTAGGTAATATATGGGGGTACCTGACGCTATAAAAACCTGGAAGCGAACCTAAAAAAATAACTGACTACCTAGCCATGGGCGTCCGCTCCATAGGGCAAGGGGGGTCAATTGCCCCCCCCCCTGGAAGTCAGAGTGAAGACACACTTGCCCCCTGTGTTGCAATGGCCGCCACGGCCACCTCCGCGGAAATCGTGGACTTTTTTTTCTAATTCTGCAGACTGCTGCTGGCCTGGGGGGTGGGGCTGCTCTCAGTCTTTTCCGACTATCTGTCCCTCCCTCCTCACCCCCGGCCCAAGCATCGGATTGGCTCTGCCGCTCAGGTCTCTGCTTAACATCACCGTGACCTTGACCTGGCTGTTCCGTGATTGGCTGCTGCCTCAGCCTGCCTCTGCCTGTGTAAAATGTGCCTATGTCGATCTGGCCAGCGTGGCGCTGGCTACTCCCACAGGTGCGTGGCGTGCAGTGGCCAAGACAAGAGACTGAATACGCTGCCAGTGCCTTCCCTATCGCTGAAGAACTACAGGTAACAGCAGTGCCTGTGCCACGACACCACTGTGTACATCTTTTTGTATTGCAATACATCTGTGTTGTGGCTACAGTATAGGCTGTTTTCATCAAGATCAAAATATGGCCACAACAGATGTATTGCAATACATTGCAATATAGAAAGATGTACATTCTCTAGGCTATATTTATATGGGCATGGAGTGAAGCGGAATTATCCTCAAGAATGATGCCCCCCCCCCTGAAAAAAGTTCAGCGGACGCCCTTGGGTCCCTCCCTGCCCACTTTGCCAACACAAAGTCCTTCCTTATTAATAATTTTGTGATTTTGAGCAAATTTTATTATCATTATTAAAGCTCTGATCAACCATTCCCTCCAGGGATGATTTAAGTTACTAAGCTAATCTATATTGAATACCATAAATATATTATGTATAATGATTATATACACACATCATTGTTTATTAATTGTTTTGTTAATCTTTGTTCTGCCCCCCCTTTCTCCTTCCCATTCCCGCCCCCATGTCCAATTTCCCCTCCCTTCCCCCCACCCCCTCCCTTTCCCTTTTTCCTTTCCTGGTGGTGCCCTGCCCTGGTTGGACGGCCTGAGGATGCTGAATATGGGACCTTCTGTGGTACTATGTGGCCGCCCGAGCGTCACCTGCAAACTGGCTTCTCTCCATCGCAGAGGTGGCGGGCCAATCAGCTGCTCTTGTTGAATCCTGTTACAGATGCGCCTGTCTACGTTACGACGCATGCGCTGGATCCCCTCGGCGCATGCGCGTTGACCCCCGGCCTGTCCGAATGACGTCACCACGGGCCATCCGATTGGTTGACTACGGATTGGGGCACATATTTAAAGCCTGCTGTGTGGCGCTGCTATTGTGCAGGAATCTTTATATACTCTATGGTGCGGCTATACTCGGGGACAGGAATTGCAGGTTGGCATACTCTACCCTCTTCAAAGGGCTACATCACTGTTAGTGTCTGCTATATATTGCTGATGTGGCAATGTCCTCTATCTTCTTTCCTTCTCTGGCTTTTAGGTCCCTTTTAAAAACTGAAAGTGGGTCGCCATGCAATACTGGTCTCTAATGATGGGACCAGCTGGGACCGCTCTCATTTCAAGCCGCCTGGCTTGTATCGCTACTTGAATATTCTGATTTACCATAGCCATTGAAGGCCTTTTTGATGCCAACCAGCAAACTGTTTTAACACACTGTGATAGGTGAGTTCTACTATCTCACAGTGACGGCTTATGTTATACTTCTTACAGTCAATCCACCCACATATCCCACCTATCCCCACAACCTTCCCCCCCCCCCTTCTCCGTTTTGTTACCCCTTTTCAACTATCTAGCATCCCAACTTAGTCTAGTACACTTCACCTAATTATCTGTTAGACAAACAACCTATGTAGCTCACTAACTGAGGCCATCCTCCATATTATACTATAGGATCTGGCACCACAATTGATAATTCAATATCTGAAATATGTGCCCCCATAGTTACCCTTTGCTGTCTCGCATGCTCCCCTTTGGCTGTTCATCCTAGGTATGGCCCACTGGGGGCCTGGGTAGTTTCAGTGTTACCTAGACAATTTTTTAATTTATTTTGTTAATTATTTCTTATTGTAACATACCTATGTAAGATTTCTGAATTGTTTTTTGCCGTTCTAAAATTTCTTGTTAGTCTAACTGCGAGGCTCCTGAAGAAGCGTGCCTACACGCGGAACTTGTCGAGTGAAACGCCTATCACATGCAACAACGTTTTCCACCTATTTTCTATCCCACTTATTACGGATCATGTATTGTATGGAATAATTATATGTTTTGTTCCATTGAGGGTTTTAGAAATTACTATGTATAGGTGATGGTTGCTGTATTGATATAGGCTTTTATACAAGACTGTGTATATGTGATTTATATTATATGTAATAAATTTATACTTTTTTAATCTATTTTGTAGTACTGTGGCTAAAAAGTCCAAGTCCCACAATTCCCATTTCTATTCCATATAATTTAGGAAGTGGCACACTAACACTCATGTTGATATCCATAGATACCACTCTATGCTGTGATACAACAATGTTCTCTTTTTGTTTTCAAAAGAGGGGTTGTGCCTCTGTAACCAAGGATAACCAATAACCACAGGAAAATGAGGTGAGGAAATTACTTGGAATTGGATTATCTCATGGTGAAGATCCCCCACGACCATGGTCAACTGAGCAGTCTCATGGGTCACCTGGGCAGGCTGTAGAGGTCTCCCATCAATAACCTCAATGGCAAGTGGAGTAGCACGAAGCTGCAGGGGAATTGAGTGCTTGGACACAAAGATATCATCTATGAACAGGCCTTCAGCCCCAGAGTCGATTAGAGCCAGTATCTTGATGGACGACTCGGACCAAGAAAGGGTAACTGGCACCAGGGGCTTATCCTTCTCGATAACTGGAGATGTAACAATGCCACCTAAGGTCTGTCCCCTACAGGACCTTAGGTGCAAGCGTTTCCCGGCCAGGTAGGACAAGACTTCATAAAGTGACCTGCCTGGCCACAATAAAGGCACAATCTCTCCCTCCTCCTAAGGGCCCTCTCATCTGTAGAGAGACGTGTGAAGCCCAATTGCATATGTTCTACATCACTGGCAGACTCGGTACCAGGAGGTATGGGAGGTGAGGGAGGCAAGGGTGGGTCTGCAAAGCTCTGAGCCAAACGTACAGGAGGCTTCCGCAAGCGCTCCTTAAAAGAGAGAGTCTCCCTCGGAGTCTGGAGTCAATGAGGATGGCAAACGTGATCAACTTCTCCAGCTCAGTGGGTATGTCTCGGGCTGCTATCTCATCTTTGATGTGATCCGAGAGACCATGAGAGAAAGCAGCCACGAGGGCCTCATTATTCCAAGCAACCTCTGCTTCCAGAGTACGGAACCCAATGGCGTAATCGGCAACAGTTCTCATACCCTGTTTGACTGATGTCAGGCCTTTGGCAGCAAACATGGAGCATGCGGGAACGTCAAATACCCTCTTAAAGGAAGCCACAAACTCTGGGTAACTCTGGACAATGGGTTTTTGCATCTCCCATACAGGATTTTCTCAGGCTAAGGCTCTCTCAGAAAGCAAAGATATCATGAAGCCTACTTTGCTTCTGTCCATGGGAAACGCCTAGAGCAGCATCTCAAAGTAAATCTCAACCTGGTTGAGAAGCCCTCTGCATTTAAATTTCGCCCACGAATCACTGGGGAAGCGGAGCGGAACCAGACACAATTCATATAGAGTTAAAATATTAGGAGGCGGGTGCCAGCACCAAGACCGGAGCAGCAGCAGGGACGGCCTGCAACACAGGTTGTACCAGAGCAGCCACATTGGGAGGTTCCAGGTAAGCAGTGCGATTCAGGAGCGTCTGTAACGCTATGGCAAACTTATCCATGCATTGATCCTGCTCATCTGATCTGGAAAAAATATTACCAACAAGTTGATTGCCTGCAACTTCTGAATTTGTGGCCTTTGCCTACTGTCAGGAATCATGAATCAGGCTGTTCGACCGTTCGTCAAATTTTGAACATTATGGGCCGTTCGCGCCAAATTCGAGTGGCGCGTCACGGCCCATAATTCACTGCGGCATTGCAGTGCATTGCTGGCTAATGATTGGCCAAGCATGCACTATGACCCGCATGCTTTGGCCAATCACAGCGCGGTAAGAACGGAGAGCCATAATTGGCCAAAGCCAGGGTGGCTTTAGTACACGCCCCACACTATATAAGGCCGCCCGCGTGGCGGCCTTGTGTAGTGTGTTGCGACAGAGAGAGAGAGAGATTTAATTTGAGTTAGATTTGAGCAGGCAGGCGAGTCAGTTAGCTGCAGTTACAGTGTGTAGAGGATATATATGCATCCTAGGTGTTGTGTGTATGTATATATATATATATATATATATATATATATACATATACATATACACACACACACACACACACACACACACACACATTATATACACACTGTATTTAGTTTAGCTAGATCCGTTCCTGTTATTCTCTTCATAATATACTGAGGAGGCAGGCAGGTGATTGTGGTAGCTGCAGTATTTTCAGTTAGTGTACTGTGTCCTTTGCACAGTGTGCACCTATAGCTACCTGAATACAATTGCTGGTGTTCTTATATTAAAACCACAGGCAGGAAGCTGCAGTATTTTCAGTTAGTGTACTGTGTCCTTTGCACAGTGTGCACCTAAAGCTACCTGAATACAATTGCTGGTGTTCTCATATTAATACCACAGGCAGGGAGCTGCAAGTATTTTCAGTTAGTGTACTGTGTCCTTTGCACAGTGTGCAACTAAAGATAACTGAAGAAAATTGCTGGTCTTCTCTTACTAATAATACTACAGGCAGACAGTTGATTCTGCTAGCTGCAGTATAATCTATATCTATCTATCTATCTCTATATATATATATATATATATGTAGCGGGGTGTTCCCCTTTAAGACAGAGAGACAAGAAGTTCCAGGTGAGAGGTGAGTCGGATGGAAGTAAAGAGACATTATTGGAAGTGAAAGCACAGGAGAGAGAGACTACATCTCCCAGTACGTCTTGCAGCACCCAGGGTGCATTGCTCCAGAACAGAGACTGCTGGGGCAGACTTTATAAAGGGGAGGCGGAGTTTTGGTCGCTCTCTTTGGACACCCCTCTCCTAGCAAGAGGATCTCTGTGCTGAACTGCTGTGTGCACAAGGCCTGAAGCCTGGGCCGTGTGCTCCTTTCCAAAGAGCCCCTCTGCCAGCCTAGCAGAGCCTTAGAGACATCTAATTCTCCTTGCTGCAGTAAACCAGAAGGATTGAAGACTTGGATGTCGGTGGATTCCTGTTCCTAGACAAATCGATGGAGGAAACGGACTTAGACTTGTCCGGGTGGTGAGAGCTGTTTAAAGACAGATACTTTTATCTTTACTATTCGTTTGGATTACAAGTTGTTCTTCAAGTGCACCACCAAAGATTGCTAGCGAATATTGTTTCACTGAACTTCCATTTAGATCAGTCAGGCCTGACTGCATAGGTAGACATTGCTGGGTGTTAGTCTACCCATGAGGGGAAGTAGCTGTAAAAGGGCAGCGCTAGAGTTGCATAGCAATACTTAATTATTCTGATTACTCTGTTTATCTTTATTACTGTTTATTGCAGGGATCTGCAACTTGTTATACTGTTGTTTATTACTTGCCCATTAGCCTCAGTAAAATATCTGGGTCAAGTACATTGGTGTCAGTTTCACTTACTTTAATAGAAGTTTTAAAGTATATCACTGTGTGTGTTTGCCATAGGACTGCATCACCTAGAGTTGCGGTCACGCGGTCCTATCTCCCCTTACTAGCTGTGCCAGTAGGGGGTTGAGCATATTGCCGGGGATTGGCGGAGCTGTCTTCAGGGCCCAACTAAATCTGCGGCCTTCTTAGTTGGAGGTATCGCTACACGTGGGGTTCTCGTCCGGGATCCTGATACAGCAGGTGAACGCCTGAAGTGCCGGCATGGACCCCACCAAAGTAGTCCAATGGTGCGAAGCAGAAGGGACACGCTCAGAAGCGAGCGTGGCCATTGAACTTCCAGGGAGTGACTGGAGAGAGAAACAAATTAAAGAAGTGGTACAAATATTGTCCCCGGATAGAAAGGCTTACGTGGTCGCAATGAGACCAGACTCAAGGACCAACTGCACCTATGCACTGATAGAGTGGGGACAGGATGTCCCAGAAAACTTCCACGGTGCCAGTATAAAATTGTCCGAAAAGACTGAGTTCCACCTGACACATCCCAGTCAGAAGCAGTTAGAACCCTTGGACAGGAAAGCAGGGGCTGCTGTTAAATCGCAGGCAGAGCAACAGCTGATTGATCTGAAACGACAGTACCGTGACATACAAGAGAGGTTTCAGGAGACTTCCAGTATGATAGCTGAACGCATTAAGGAGTTACGTGTCGCTCCTGAGGATCAGAAAGATGGTCAGATAAAGCCCAAACCTGGGAAGGTACCGAAGAAACGAGCTCAGGGTCGCCTGCAGGAAGTAACCATCCGGAAGGATTTCCGCATTGATGGCCAGATAGGAGAAAGAGGGCAGAAGGACAAACTGTCCTACACCAACCTCCTACACCAAATAGAGTTGGGGTTACAGAAAGGATATCAGGAATCTGAAATTAGAGAGGCTGTAATCCATGCCATCAGCCCAGGTTCAAGTGTCAGGGGCATGTTAGAGAGGAAGGGTGGATTGACCCTGAACCAGCTAAAGAGGATACTGAAAAGCTATTATGAGGAGGAAGATGCCGCTGAGTTATTTCATCGACTGATAAATATGACCCAGGAGAGTGGAGAGACTCCTCAGAACTTCCTATTCCGGGCCATTGAGCTCAAGGACCGCCTGTTGTCCACATCCAAGGATGAAGGAAATGGGGAGCATTTTGGAGTCGAGCTAGTCCAAAAGAAATTCCGGAGATCTGTGACTACGGGATTGAGGAGTGACTACATCAAGCTACAGCTGAAGCAGCATTTGGAAGATCCCTCAACTCCGGATGAGGTCCTCATTGAGAAAATGAATAAAGCAGATAAGATGGAGATTGAGAAGGACCAAAAACAGAGGAAACTTCAATCTCCTAGCACCACAAGTGCCAAAGTACAACAGATAGATGTCCCTTCAGACACTCGGGAGCTTAGTGTACTGGCAGCAAGCACTGAACAGAGATCATGGTCTTCACCTATTCACCACTTCCCCACAAGTCAGACTGGACTGGAGGAGCTGTTCCAGACCCAGAAAGAAATACTAGAGATGATGACGATGTTGATGACTCGTCTGGTGAAACCCCAGACAGAAGAGGTCTCACCACTCATGGCACCAAAGACCCCTACCACTAATCGCTCTATGAAACCAATACAGAGAGCCTGCTTCAAATGTGGAGGAAAAGGACATCTCAGGCGAGTATGCCCAAGCCTGGTAGTTGAGGAAAAGTCCAAACAGCTGGCGGGAAACTTCAGCGGGCCCCGGTGAAGGAGCCAACCGGGTGCCCATCATTTTCAGTGAGTTCCAAACTGAATGAGAAGCTAAGGAAGAGAAAAGACAAAACTCCTCAGAGGAACTATAGTATCCCTCAGCAGGGGTACACCCCAAAGAGAGAGGGCCAGACCCCTCAGAAGAGGCACAGCATTCCCCAAAGGGAATGCACACCTAAGAAAAACTATAATATCCCTCAGCAGGTCTGTACGCCCATTAAAAGGAGGGAAATCGATGCATACCAGGCCCAAGAAAGACTAAAGTCAAAAGGGAGATGGACGAGAGAGAGTCCGAAGGGAAAGGACCAGAAGAAGGCGACTCCTGCCAGGCCATATCCGGAGAAGCTGGTAGGCCCATCTCCTGTAGTGCCCATTCAAGTGGAGGGAGTATACACCAGAGCCATCTTGGATACTGGGGCACAAGTGACCCTACTATACCGGGATTTCTACGATAAGCACTTGAGTCATCTGCCCATCCAGAACATAGAGGAGCTGGAAATATGGGGAATTGGAACCCAGAGCTTCCCCTATGATGGCTATCTGCCCATCCGGATGACCTTTGACCCATCTGTGGATGGGAAGGCCGAAGTGTTTGACACCCTGGCAGTTGTGTGCCCTCGGCCGCCAGGAGCCAACAAGAGCTCTCTTATAATAGGGACAAACACGGACCTGGTCCGAAGACTCCTGACCCCTTTAGTGGAAGAGAAGGGGCAAGCAGCCACCAAGATCCATCCCATGCTGAGGACGGCTTACCAAAGGCTGGTCCTAGAGCAGAAGACCCCGGTGGAGGGGATAGGGAAGGTGTGGAGACTTGGAAGAGGAAGGGTTGTGTTGCAGCCTGGCGAAGTAACCTGTCTCAGAGCCACTGTGAAGCTTACTTGGGAGCAGCCTGGACCCTTTGTCGTGCTGGAATCCGACCCAAAAGGAGAGTCCTCAGGTCTGGAAGTGATACCAGAAGTGATTCCGCTGAAGGTTCTGAAGAAGGCCCATTGTAGAGTTCCAGTGAGTGTTAGAAACACTACCAGAGGCCCCATGGAAATCCCTGCCAGAATGCTGCTGGGCCAGGTGAGCCCTGCTGCCCTGGTTACCCTGTCAGAAGTAAAGGGGACGGGTGAAAGAGGAGATCTTTGGGAGAAGCTGTCCATGGAGAACTTGAATCTATCCAGGGTTTGGAAAGAGAGAGCCAAGACCCAGTTAACTAGATGGGAGAAGATATTCTCCAGAGATGAGTTCGATATGGGGTGTGCAAGGAGTGCCACCCATCGGATCCGCCTCCAGGAAGACAAGCCCTTCCGAGAGAGAGTCAGGCGGGTCCCCCTAGCAGATCTGGAGGATCTAAGGGAACAACTTGCAGAACTCAAGAGGACTGGTGTGATACGGGAGTCCAGGAGCCCCTATGCCTCTCCCATAGTGGTGGTCAGAAAGAAGAATGGGTCATTGAGGCTCTGTATAGACTACAGGACTCTCAACAGGAAAACCATCCCCGACCAATACACCACTCCGAGGATAGAGGATGCCCTACAGAGCTTGTCTGGAGCCAAATGGTTCAGCGTTATGGACCTCAAGAGCGGGTACTATCAGATCCCTATGCATCCAGAAGACAAGGAGAAGACAGCTTTCATAACCCCAGTGGGGTTCTTTGAATTCAATCGGATGCCCCAAGGTCTGTCTGGAGCCCCAGCTACTTTCCAACGTCTCATGGAGAAGACTGTAGGAGACATGAACCTTATTGAAGTCCTTGTATACCTGGACGATGTCATTGTCTTTGGGAGAACCTTGGAAGAACATGAAGAGAGGCTGGAAAAAGTGTTGAGAAGACTAAGTGAGGAAGGACTCAAGCTTTCGCCTGAGAAGTGTCGGTTCTATCAGTCTTCTGTGAACTATCTGGGGCACATAGTGTCTGAAGAGGGGGTGGCCACAGACCCTGAGAAATTGGAGGCAGTTACCTCCTGGCCACGACCCACCACAGTAACAGAACTCAGATCCTTCTTGGGGTTCTGCTCCTATTACAGGAGGTTTGTGGAAGGATTCGCCCGAATTGCTAGACCATTGAATGAACTACTCAAGACCGAGGGGGAAGAGGACGACTCAGGGCCCAGGAAGCCGGGAGAGTCAGTCAGAGATCAGTGGAACCAGAAGTGTGAAGAGGCCTTCCAGGCATTAAAGGAGAGCCTAACCACTGCCCCGGTCTTGGCCTACGCAGACCCAACCAAACCCTATGAACTGCACGTGGATGCTAGTCATGACGGTCTGGGAGGAGTACTTTACCAAGAACACGAAGGGCAACTGCGGCCTGTTGCCTACGTGAGTAGGAGCCTGAACCCCTCGGAGAAGAACTACTCCACCCACAAGCTGGAGTTCCTGGCCCTTAAGTGGGCGGTAGTAGACAAACTCAAAGATTACCTATATGGGGCGGAGTTCACTGTGAAGACCGACAACAACCCCCTTACCTACCTTTTCACCACGGCCAAGCTGGACGCCACTGGACACAGGTGGCTGGCCGCACTGTCTGGATTCAGCTTCAGCCTAAAGTATAGGCCAGGGGCTGGGAATCGAGACGCAGATGCTCTGTCCAGGAGATCTCATTCCCCCACCATTGAAATAGAAGACTGGACCCAAGTGGCACCGGACGGGGTGCGGGCCCTTTGTCAAGGAGCTGAATTCCAAGCCCGAGGAGGCTCCAGAGCAGAGGAAATAGGAGTTACCACGGTGGGAGTCCCCAAACACTACTGTGGAGTAGCTCAATTGGAAGAGGACAACCTACCAAGACTGTCCAAGAAGGAATTGAGGTGTGACCAATTGAAAGACCCCATGGGGAGATTGGATCCTGATTCTCCAAGGCCTCCAGGACCAAACAGACTCATGCGTCAACCTTCAAAAGAAGCTTGCCTGCTGAGGAAGGAGTGGGATAGGTTGCAGTTACATCAGGGAGTGGTCTACCGAAGGGGCCCCTCTGATGACTCAGAAGATAAGTGGCAGCTGTTCCTCCCAGAGAAACATCGGGAGACTGTTCTGATTGCCCTGCATGACAATCATGGCCACCTAGGGGCTGAAAGGACCTTTCAACTTGTCAGAAGTCGGTTCTATTGGCCCTGCATGAGGGCAGAGGTAGAGGAGTACTGCCACTCATGTGCCCGATGCATCCAGAGGAAGACTTTGCCCCATCAAGCTGCCCCAATGGGCCATCTACAAAGTCAAGGCCCAATGGATCTGGTATGCATTGATTTTCTCTGCCTCAAACCCGACCTGAGTGGACTAGGAAATGTTCTGGTGATAACCGACCATTTCACCCGGTATGCCCAGGCTTTCCCGACCAAAGACCAGAAGGCCTCCACCGTAGCCAAGGTACTTATGGAGAAGTACTTTGTCCATTATGGGCTGCCACAGCGACTCCATTCAGATCAAGGGAGGGACTTCGAGAGTAAACTGATCCGGAAGCTCCTGGATTCTTTGGGAATCAAAAAGACTCGAACTACACCTTACCATCCACAGGGAGATGCTCAGCCGGAAAGGTTCAACCGAACCTTGCTCAACATGTTGGGGACTCTGGAAAGTGAGAAAAAGCAACATTGGAGCAAACACATAGCAGCCACAGTACATGCTTACAACTGCACCATCAGTGATGCTACAGGCTACTCCCCATATCGACTCATGTTTGGGAGAGAGGCGAGACTACCTGTGGACCTGGCCTTTGGCACCTCTCTGGACCATTCCTCAGTCACATCCCACAAAGGGTACGTGGACAGGCTCAGACAAAGCCTGAAAGTAGCTTATGAGCAAGCTCAAGCAGCTTCCGACCAAAGGGGGGCTAGAAATAAGAGGAACTTTGACTTGAAGGTCCGGGTGCAAGACCTACAGCCTGGGGATCGAGTGCTGTTACGCAACCTGGGGATCCCTGGGAAGCACAAACTTGCAGACAGATGGAGATCTGAACCTTATGTCATCTGTAGGAAGTTGCCGGGCCTACCTGTCTATAAGTTGAAACCAGAAGGAAAGGTAGGCCCACTGAAGACGTGGCATCGGAATCACCTGCTCCCACTTGCTGAGGCAGTTAGAATACCTCCTGCGGGAGACTCCCCTGAACCGGCCTCTATTCTGGATACTCCTAGGCCGAACACTCGGTCGCAGACCTCCCGAGCTGAAGATGGAGAGGCCTCTCAACTTAGTGAAAATGAAGAAGGAGAACTTGATTGGCTGTGGCCTTCCCCAACTCCAGAAACTTCTAATATTGATCTTCCAGCCACTGAAGACACTCAAGATGGGACACTGAACCCAGAAGCCACAGAGTTCATCCCTTCTAGTCCTTCAGCAGAATACTGGGAAGATGCCCAGGATGGTTGTTCAGAGGGGAGGGAAGCCTGAGGCGCCAGAGCCAGAAATCCCAAGAGAGCAAAGGGCTCGAAGAGTCATCCGGCCTCCTAAGAAGCTGACCTACCCACAAATGGGGAACAGTTCGGAAGACTCTGTAGTCACTGCTAGAAGGAATGCTGAGAATCCGGATCCTTCCACTGTCCATTTAGTGGAGGGCAACCCCAGCTCACTCTCTGGCAGTTAGACAGGTCGCCCCCACTGAAGCGACCTGTAGACAGGACAGCTCCCCATCCTATGATGATTGGTGGGAGGCTCCTCTGTCAATCCTATGCAACCGCATTGAATCTAAAATGTTTTGCAGATCTAAAAATGTTAGATGTCTTTGGGGACCAAAGAGTTCAAGTGGGGGGAGTGTGTAGCGGGGTGTTCCCCTTTAAGACAGAGAGACAAGAAGTTCCAGGTGAGAGGTGAGTCGGAAGTAAAGAGACATTATTGGAAGTGAAAGCACAGGAGAGAGAGACTACATCTCCCAGTACATCTTGCAGCACCCAGGGTGCATTGCTCCAGAACAGAGACTGCTGGGGCAGACTTTATAAAGGGGAGGTGGAGTTTTGGTCGCTCTCTTTGGACACCCCTCTCCTAGCAAGAGGATCTCTGTGCTGAACTGCTGTGTGCACAAGGCCTGAAGCCTGGGCCGTGTGCTCCTTTCCAAAGAGCCCCTCTGCCAGCCTAGCAGAGCCTTAGAGACATCTAATCCTCCTTGCTGCAGTACACCAGAAGGATTGAAGACTTGGATGTCGGTGGATTCCTGTTCCTAGACGAATCGATGGAGGAAACGGACTTAGACTTGTCCGGGTGGTGAGAGCTGTTTAAAGACAGATACTTTTATCTTTACTATTCGTTTGGATTACAAGTTGTTCTTCAAGTGCACCACCAAAGATTGCTAGCGAATATTGTTTCACTGAACTTCCATTTAGATCAGTCAGGCCTGACTGCATAGGTAGACATTGCTGGGTGTTAGTCTACCCATGAGGGGAAGTAGCTGTAAAAGGGCAGCGCTAGAGTTGCATAGCAATACTTAATTATTCTGATTACTCTGTTTATCTTTATTACTGTTTATTGCAGGGATCTGCAACTTGTTATACTGTTGTTTATTACTTGCCCATTAGCCTCAGTAAAATATCTGGGTCAAGTACATTGGTGTCAGTTTCACTTACTTTAATAGAAGTTTTAAAGTATATCACTGTGTGTGTTTGCCATAGGACTGCATCACCTAGAGTTGCGGTCACGCGGTCCTATCTCCCCTTACTAGCTGTGCCAGTAGGGGGTTGAGCATATTGCTGGGGGTTGGCGGAGCTGTCTTCAGGGCCCAACTAAATCTGCGGCCTTCTTAGCTGGAGGTATCGCTACATATATATATATACACACACACAAACACACATACACACATCCCAGCTTTATGCAGCTACATCTCACTGCAGGCCATTAGTATGTCTGGAAGGACAACAAGGAGAGGCAGACAGTCACGAGCCAATAAAAGAGGGCAAGCAGGCTCTGAGTCTAGAGGCAACAGTGCTGGTCGTGGACACGGTGCATTCTCATCAGCACGTGGCCGTGCTACATGCTTGTCCTTTTTTTCGGCAGCTGGCCGTGTTGAGCCGCAACATGCCGAAGACTTGGTAGAGTGGATGACCAAGCCGTCCTCATCCTCCTCATCCTCTCACCCAGGCTCAGGGTACTTTGTCTGGCAAAGCAGCTGCCAAAGCGGCCTCTTCCCTCGGCTCAATGGCATCAGTCACTCCTTCCCTAGCCCCACCATGTCCTCCTGAGGAGTCCCCCAAACTGTTTGACCACAGTGTTGTGCACATGCTGCAGGAGGATGCACAGCGTTTTGAAGGCTCCGATGATGGCACCCAACTAGAGCTAGGCAGTAACTTGAGCCCAGAGAGAGGGGGGCCCAAGAAGGACAGCAATCTGGCAGTCATGTTCCCCCAGCTGCAGCATACTGCCAGGTTTGCTACAGTGATGAGGAGGGAGGGGATGATGAGGTAACGGACTCTACGTGGGTGCCTGATAGGAGAGAGGAGGAGGAGGCACATCTCCAACGAGGCATGATTCCCTTCAGGGGTTCGCTCCCAGCTATCCACATGCCCAGCGGTTGAATACTAGCTTGGCTAAATTGATAGCACTTCAACTGCTGCCTTTTCAGTTAGTAGACTCTGCCCATTTCCGTGAGTTTGTGGAACGTGCGGTTCCTCAGTGGCAGGTTCCCAAACGCCACTTTTTCTCACGGAAGGCGATTCCGGCTCTCTACCGGCATGTGGAAGGCAATGTCTTGGCCTCGCTGGACAGGGCAGTCAGCGGTAAGGTGCATATTACTGCTGACTCATGGTCCAGCAGGCATGGACCCCTGTTACCTATCTTTCATGGCGCATTGGGTGACTCTGCTGGCAGCTGGGAAGGATGCAGGACAAGGTGCAGTAGTGTTGGAGGTTGTTCCGCCACCACGCCTCCAAAATGCTACTACTGGTGATTCTGGCACACCTCTCTCCTCCACCCCCTCCTCTTCTTCCTCCATGGCCTCTTACTGTGCTTTGACCTCGGAATCAGCGGTGCTCGGTAGGCGTTCAAGGGGCTACGCAAGTATGCAGGCAAAAAGATGCCATGCGGTGCTTGAGCTGGTGTGCTTGGGGGACAGGAGCCACACTGGGGCAGAGATTCTGTCAGTTCTGCAGGGGCAGGCTTAGAGGTGGTTGACGCCACGCCAGCTTAAACCAGGAATGCTGGTTTGCGACAATGGCACCAACCTCCTCTCCGCCCTCCGGTGGGGACAGCTGACCCATGTGCCCTGTTTGGCTCACGTCCTTAACTTGGAGGTGCAGCGTTTCTTGGGCAGGTACCCGGGCTTTGTGTGCATTTCCGCCGGTCATATAATGCCAGTGCTCGGCTGGCTGACCTCCAAAAGGAATACAACCTGCCCAAGAACCGTCTAGTCTGTGATATGCCCACCAGGTGGAACTCAACGTTGGCCATGCTGCAGCAGCTGCACATGCAGCAGAGGGCCATCAATGAGTATCTGTGCCAATATGGCACCAGGATAGGGTTAGGGGAGCTTGGGTTTTTTCCCCACGCCAGTGGGTCATGATCAGGGATGCATACACTGTCCTGGCACCATTTGAGGAGGCCACGAGGATGATGAGCAGTGACCGTGCATTCATCAGTGACACTGTCCCTCTTGTCAACCTGTAGGAGCACACTGCGTGGAATAATAGACAGGGCACTTGAGGCAGAACAGAGGGAGGAAGAGGAGGACTTCCTTACCTCTCAAGGCCCCCTTTATCCAGACAGACAGACAGTGTTCCTGCTGGCCCGCCTATCACACAGGAAGAGAAGGAGGAGGAGAAGGAGGAGGAGGAGGATTGTGTCAGCATGGAGGTGGAGACTAGTACTCAGAATCAGCAGCAGTCTTCAAGGGATCAATTACAGTCCCAAGAAACCCATGGACTTGTACGTGGCTGGGAGGAGGTGGCTGCGGATCATGTTGTCCTGAGTGACCCAGAGGACTCCGGACCGAATGCCTCAGCAAACCTACGCTGCATGGCCTCCCTGATCCTGCAAAGCCTGCGGAAGGATCTCCGTATTCATGTGATCAAGGAGAGGGATCATTACTGGCTGGCAACCCTCCTTGATCCACGTTACAAGGGTAAGGTTTCGGACCTTATCTTGCCATCGCAGAGGGAGCAGAGGATGAAACATCTTCTGGAGGCCTTGCAGAAAGGTCTGTGCAATGCATTCCCAGAGACTGGGAGGTTACAAACTCCTGGTCCTG
The DNA here is from genome assembly GCA_029206835.1 of Rana muscosa. NCBI lineage: Eukaryota > Metazoa > Chordata > Amphibia > Anura > Ranidae > Rana > Rana muscosa. The sequence goes on along the minus strand of CM055116.1, from coordinate 553,487,421 downwards.
GACAACGTGTTGCTGAGGCTTCGGTCAGTCAAAGAAGGAGCGGTGGAGAAGGTGGCCATCTGACCGATGCGTTCAGACAATTTTTTAGTCCACAGCCCCAAGGTATGATCGGTTCCAGCAACCATCGCCAGCGTCTGGTTTACATGGTGCAGGAATACCTAGGGGCAAGATCAGACTTGGACACCTTTCCCACCGAAAATCCTCTGGGTTACTGGGTCTTGAGGATGGATCACTGGCCAGAGCTTGCACAGTATGCAATTGAGCTACTGGCCTGTCCTGAATCCAGCGTTCTTTCGGAATGCACATTCAGTGCTGCTGGAGGCTTTGTAACCGATCACACTGTGCGCCTGTCCACCGAATTGGCTGACCTTCATAAAAATGAATCAGTCTTGGATCACCAGCTACCAAGCACCTGATGCTGATGTAACCGAATAATTTTTTTTTGAATGGGAGATCCCTTCAAGACTGCCTATGCTGATGCTGAGTGACTATCCTCTTATGCTGAGTGACTATCCTCTTCCTCCTCAATGTTCATGCTGATAGCTTGTAAGAACATTTTTGGTTCTGGGCACCGGCACCAGTGGCTAAGGCCCAATTTTTCAGGCCCTCTTTAACAGGGGCATGTAATTACAATTTTGATGCAATAATTTGCAGCAGGGCTCATTCCTGCGCTCCAACTATAGTATCTGTGAAGGGTTGCAGTGTTGTGGCAGCAATGCCTAAAGCCCAATTTTTCTGCCCCTGTTCAGCAGGGGCATGTAATTACAATTCTTGATACAATATTTAACAGCAGGGCCCATTCCTGCGCCCACCAAGGGTAACTGTGAGGCCTTACAGTGTTGTGGCAACACCAACACCTAAGGCCCAAATTTCTGCAGAGTATATACGGCAGGCCCCTACTTTCAAACATCCAACTTACAAACAAGTCCTACTTGCAAATGGAGGGAGACAACAGGAAGTGAGAGGAAATCTACCCCTAGGAAGGGAAATTCTCTCCTGTAAGAGTTAATATGGCAAAAACGTGTCTCCTCTCCACTTATGTTTTATCACCAATCCTTGTTTCACTAAAAACCCCAAATTTTCAAAAACCAATTGTCATTGGCACAGAAAGTGAGGTGAAATCTTCTGAACAGGTGCACAGACAGCAAAACAAATGTTACAGGGTTGATAACCCTTGCCTATGTTTTCCAAAAAGCTTAAAAATAGATTTTTTGGCTGGAGCTACACTTTAAAAATGTACCAGTTCTAAATTACAAACAGATTCTACTTAAGAACAAACCTACAGTCCCTGTCTTGTTTGCACCGCCTGTCTACTGCTGTACAGAGTATATAGGGCCTGAGGGCCCCACGCCTTTCCTTTTTTTAATTTGTGTACGGGGTTCCCCTTAATATCCATACAAGACCCAAATGGGCTGGGGGGGGGGTAGTCCCATAGACTTTAACGGGGTTCGATAGTTTGCGCAAACTTTCGGTCCGTTCGCAGGTTCTGGGGTGTTCGGCTCATCCATACAGAGCACAGAGCTCTGAGAAGGAAGGACTGAGCCCGGCCCTGACAAGACTATATATACACAGTGTATTCGGTGGTGTATAGTATATAATACACTTCAGGCGGTGTATTTTTATATATACAGTATCTCACAAAAGCGAGTACACCCCTCACATTTCTGTAAATATGTTATTATATCTTTTCATGTGACAACACTAAAGAAATGACACTTTTCTACAATGTAAAGTAGTGAATGTACAGCTTGTATAACAGTGTAAATTTGCTGTCCCCTCAAAATAACTCAATAAACAGCCATTAATGTCTAAACTGCTGGCAACAAAAGTGAGTACGCCCCTAAGTGAAAATGTCCAAATTGGGCCCAAAGTGTCAATATTTTGTGTGGCCACCATTATTTTCCAGCACTGCCTTAACCCTCTTGGACATGGAGTTCACCAGAGCTTCACAGGTTGCCACTGGAGTCCTCTTCCACTCCTCTGTGGCGACATCACAGAGCTAGTAGATGATAGAGACCTTGCGCTCCCCCTTTCCGTTTGAGAATGCCTCACAGATGCTTAATAGGGTTTAGGTCTGGAGACATGCCTGGTCAGTACATCACCTTTACCCTCAGCTTCTTTAGCAAGGCAGTGGTCGTCTTGGAGGTGTGTTTGGGGTCGTTATCATGTTGGAATACTGCCCTGAGGCTCAGTCTCCGAAGGTAAGGTATCATGCTCTGCTTCAGTATGTCACAGTACATGTTGGCATTCATGGTTCCCTCAATGAACTGTAGCAAAGTGTCATTTCTTCAGTGTTGTCACATGAAAGGATATATTAAAAATGTTTACAAAAATGTGAGGGGTGTACTCACTGTTGTGATTTTGTGAGATACTGTATATACACACACACACACACACACACACACACACACACAGTCTAGTGTGTGTATATATAGAGTGTGTGTGTGTGTGTGTGTCATGTTAGACACTAAAGTAAACTGCAACAATGTATTTTCTTAATACCAGTTGATAAAAAAAAACACGTGTTTTCAAGAAGTTGTATATTATCTGGATAGAAATGATAATGCTTTTCATACAGTTGAGTGTTCATAGTTATTTCTATCCCTATTTTAACACTCAAGTATGTTGATCTGTGGGAAGCAACCACACAGCCTATTTATGAAATTCCTATTTATGAAATTCCTGTGTGGTTGCTTCCCACAGATCAACATACTTGAGTGTTAAAATAGGGATAGAAATAACTATGAACACTCAACTGTATGAAAAGCATTATCATTTCTATCCAGATAATATACAACTTCTTGAAAACACGTGTTTTTTTTATCAACTGTTATTAAGAAAATACATTGTTGCAGTTTACTCTAGTGTCTAATAGGGATGAGCTCCGCGTTCGACTCGAACATCGTGTGTTCGATCGTCGTCGAACGTTTGAACGTTTTGGGTCGTTCGCGCCAAATTCGAGTGACGCGAACGGCCCACAATACACTGCGCCATCGCAGTGCAATCCCGGCGCTGTGATTGGCCAAGCATGTACTGTGACCCCGCATGCTTGGCCAATCACAGCGCCGGCAGCGAGGAGAGCCATATTTGGCCACAGGCAGGATGCCTGTGGCCAATTATAGCACAGGGGGGTTTAGTACATGCCCCACACTATAAAAGGCCGCCAGCGCGGCGGCCTTGTGTAGTGTGTTGGCGTGCAGGGAAAGAGATACATAGGCAGGGACAAAGTTAGTGAAATTTGGACATTTACCTTGTGTGTAGGGAGAGAGAAGGATAGGTAGGGACAGTGTCAGTGATATTCTGCTACACCTTGTGTGTAGGGAGAGAGAAGGATAGATAGGGACAGTGTCAGTGATATTCTGCTAAACCTTGTGTGTAGGGAGAGAGAAGGATAGGTAGGGACAGTGTCAGTGATATTCTGCTAAACCTTGTGTGCAGGGAGAGAGAAGGATAGGCAGGGGACAGTGTCAGTGATAGTTTTGCTAAGCCTCCTGCACAGTATACACCTGAAGCTAACCCTTATTGCTGTGTTTTCCTGTTGTGTAACACAGGCAGGCATCTGCAGCACTTACAGCGGGCGTAGTGTGCTTCTTGCAAAATATACACCTGAAGCTACCCCTTATTGCTGGTTTTCCCATCTCCCTGCAGGCCTTTAGAATGTCTGGAAGGCAAACAAGGAGAGGCAGACAGTCAGGAGCCAATAAAAGTGGGCAAGCAGGCTCTGTGTCTAGAGACAACAGTGCTGGTCGTGGACGCGGTGCATCGTCATCAGCACGTGGCCATGGGACACGCTTGTCCTTATTTTCGGCAGCTGGACGTGTTGAGCCGAAGACTTGGTAAAGTGGATGACCAAGCCCTCCTCATCCTCCTCATCCTCTCTCACCCAGGCTCAGGGTACTGGCAAAGCAGCTGCCAAAGCGTCCTCAATGTCATCATCAGTCACTCCTTCCCTAGACCCACCGTGTCCTCCTGAGGAGTTCCCCGAACTGTTTGAGCACAGGGTTGGGTACATGCTCCAGGGGGATGCCCAGCGGTTCGAAGGGTCTGAAGATGATAGGCTAGAGGAAGGCAGTAGCGTGAGAGCAGAGAGAGGGGATGCTCAAGAAGGACACCAATCTGGCAGTCATGTTCCAGCAGCTGCAGCATACTGCCAGATTGGCTCCAGTGATGAGGAGGGAGGGGATGATGAGGTCACTGACTCCACGTGGGTGCCTAATAGGAGAGAGGAGGAGGAGGAGGAGGCACATCTCCAATGAGGCAGGATGCCCTCCGGGGGCCAGCGTAAGGGCAGCACACCGACTGAATCACACCGCAGAGCTCCGCCTGTGCAGGGCGCTGCCTCTGCCCGTTATTCCAAAAGTTCTTCTTTGGTGTGGGCCTTTTTTGAGTCGAGTGCATCAGATCGCACCGCTGCTGTTTGCAACATATGTCTGAAGCGTATCTCGCGTGGCCAAAACATCAGCTGCTTGGGCACCACTTGCTTGACCAGATATATGTTGACCTGCCATGCAGCTCGTTGGCAAGCCTACCTTAAAAACCCACACCAAAGAACAAAGCGGACCTCTCCTTGCTCCGCATCAGCTGGGATCTCCAACCCCACTATACCTTCATTCCTCTCTGAAACCTGCACTGAGAGGAATGAAAGTGTAGAATTAGGTGTGCCACAGCCAAGTACTTGCGGGCACTCTGCTAGCAGTACACCAATGTCCGATTCTAGCAGGCAAATTTACCTGCCCCAGTTGCTGGACCGTCGAAAGAAGTTCACTCCCAGCCATCCACATGCCCAGCGGTTGAATGCTAGCTTGGCTAAATTGCTAGCACTTCAACTGCTGCCTTTTCAGTTGGTAGACTCGGCCCCCTTCCGTGAGTTTGTGCAATGTGCGGTTCCTCAGTGGCAGGTTCCCAAACGCCACTTTTTCTCATGGAAGGCGATTCCGGCTCTCTACCGCCATGTGGAAGGCAATGTCCATGCCTCGCTGGACAGGGTGGTCAGCGGTAAGATTAATTTTACCGCTGACTCATGGTCCAGCAGGCATGGACAGGGACGTTACCTTTCTTTCACGGCCCATTGGGTCACTCTTTTGGCAGCTGGGAAGGATGCAGGACAAGGTGCAGTAGTGTTGGAGGTTGTTCCGCCACCACGCCTCCAAAATGCTACTACTGGTTGTGACACACCTCTCTCCTCCACCCCTCCTCTTCTTCTTCCTCCATGGCCTCTTCCTGTGCTTTGTCCTCGGAACCAGTGGTGCTCCGTAGGCGGTCAAGGGGCTACACAAGTACGCAGGCAAAAAGATGCCATGCTGTGCTTGCGCTTGTGTGTTTGGGGGACAGGAGCCACACTGGGGCAGAGGTTCTGTCAGCTCTGCAGGGGCAGGCCGAGAGGTGGTTGACGCCACGCCAGCTTAAGGCAGGAATGGTGGTTTGCGACAATGGCACCAACCTCCTCTCCGCCCTCCGACAGGGACAACTGACCCATGTGCCCTGTGTGGCTCACGTCCTTAACCTGGTGGTGCAGCGGTTCTTGGGCAGGTACCCGGGCTTACAGGATGTCCTGAGGCAGGCCAGGAAAGTCTGCGTGCATTTCCGCAGATCATATAATGCCAGTGCTCGGCTGGCTGAGCTGCAAAAGGAGTTGAACCTGCCCAAGAACCGCCTTATATGTGACATGCCCACCAGGTGGAACTCAACGTTGGCCATGCTGCAGCGGCTGCACACGCAGCAGAGGGCCATCAATGAGTACCCGTACGGCACCAGGACAGGGTCAGGGGAGCTCGGGTTTTTTTCACCACGCCAGTGGGGCATGATCAGGGATGCATGCACTGTCCTGGCACCATTTGAGGAGGCCATGAGGATGGTGAGCAGCGATAGTGCATGCATCAGTGACACTGTACCTCTTGTCCACCTGTTGGAGCATACGCTGCGTGGAATAATGGACAGGGCACTTGAGGCAGAACAGAGGCAGGAAGAGGAGGACTTCCTTGCCTCTCAAGGCCCCCTTTACCCAGACAGTGTTCCTTCTGTCCCACCCATCCCACAGGAAGAGGAGGAGGAGGAGGATTGTGTCAGCATGGAGGTGGAGCCTGGCACTCAGCATCAACAGCAGCAGTCTTTTAGGGATGATTTACAGTCCCAAGAAACACGTGGACTTGTACGTGGCTGGGAGGAGGTGGCTGCGGATCATGTCGTCCTTAGTGACCCAGAGGACTCTGGACCGATTGCCTCAGCTAACCTACGCTGCATGGCCTCCCTGATCCTGCAAAGTCTGCGTAAGGATCCTCGTATTCTTCGGATCAAGGAGAGGGACCATTACTGGCTGGCCACTCTCCTTGATCCACGGTACAAGGCTAAGGTTGCGGACCTTATCTTACCGTCCCAGAGGGAGCAGAGGATGAGACAACTCCGGGAGGCCTTGCAGAAAGGTCTGTGCAACGCGTTCCCAGAGACTGAGAGGTTACAAACTCCTGGTCCGGGACAACGAGTTGCTGAGGCTTCGGTCAGTCAAAGAAGGAGCGGTGGAGAAGGTGGCCGTCTGACCGATGCGTTCAGACAATTCTTTAGTCCGCAGCCCCAAGGTATGATCGGTTCCAGCAACCATCGCCAGCGTCTGATATACATGGTGCAGGAATACCTAGGGGCAAGGTCAGATTTGGACACCTTTCCCACCGAAAATCCTCTGGCTTACTGGGTCTTGAGGATGGATCACTGGCTAGAGCTTGCACAGTATGCAATTGAGCTACTGGCCTGTCCTGCATCCAGCGTTCTTTCGGAACGCACATTCAGTGCTGCTGGAGGATTTGTCACGGATCACAGGGTGTGCCTGTCCACTGACTCTGTTGATCGACTGACCTTCATAAAGATGAACCAGTCTTGGATCACCACCAGCTACCAAGCACCTGAAGCTGATATAACAGAATCATTTATTTTCAAATGTCACATCCCTTCAAGACTGATGCTGATGCTGAGTGACTGTCCTGTTATGTTGACTGACTATCCTCCTCCTCAATGATCCGATTCATGATGATATCTTGGAAAAACATTTTTGTTTCTGGGTGCCGCCACCAGTGGCTAAGGCCCAATTTTTCAGCCCCTGTTTAACAGGGGCGTGTAATTAAAAATGTTTATGCAATGCTTTGCAGCAGGGCTCATTCCTGCACTCCAACTAGAGTATCTGGGAGAGGTTGCAGTGTCGTGGCACCAGCACCAGTGCCTAAAGGCCCAATTTTTCAGCCCCTGTTTAACAGGGGCGTGTAATTACAATTTTTGATGCAATACTTTGCAACAGGGCTCATTGCTGTGCTCCAAATACAGTATCTGTGAGGGGTTGCAGTGTTGTGGCACCAGTGGCTAAGGCCCAATTTTTTCAGCCCCTGTACTACAGGGGCATGTAATTACAATTCTTGATACAATAGTTGACAGCAGGGCGTTCCAGCGCCCACCAAGAGTAACTGTGAGTGCTTACAGTGTTGCGCCAACACCAACACCTAAGGGGCCAATTTCTGCAGAGTATATACGGCAGGCCCCTATTTTCAAAACATCCAACTTACAAACGACTCCTACTTGCAAACGGAAGGAGACAACAGGAAGTGAGAGGAAATCAACCCCTAGGAAGGGAAATTCTCTCCTGTAAGGGTTAATATGGGAAAAAGGTGGCTCCTCTCTACTGATGCTTTATCACCAATCCTTGTTTCAATAAAAACCCCACTTTTCAAAAACAGTTGTCATTAGGACGGAAAGTGAGGTGAAATGTTCTGAACAGGGGCACAGACAGCAAAACAAATGTTACAGGGGTGATAACCCTTCCCTATGTTTTCCAAAAAGCTTAAAAATAGATTTTTTGGCTGGAGCTACACTTAAACAATGTACGTGTTCAAAATTACAAACAGATTCTACTTAAGAACAAACCTACAGTCCGTCCCTGTCTTGTTTGCACCGCCTGTATACTGCTGTTCAGAGTATATAGGGCCTTTTTTTAATTTTGGGTGCGGGGTTCCCCTTAATATCCATACAAGACCCAAAGGGGCTGGTAGTGGGGTGGGGGGTACCCATGCCATTTTTCTCAAAGATTTTCATCCATATTACCGGGACCAGACATGACATTAAAGCCGCAAGCAGTTTTAAATGGCTTTTTTCTCCTTTAGAAATGTAATTTTGTGCAGGGACAGTTCTAAACACGGGAAACATGTGCCACTTCACAGGCACACTTTAGACACCCCCTAGGTACGATATTTAAAAAAGGGATTTTTATAACAGCTTACCTGTAAAATCCTTTTCTTGGAGTACATCACGGGACACAGAGCGACTTAGTCATTACTAATGGGTTATATAGATTACCTTCAGGTGCTGGCACTGGCCACTTCCAAACCGGAAGTACCCTCCCCTATATAAGCCCCTCCCATCCGGGAGCACCTCAGTTTTGTAGCAAAGCAATAAGTGTCCCAAAAAGAGGGGTGGGAGCTCTGTGTCCCGTGATGTACTCCAAGAAAAGGATTTTACAGGTAAGCTGTTATAAAAATCCCTTTTTCTTTTTCGTACATCACGGGACACAGAGCGACTTAGTCATTACTAATGGGACGTCCCAAAGCAATGCCAAATGAGGGGAGGGATACATAAGCTGGACGCCATCAGGCATGAGGATCTTTTGCCGCCTGCAACACACTGCGCCCAAAGGCGACATCCTCCTGACTTCTAACGTCTACCTGGTAGAATCTAGTAAACGTGTGTACCGAAGACCATGTTGCGGCCTTACATACTTGAGCCAGGGAGGCCTGGTGATGCACTGCCCATGAAGTTCCAACTGCTCTTGTGGAGTGCGCCCTAACTTTGAACGGAGGCGGTCTCTTTCTCAAGCCATAGGCTTGTATTATGACCTGTCGAATCCACTTGGCTAAAGTAGATTTTGATGCTGCCTGACCCTTTCTAGGGCCTTCCGGCAGAATAAACAAAGTATCCGTTCTGCGAATCTGAGCAGTGGCTTTTAGATAAGCTTTAACTGCTCTTACTACATCCAAAGAATGTAATAACTTTTCCTCTACCGAGCTAGGTTTGGGGAAAAAAGAAGGAAGAACCACATCTTGGTTCAAATGAAACCTCGATACCACCTTGGGAAGAAAGGCTGGATGAGGACGTAATACTACTCTGTCCTTATGGACAACCAGATATGGCTCCTTACAGGACAAGGCGGCTAATTCCGATACTCTTTTAGCCGAACAAACGGCTACTAAGAAAATCAATTTCCTGGTGAGAAGAATCAAGGAAATGTGTTGCAATGGTTCAAACGGTTGTTTCTGTAGAACCGACAGAACCAGGTTTAAGTCCCAAGGACATATGGGAATACTAACCGGAGGGCTAATACGCATCACTCCTTGTATGAACGCTTTGACTAGTGAATGCGAAGCCAAGGGCCTTTGAAAAAATATTGACAAGGCCGAAATCTGACCCTTGATAGTACTCAAGGCCAGCTTCCTATCTACAGCCCACTGTAGGAAGTCCAAAATCCTCCCTATCACGTACTTACGTGGATGCCATTTCTTGGCCTCACACCACGTAATGTACGCTTTCCAGATCCTATAATAGATCTGCCTGGATACCGGCTTCCTGGCATTGATCATGGTAGATACCACAGAATTAGAGAGCCCTCTCTTTTTCAGAATGTGGGCTTCAATAGCCAGGCCGTCAAACCTAGGGCTGGTAAGGAAGGGTGGTATATCGGTCCCTGCGACAGCAGGTCCGGACGATGTGGGAGGGTCCAAGGACTCCTCACTGACATTTTTACAATCTCCGCGTACCATGCCCTTCGGGGCCACGCTGGAGCCACCAGAATCACTGGTTTCTTTTCTACCCTGATTCTGCGGAGTAATCGCAGTAACAATTGTGGCGGAGGGAATGCATATATCAGCTTGAACTGATCCCAAGGGAACACTAGGGCATCCGAGCCGCAAGCTAGGGGATCCCTTGTGCGAGACACAAATCTGTCCACCTTTGCGTTGAATCTGGATGCTAGCAGATCTACATCCGGTGTTCCCCACCGCTGGCATATTGCCTGGAAAACCTTGGGGTGAAGAGACCATTCCCCCAGGCATAATTGTTGGCGACTTATAAAGTCCGCTCCCCAATTTTCCACTCCTGGGATGAAAACCGCGGATATGGCTGGGACATATTTCTCTGCCCACTCCAGGATGCAATTTGCTTCCCTCTGGGCTGCACGACTCCTGGTGCCACCCTGGTGATTGATATATGCCACTGCTGTGGCATTGTCTGATTGAATTCTGACAGGGGACCCTTGGAGTTTGGATGTCCATGCTACTAGGGCATACCGGGCTGCTCGTATCTCTAAGAGATTGATGGGCAGGGCCTTTTCTGCTTCTGACCACTTGCCCTGGAGAGACCATTGCTCCAGTACTGCCCCCCAGCCTATGAGGCTGGCATCTGTAGTGACCACCTTCCAAGAAACCGGACTGAAGGGTTTCCCTTTTTCCAGATTCTGGGGCACCAACCACCAATGGAGGCTCTTGCAAACGGAAGGGGACAGGGACATTGGTAAGTCTAAAGCCTGAACTTTTTTGTTCCAGGCTGACAGTATGGCCCTTTGCAAATTCCTTGAATGGAATTGACCGTAGGGTACCGCTTCGAATGAAGCCACCATTTTTCCCAGCAGCCTCATGCAGAGGCGTATGGATGGTTTTCTTTTTGTACCCACTAAGTGGGTCAAATCTTTTAAAGACGACACCTTCTCTGGAGGTAAGAAAATCTCTCTGATTTGAATCCAGCCTTAGCCCTAAGTATTCCAGACTTTTGACTGGTCTTAGAGCTGACTTGTCCCGGTTGATAATCCAACCGTGATATTCCAGATACTTGATTGTCTTGTGAATAGCTACTTCCAGCTTTTCCACTGAGTGGTCTATTAGTAGCAGGTCGTCTAGATATGCCATTATCGTTACACCTTGTGTTCTTAGATTGGCCAATAATGGGGCCAGAATTTTTGTGAACACTCGAGGTGCTGTGGCCAGACCGAAAGGTAAGGCTCTGAACTGAAAATGGCGCCCTTCTACTGCAAAGCGTAGAAATTTCTGGTGGGCCGGAAAGATGGGAATATGCAGATAAGCATCCCTTATGTCGATCGAGGCTAACCATTCCTGCCCTTGTAGGGCAGTGGCCACCGATCGGATCGACTCCATCCGAAAAGTCCTGATATTTAGGAACTTGTTTAGCCCTTTTAGATTTAATATGGGCCTCACGTCCCCATTTGGTTTGGGGACTGTGAAAAGGTTCGAGTAAAACCCGAATCCGCTTTCTTCCAGGGGAACCTTCATGATTACACCTTGGAGCAATAGTTGTTCTAGTGCCAGAAGGAGGGATCCTCTCTTCTGGGGATCTCTTGGCACGTTTGACCTCATAAATTGGGCAGGAGGAGTGCCTTTTAACTCCAGCTTGTATCCCAGACTTACTGCGGAGAGCACCCATCTGTCTCTGATGGTGTCCCGCCAGGTCTCTGTGAACAACTGAAGCCTTCCCCCCACCCGATTGAGTGGGGGCAACGCTTCATGACTTGGGGGGAGGTTTTGTACCTCTCTTGATCCAGGGCTTCTTGTTACCCTGTGATTGTCCCTGATTTCTGCCCCCTGAATTTGACCGCGGAGGCCGTCGGAACTGCTTCACAGCCGATGTGCCCGGGACTGGAGAAGTAGGCCTCTTAAAAGAAGGACTTCTACCCTTGTTCTTAACCGGTAAGAGTGAACTTTTACCGGCAGAAATTTTCTGGATATATTTGTCCAGATCTTCTCCAAATAAGCGTTCTCCATGAAATGGGAAGCTAACCAGCAGTTTTTTACAGGGAGCTTCAGCAGACCAGTTTTTGAGCCACAGAAGCCTACGCATATGTACTATAGACAGCGTAAAGCGGGAGGCCTGTTGGATTGTATCCTTTATGGCGTCCACCGCAAAACACAAGGCTCTAGGCAGGTCAGCTAGGGCAAGAGCCTGCTGATCTGGTAAGTCCCTTAAGACTTGTTTCAACTGATCTTTCACTGCTTGGCAGACTCCAATCGCTGCTACCGCAGGTTGTGTCACCATGCTTGCTGTAGAGAAAGCAGATTTTAGTAAAGACTCCAATTTTTTATCTATTGGGTCTTTGAACATTGGAACATTATCTACTGGACATGTCAGTGATTTGTTCACAGAAGAGATGGCTGCGTCCACTGTAGGGACCCTCCATTTTTTTATGAACTTATCCTCCATGGGATAGATCACCGGAAATCTCTTGGGGGGAGCAAATATTTTATCTGGATGCTCCCAATCCTGGTAAATAAGCCCTTCCAATAAAGGGTGGATTGGGAAGGAACAGACAGCCTGGGGAGCTTTTAGCGACCCCAGCGAGGAAACCGTAGTGGATGGTGGTTCCGCCAGAGGCATTTTAAATGCTGATCGGACCATGTTAGTCAGAGACTGAACCCATAATCTTTCAGCCTGAGATGCTGAGAAAGGTTCTTCCACTGTTGACTCCTCCATAACTGAATCAACCTCATCCTGATCCCCTTCAGGTAGGTCGATCCCTGTGTGGGGCTGTTCCTCCACTAACAGGCACTCTGAAGGAGGAGACGGAGATCGGACGCGCTTTCCCTGTGACAGGGAAGCAGCGATCAATGCTGTTAATCTCTCTTCCAATCCTCCCAGAGTTGAGGATAAAACCTCCTCTGTTATATATACAGGAGCAGGTGGACTGGGGACAGCCGCAGCACCAGGCACTCCTGCGGGGTTTCTACGGCTACTGACCTCTGAATTCTCAGGGGAGATTGGTGCAGTACAAGCATGCCCAATATCCTCAGAGCCCGATGGAGACCCCTTTGGCTTCCTGGAAGACCTATTTCCGGAGCGTCTGGACGACATATCCTTTAAGCACAAAGCTGAGGTATTCCCGTCGTCATACACCAATTTTGCTGGTAATAGTCTAACACAGTTGCTGCTATATACCAGCTGGTGTCCACTAAAGTGCCTTTCTATGGGGATGCCTGCATCAACCGCCTCTGTGTGCCACTGTTTGTTGCTAGCTCTGTTTGCATCCAGCTGACACTTGTACTGTGTCTTTATACCAGCTGGGACGCCTGCACATGCGCAGAAGCGCCGTGGCGCGCATCGAGCGTCATCCACCCGCCCCGCTCCTTTTTTTTCATAGGAGGCGCGTGCACGCGCCCGTGCGCCATTGGCGCCCTTTTCGAAATCAACCAGGGACTAGGAGCCAGGGCCCTTTTTGCCGGAGGGCCTGTGCGGTGGATAAGCGCAGCAACAGGGCAGAGGAAGTGGATTCCCACAGAGAAACTTACCAACTGCCTGGATCTTTTGACTTGAGGAAACCAAAGATCCACATGACAAGAAAAAATGGACTACAGCGGCCTCTAGTGGTTTAACACAGGTACCGCGGTCCCTTTTTTTTTTTTTTTCTTGACTACTATTAAAATTTTACATTTTCAGTAGTTACAGGCATACACAGATATTAGCGGGAATACCGTTAGGTAACAGACAGAAAGACAAATTAGGCTTGGGGGTCCCCCAATAGAACCAAGTTCCTGGGGGCCCCCACTTACCTGATCCCCGCCGCAGGACTTTGTTTGGTCCACAGAAGCCCAAACTTCACCTATCACGGCAGGCATTGTAATTAAACCTTCAGGGACCGGGTTCCCAAGGATTCCACTCCCCTGGACCTGTATAGCACCCTGCACAGACAACATCTTGGTCGTGGGTATGACCAGAGCTCTGGATCCCAGGGTCCAGCCCTCCTAAGAGAGGCAATTACAGGCAAAACCTTGCTCTTCTGCTGCAAGGCCCGGGTACCGACCGTTTAGCTATGAAGCTTTTTTGGTGGGATTCGGAACAGCTTACTAAGGCCCAAAAGAACCTGTACGCAAGCCCAGTGAAAACACATGTTACTCTTTGGCCAACACCTTAGACACTGGCAAAAAACTGAGGTGCTCCCGGATGGGAGGGGCTTATATAGGGGAGGGTACTTCCGGTTTGGAAGTGGCCAGTGCCAGCACCTGAAGGTAATCTATATAACCCATTAGTAATGACTAAGTCGCTCTGTGTCCCGTGATGTACGAAAAAGAAAGGAATATTTGACTTTTTTTTTTTTCACTTTATGCATCATTAAAATGACTGCTCCCGAAAAACGGCCGTTTTTAAAACTTTGTTTTGCATTGATACATGTCCCCTGGTGCAGAACCCGGGTTCCCAAACCCTTTTTAGAACAATAACATGCATATTAGTCATTATAATTAACACTTTAGATTTCGAACATTCGCATCCATTGTATTTAATAGGGTTCTAACGTTCGTGCGATATTTCGGTCCGTTCGCGGGTTCTGGTGTGAACCGAACCGGGGGGTGTTCGGCTTATCCCTAGTGTCTAACATGATATACATACATACATAAACACATATATATATATATTTTGTGTGTGTGTGTGTGTGTGTGTGTGTGTGTGTGTGTGTGTGTGTGTGTGTGTGTGTGTGTATTGTGATATTGGGGTGTTTTAGCTCAAGTGGATAGATGCGTTTTTATACAGTGAGTCCATATCAGACAGGCATTCTAGTTAAGGGCCTGGTAGCCCACGTTTATTTAAACAGAAAAACAAAAGCAAACTGTCCCTTCAGGATTCCCACGCAGGGGTTTAACTTCATTTAGCAGTCCAAAAATAAGAAAAACATACCAAGCCTCCTGGCTCTCTTGTTAGCAGTTCCCCCTGCTTGCTTTAGGTACTGATACCTTTAAACCACCAGATCTTCCAGTCTCACAGTCTTGGATGCACACATGACTATCGTATAACAGAGGTACCTTTGCTTAACATTTTAACCTTACACAATCCCACATTAACCCTCCTTACTTAAGTAAACGAGCCCACACTGGCGTTGGGGAAAACATAGGCCGTAGCAGCCTTATTTATTAAAATAATATTTTCATTAACAATAACCTAAAACATCTGTTATGAAAAACCCATCAGTCAAAAATCCCAGTGACGATCTTTGCAGGAACCTCGATTACCATCTGTGTAACTCTTGCACTGCGGTACCTCTTGAATCTGTTAATAAGCCTCAAGCCGACATGCTGGCTCAGAGACAACCATGACCGCAGTGCCCTCTTTACCCATGCTTACAGCTAACCTCCGTTAACTGTAAACCCCCCAATCAGGACCCATACCAACGACGGGTCCTGAACTCTTCTTCCCGAGGTATCCTCCTTCCCCTGCAAAGACCAGACACCCGCCACAGCACCCAATTGGAAAAACCTTTACAATTGTGTGCTCCTCCACACTCTAAGAGCCCTTTGGATGCCGTCTTGAATCCCCAACGCCCACAGGTCTATCCCCACATCATTCAGGTGAACCCCATCGCCCCGAAGGTAGCGCCATGTGTCCACCTCCAGCTCCATGTGCCGTATTACCAGCCCCCCATTCCTCACTACAAACCTAGCCACATCCCTGTTGACCTTTCTCCGGGCCCTGTTGATGCCTTCCAATGACCTAGCCATCCTCCATGATGTCCTAGCCACCATGTCGGACCAAACAATTACCATGTCCGGGAATGCCATGCGCAGACGCAGTATATCAAACTTGATATCCTTTGTCACGTCCAACATAGATCTGGCTCCTAGGTCATTGCCGCCTACGTGCAAGACTATAACGTCAGGCGGCCGGTCAAGACGTGCAAAACGATGCACCTCCGGGACCATTCTACTCCATAACATTCCCGGCACTCCCAACCAGCGAACACAGGCCTCCTGTCTAGGAAACCCCAATTGCCGGCCCTCCGGCCTAACATCTGCCCTCTTCGCCCCCCAGAACACATAGGAATGGCCCAAAATCCAGACCAGGGCCGGCCCCACACCTGCAAGAAAAACAAGCACACCACCGTAACCAACAGCAGACCCAACGAAAGCCCAGCAGACCATCCCCCCAAAATGAATGACAAACGCCACCCCCCCGCCCCCAACCCTCATACCCCCATTACTAGTTGGGGACGAATGTATAGGCAAAATCTGCTGGACTCCCACCTGCCAATGTGCTTTACCGCCTCAGAGTCCAACCCCCACCGAGCCGCCTCAGTAGCCGCCCCTATCCTGAAAGAATGCGACGCGAACTCCCTATCGTCTAACCCGAGAACTGACAAACATTTCTTGAACACAGACACAAATTGAAATTTTGATAATGGGAACCCATCAGCATGTATCAAAAACGACCCCTGATCCGGCGGTCGCACCCCCATGAACTCCCTCATGGCCCTTACTGGACAAAGCGGGGAGCCCGGCAGCGAAAAGACCTGCACCGACCTGCCCTTACCTCTTTGGTCTGTTTTGGACCTCCGTAACCACACCGCCACACTCTCACCTTGGCATCGCACCTCCGAACCCCAAATACCCCCATGAACCTTCCTAGAAGGGCTGACCAGCTCGCTAATCCTAAATGCCCCGAAAAATGCTAACGCAAAAGCAGCTCTAAACAAGCAACACTCGTATACTGAGGCGCAGATCTCCGGTAACCGAGCCAAAATTCCCTGCAGAACGTCAAAAGACACTGGACGCCTGGTGTCCCTACCCGGCCTGGATCGTCTATAACCTCTAAGTGCCTGTCGCACCCAGAAGTCTTTAGTAAGGTCCGGGCCACCCTGCCACTTGAATAAAAAGGCCAACCCAGCCAACTTCTTTCCCAACGTCGAGACGGACACCCCCCCTTCCATCTGCCGGGATAGAAAGTATAACAACAACAACTTCGCTTCAGGTCCTAATGTATCCACCTCCGTCATCCGACCCATAGCCTCCCATTCCTGCCATACCTTGTTATACGCAACCCACGTCGTCTCACTCACCGACCTTCTGATCCATCCGGAGACTACACTAATGCAATTTTCCACAGCCAGTCCGGACAAGGCACCCCCAGTTGCTCCGCTTCCGGCGCCAACTCTCGGAATCTGTCCCACTGGAACTGAGACAAAGCGTCAGCAATAACGTTCTCTACCCCGGGAAGATGAACTGCATATATAAAAACATTCAATTGTAGGCACCGCAGCACCAAGTGCCGAAGCAACCTAACTACTGGAGGTGATGAAGCCGACACTCTGTTTATCACCTGCACCACCCCCAAGTTGTCACCGTGGAACCGTACCTTCAGATCCCTGAACGCCTCGCCCCACAGTTCGACCGCCAATACCACCGGAAATAATTCCAGCAGCACCAGGTTTGTTGTGAAGCCAGCTTCCACCCAACACACCGGCCATGGGCCAGCACTCCACCTGCCTCTGAAAAAAGCTCCAAAACCAGCGGAGCCAGCCGCGTCCGTGAAAAGTTCCATGTCAAAATTACTGACAGGGCCTGTCATCCACAACGCTCTGCCATTAAAAGATTCCAGGAACGCATGCCAGACCTGTAGATCCTCCCTGTGAGCCTTTACCAAGCGCACAAAATGCCGTGGTGACTGTACCCCCGCTGTACTTGCCGACAGCCGTCGGCAAAATACCCTGCCCATTGGCAGAATGCGACAAGCGAAGTTGAGTTTTCCCAGTAATGACTGCAACGTCCTCAGCTGCACTTTCCGTAAACCCAACATACCTCTGATCTCCGACTTCAACGCCACCAATTTCTCCACCGGCAAACGGCATTCCATTGCGTCCGAATCCAGCGTAATCCCTAAGAACGTAATGACCGTTCTCGGCCCTTCCGTCTTGTCGGGCGACAAAGGCACCCCAAAGCGTTCCGCGATGTGTTCCAGCGTTGCCAACAGCACCGCGCAGATCTTGGATGAGGCTGGGCCCACGCAGAGGAAGTCATCCAGGTAGTGTATGATTGAACTTACCCCCGATACATCCCTAATCACCCATTCCAAAAAAGAACTAAACTTCTCAAACAGCGCACAGGATACGGAGCATCCCATCGGTAAGCAGCGATCCACATAGAATTCTCCATTCCACGAGCAACCCAAAAATTGGAAACTATCGGGGTGCACTGGCAGCAGGCGGAACGCCGCCTCCACATCCGCTTTTGCCATCAATGCCCCCTGCCCATAGTGCCTAACCCAAAACACCGCCGCATCAAAAGACGTATATCCCACCGTGCAAGCCTGAGGATCGATAGCATCGTTCACAGACCCTCCTTTTGGAAAAGACAGGTGGTGGATAAGTCGGAATTTGTTAGGTTCCTTCTTCGGCACCACTCCCAGCGGAGACACCACCAAATCCGCCAGTGGAGCTACCGAAAAAGGGCCACTCATGCGGCCCAATGCAACTTCCTTCCGCAGTTTCTCTGAAACCACCTCCGGGTATTGCAAAGCTGAGCGCAGATTACGAGCCACTGGTGGAACCGCCCCCAAAACGCACGGAATTTTAAACCCTTCTGTAAAACCCTTTTCTAACAAATGAGCTGCCTGCCTATCCGGATACCTACCGAGAAACGGGCGCATCCTTGCCACCATCACCGGAGTCCTCCCTCTTGTTTGAAGACTCACCAGCTCTCCCTTTCCTAAAACACCTGGACAAGGTATGTGAACCCCCACAACCGGAGCATTCATGCTTGAATCTGCACGACCCTCCAAACTTGCAAGATCCCGAATTGTATTGCCAACAGACCCCTTTTGCCTTACCGGCCGGTTGTCCTGGGGATGATGATCCACCGGCCCCCCCCCCTGAAAAAACTGATTCGGAGCCCTCGGCGCGTTCATCAAACGCATCCACAAACTAATGTCCTTGTGGTCCCACCTCAACTCCGAACGCACCGACATCTTTTGTCTGAATTCCTCATCGTATCTCAACCAGGCTGAACCCCCATACACCCTGTAGGCCTCCCCAACCGCATCTTGATAACAAAAAAGACCCGAACACTGTTCAGGCTTCTTTTGCCCGATTACGCTAGCAAGGATGGCGAATGCTTGCAGCCAATTCATGAACGTCCGCGGGATCAGGCGAAACCTACGTTTTTCTTCATCCTCCTTCTTGGAATCGTCCGGCTTGACCCTATCCAAATTAAACTTCCCCAGTGGAAGCAGCGAGAAAATCTCCATGTACTCACCTTTCCAAATCTTCTCCCGAACTTCCGACTTCAAATGTGCCCCCAACGGCCCCGCAAAACAAATGTACATCTCGCACCTAGCTGAATCCGCCAACCTGACAATGTCTTGTCTGGCCCCATCCCCCTTCTCAACCGCCGCCTGCAGCGCGTCCTCCGCTGCTGTTGTCTGCACCGCCGCCACCGAAACCGCCGGCGCCATCGCCATCACCCCCAGACCCCCGTCCCCATCTTGCGGCGGAACCCACGCCACTGCCGGGCTAACGGGGGCACTGCCCTGCCTCTCAAACTTACCCACAAGCTCCTTAATCCCCGCTAAAAACCCCTTAAAACCAATATCCATCTCCGCAGCTCCGTGCACTAAACCGTCCCCAGCAACCTCCCCCAGGGGGACCTCCTGACTACCCCCTGCCGACCCCATCCTAGCAGGCCGCACGTCAGCTAACCCCATGGAGAATAAGTGAGAAATTGACTTACCAGGCTGCCCAGGAAGTGACCCACCAGCCGATCGTCCCGTCTCCACCGCCGCCGACCGTTGCTGTGGAACGCCGTCACCCTCCGAGTCCACCAGTTCTCCCTCCGAGCGATCCACCTCTTCCTCTGCCGACGAAGGCCCACCAGGTGAAGGATCCCTGGCTGCCACGGGTCCCGACTCCATCCGGCTCCGCCCTCCAGACCCGTTCGCCGACTTCCGCGTCGCTTTTTTCCCGCCGCCACGACGTCGCTCTCCTGCATCTGTCGCTTCTGCCACCGCACCATGCCGCACCCCCGACGTCAGTGACCGGTCGCCGGCCGCGGTGGAAGGCCCGGCCACCGCGCTCTCCGATCTCCCTCGCCGAGGCGCCCGGCCCTGAGCCGACACCCGGGGGGCGGGGCCCGCCGCGTCCGACTCCACTCGTAGCGCGGGCCTAGTGGCCGCTCCGGAGCACCCGGAACGACCGCCCGCCGAGCTCCGTCCAGGTTGGGGATTCCTTTCGGCGCCTCCCCCCGCCTGCTTGGCTGTTCGCTTAGCGGGGGGGCCGAAGGGGCCCTCGAATAGGGACTCCCAGTGCGACGCTGAGCTCGTGGGGGAGGGTCGGGAGAGAAGCGCTCCGGCGCCCTGGCTTGCCGAGCTCGCCCCGATGTCCTTCCCCTTGTGGCCGCATTACACGCCGGCTCCGCCAGCATCGGCCCCAAGGTCTCTTGGAGCCAACCTGGGCCATGTTGCGCCGCCTCAGCCCGCAGCTGAGCCAGCAACTCCTGCACGTGTGCCATAACTCTCACACTTCACCCCGCTGTGTTGCCCGGGGGGGGGAGGGGACTCAACCTTTTAACTGTTATTCCCCCTGGCCCTCCCCCCCCACTCCAGCTCAGCCAATCCTGCCCCCCCTCTTACTGACCAATGGCTTGCTCTCACTCTCAGTCCCCTGTTCCCTTAGTCATGCCAGCCCTTCGCCTATGTCATTTTACTTTTTGCTCCGGGCTTTTCTGCTTTGGGCTTCCTAAACGCACACAGCTTGAAGTCCCTTAATGCACACAGCTTCTGGCTCCTTGGATGCACACAGCTTAAAGCCCTTCTATGCACACAGCGTTTGTCCTCACACAGAGACACTCACTAGCAGCTACTGCAGTAAGCAAGCTGCTCACCATCCTTCACACTCCTTCACTCTCACCAGCCCCTCATTATATTGGTTGTGTGCACCTGAGCACATACCATGCTGGCTGTCCACAAGACCCGGACACAGGGTTGGAGATCCCATCCCACCCAAGACTCTGAAGGATCTCCAAGCCATAGAAGCCCCATGTAGAAATAGCAAAATCTGAGAAAACTGCCAGAGCAGTTTTCTCTGTTTTTTTAAATTTACGCTCTGTAGCTCTGCACTCAGCCGATATGCAGACTCTGTGTCCACTTTAACCCTTTTTTCACTGGGACAGAGCCTCGCTCTGCCACATACCCCCCCCCCTCTTGTTTTGATCCAGAGGGAGAAACACCTGCACCCATCATAGTAGTTGGGACACCTCTGTGCTGGCCATCAGCCACGTAGGCCCAACCCTTTTTTCGGGTGTGCTTCCAGGTACGTCCCAGCTTGGATCTTAACAGGGTCCTATAATTCCGTATACTCTGCCTTCCCTCTCTTCTCTTTGGGTCCCTGAGCATACTCTCCTCTCTTGGGGGAACTCTGCCTACCCTGATCCTACCTTTCAGCTTACGTAAATAAGTTTTATCTTTCACCACAGGTCTTTCAGGTTCAAAAACCTCTCTCTTGTTACCCAGGGCAACCACATTGCTTTTAACAGCGCCAATCATTAAATCATATATTTTAATGTCACACTTTCCAACGCAATCAGTGCTGTCCATCTCAGTGCTTGTTAGTACCAGACCTGAGGAGGGACCACACATAGGCGAGAGATTAAATCCCACAGGACTAAAGCCAAGTTCTACCTCACCTGTTGTCCAACACTCCATGGGTAACTGATCTAACAGATGACACTGATCTAGGCACAAACTACTTCTTTCTGATGTACGCATTACATTGTTGCAGCATCTACCTATAGCACTTTTTCTCACAGTGTCTCCGGGTACTTTAAGTTGTACCTCTTTCTGAGTGATAGAAAGCATCTCTGCTAGTGCTGCATCTATTCTGGGCCCTTCCTTCTCATGAGATTTAGCTGCCGAGACAGTATCTGCGCCCTCTACTGACCACTGCTCAGCTGCACCTTGGAGCACACCAGCAGAGATGTTTCCAGTCACTACACCAGCCGGAGAGACCTTTGATGACGCCAACAGTTCTGAGCGCCTTCCAGACAACTCAGTAACTGGGAGCACCCCCTTAGAGAACCTCAGAACTATTTGCCACACTGTTAACAAGCTTCCCAGCACAGCCTGTACCACCTGGCTCCACCTATTGGTACCACGCAGCACCACCTCCGACTGCGGTGGAGACACCCAAGTGTACAGTGAGGGCACTTTTACCAACTCCAGCATTTCTAATAAAGTTTTTGTCAACTCTATGCAACCAATGTCTAAATGCGTGACCTTTTTGGGAACCTTTCCCCTGTCCGAGACATGGAGGGGCTCATCCATTGCAGCTTGTGAGGTTGAGACATTTGAAGAGACCACCATCTCCTTGAAGGTACGCCTCATCCCAGCCTGTTGCTCCCCTGGAGCGCTGTCAGACACATGTCTCCTCTTCACCTCTAACGCTACACCAATGAGCCTCTGTGAGTTAACATTAGTCACATTGTCAACTTGACACTTGCCATTATTTAGTTGCTGGGCCGTGGACAACCCATCTGCCATGCCTGCGCCCAGAACCATTCCTTCAGACTGGAGGGCATCAGCCTTTGCAGGGGCTGGCGTGCCCTTGAGCACTGGCCATTCTGCGATCCCTCCACTGGGCACAGCAGGTGTTCTGTCCACAACTCTGTCACACATCATTGCTTCGTAATTCCTTGTCACTTGGCCTAGTGCCACAACTGCTTCCTTGCACCAACCATCCCAGTCTCCTGTGGTTCCATCACTGGTGCTCCACAGCACTGCATCACCTGCTCTAGAAGGCCCAACAGGAACCTGGGATTCACTAGCCAAAACACCACACTTGTCACTTCTATCTACCTCACATTGTGACAATATTTTTTTTCTCACGTCACACTGGGAGATTGCATCCTCAACCAAGGCAAGGTGCAATACCTTATTTTGAACACCTTGCTTTGGTGGCGCTACAGACACATACAGCTCTTCACTTTCAGCTTTTGCAGGCTGATCTAACGCCTTGACAACTGGGTTACACTTAGGGTTGTGGGGCTGCGCCCACACACACTCACTATGTAATACAGTCTTCCCTTGTTTCACCAGAGTAGCACCACAGCAATCCTGGAAAACCTCTGGCTCCAACACATGGAGGCCCCATGAGAGTTCCATGGACAATCCTGCGCTTCTGGTTGTCATGGGAGATATCCTACTCCCATCATTGGTAGTAAACACATTTCCAACATTTTCAGACATGACACTAAAGGAAACACATTTTTCAATGTCATGATCACCAATACCATCACATTTGCCAACAGTAACACTTTTGTCAGCATAACCATCAGAATTTTCACTACGTGTAGACATAACTGCTACTTTTGTGGATTGTCTATTACCCACCAAAGCCTCCGAGTGACTCCTCACAGCGCCCTCCTTTTTTAAAGGGGCACCCTTTCCTACATGGGCAGCTCCAAAGTTGACCTGGGAAACGCTCGGCTCCGTCACTGCGGGCTTCTTGGAAGTCTCCCTGGGCAACCCTGCAGTACTTGTCACTAGGGAACATGGCACAAGCACTGTTTTGGTCACCCCTAACTCTATTTTCCCAGCCACCTGCTGGACTAATAGCAGGCACATGCAGAGTCCCCATGTCCTTTCCAGTCTTTAGCCCTGCAGCTAGTTGGGCTTTATTCTGTGCCTCCCCACTGCTCTGGGTAGCACACTGCCGCAAGTCTATGTCCATTGGCACTGCGGATCTCCCCACTGGATCTACTCCCACTTCACTGGGTTCAGTACCATAAACTGGAACAGTCTTACCATTTTCAGTGGCTGGCATCATAGCCTTCACTTGAGTGTGCTGTCTCTCAGCTGCATCCATACCAGCTACTGTCTCTTTGGGGCCATATGGCGACACTGCAGCCTTTCCAGACTCTTCAGCGGTGTTCCAGAACCTTGGGCAAGTAAAGATCCCAAGCCCCACTTGACCACATTCCAAGAACGGTACTGGACGCTGAAATTTAATTTCTTGGCATCTCCTCAATGCCTGGCTCTCTGTTGCCATGGGATACCACTCTTGAGGACTCCACTGGTCATGACCATCAGCAGACAGACTCCTTGGATCCCCAACATCCCTGCTGGCCTGGACGTTGCTTCCACGGACGACCATTCTCCTCTTTTCCACACGCTGTTGTCCACCCGGCTTCCTGTTGCCAGGGACAACCTCTTTCACTTCACTTTTAACTGGGGGTGACATGAGTAACTTACCCCAGATCACAGAGATTTCACACTCAGTCAAATTCTCTGGTTTGACTGGGGCATGTGGTGAAATACCCTCTAGCCACAGTAGCCTTTCTCTTGCTTCAGCAAGGATCGCCTCCTTTTTCTGCTTTGACCGCCCCATCCTTGCGGTGTTGTACACAGCAACCAGTAACACAGTTCACAGCAGAGGGAAGAAAATGGGATTCTCCTTTCACAGGTACACAACCTGCATGCAACACAGTCCATCAAACTTCTGTGCAATGATGTTCGCCTGGCTGCCACACACAGCTAGCAGCAGTTCATCGCAGAGAAAAAAATTGACTTTTCGTTCACAGGTACACCACCTGCAACACACAATGCCTTTCGCCTGGCTGCACTTCCACACTCAGCCAACAGTTCCTGACCTGAACTCACTGTGGAGCAAGGACCCGGATTCCACCGTAGTGTTGCCCGCTGAATCCACCACTGTGATATTGGGGTGTTTTAGCTCAAGTGGATAGATGCGTTTTTATGCAGTGAGTCCATATCAGACAGGCATTCTAGTTAAGGGCCTGGTAGCCCACGTTTATTTAAACAGAAAAACAAAAGCAAACTGTCCCTTCAGGATTCCCACGCAGGGATTTAACTTCATTTAGCAGTCCAAAAATAAGAAAAACATACCAAGCCTCCTGGCTCTCTTGTTAGCAGTTCCCCTGCTTGCTTTAGGTACTGATACCTTTAAACCACCAGATCTTCCAGTCTCACAGTCTTGGATGCACACAGCTTTGGGCTTCCTAAACGCACACAGCTTGAAGTCCCTTAATGCACACAGCTTCTGGCTCCTTGGATGCACACAGCTTAAAGCCCTTCAATGCACACAGCGTTTGTCCTCACACAGAGACACTCACTAGCAGCTACTGCAGTAAGCAAGCTGCTCACCATCCTTCACACTCCTTCACTCGCACCAGCCCCTCATTATATTGGTTGTGTGCACCTGAGCACATACCATGCTGGCTGTCCACAAGACCCGGACACAGGGTTGGAGATCCTATCCCACCCAAGACTCTGAAGGATCTCCAAGCCATAGAAGCCCCATGTAGAAATAGCAAAATCTGAGAAAACTGCCAGAGCAGTTTTCTCTGTTTTTTTAAATTTACGCTCTGTAGCTCTGCACTCAGCCGATATGCAGACTCTGTGTCGACTTTAACCCTTTTTTCACTGGGACAGAGCCTCGCTCTGCCACAATATATATATATATATATATATAAACACTAGACTGTGTGTGTGTGTGTGTGTATATATATATATATATATATATATATATATATATATATATTGTGAGGGGGCTAGCTCGGCAGCGGGTATGTGTGACCCCCGGGATGGGCTCCCCACCCAAAACAGGCCCAGCAGACGGAGGTTGTGGTTTTCAAAATCAAAAAGGTGCGGTTTATTTTCTATTTACAGTGACAAAAACACAGCAAGGCAAAAAAAACATAAACAAAATAACTCCTGGTCAACTTGACCTCTGACTAAACTTACAGGTTTCCTAACTAACGACTGGGATCAGCCTAGTGCTGTCCTAGTCCCTGGTTTTAAATGTCCAAGCAAAATATAGCCACACAGGCTTTCTCTCACCGCACAGGGGTTCACTCTCCCTAGACAGTCCACACAGGTCTGCTTCCAGGCATGAGCTAACATCTAATGAATCTGGGAATTCTTATAGAGGCCTAAATGAGCTGACAAGCTTCAGCTGGCCTCATCAACTCCCTGTCTGTACGACGCCCAGCCCTCTCCCTAGAGGTATGAGTCATCCATGAGCCCACTAGTCTCAGCTGGGCTTATACAACTCTCCACCTAGCTGTATAAATCGGCGTAAAGCCTGAATCTGGGCGAAATATATCTACCCCCCTGGATGCAACCAGGTGACTTTACCTTCCTGCTGTCACATACCCCCCCCTCTTGTTTTAACCTCGGGGTTGGAACACCAGCAATCAGGCATTCATGTACTCGAGACAAAGCATCCACATTCCCCATTTGAACGCCAGGGCGATGCTTTACTGTGAAGTTGAATTCCTGGAGGGCCAGGAACCACCTATTCACTCTTCTATTTGTTTCCTTGTTTTGAGCCATCCACTTTAACGGAGCGTGATCCGTAACCATGTCAAAGTGCCTACCTAGCAGGTAGTACCGAAGGGAATCTAGAGCCCACTTCACCGCTAAACACTCCTTTTCAACGGTGGCGTAATTTACCTCATGGGACTTCAACTTCCTGCTGAGGTAAATGACTGGGTGCTCTTCCCCGTTCCAGACCTGGGACAATACTGCTCCTAACCCCACATCTGACGCATCACTTTGTACGACAAAGTCTCTAGAGAAGTCGGGTGAGTACAACACTGGCTGGCTACATAAGGCTTGTTTCAAGAATTGGAATGCTGCCTCAGCCTCGGGGGTCCATTTAATCATGACCGACCCTTTCCCCTTCGTCAGGTTGGTTAGGGGCACAGCCTTAGAAGCAAAGTGGGGAATGAATCGCCGATAATACCCAGCGATTCCCAGAAAGGCTCGTACCTGCTTCTTGCTGTTGGGACGTGGCCAACTCTGGATGGCCTCGACTTTGTTGAGTTGGGGTTTTATTACTCCCCTCCCAATGGTGTACCCAAGATATTTGGCCTCCTCCTGCCCAATGGTACACTTCTTGGGGTTAGCCGTAAACCCTGCTTCCCGAACAGAGTCCAGGACTGCTTGCACTTTTGGCAGATGTGAGGCCCAATCTGTGCTATGGACAATTATGTCATCCAGGTAAGCCGCAGCATACTTCCGATGGGGCCTCAGCATCTGGTCCATTTTCCGCTGGAATGTGGCCGGCGCATTCTGTAACCCGAACGGCATTCTTTTATATTGGAACGCCCCGTCTGGGGTTACAAATGCGGTTTTCTCTTTGGCCGACTTGGCCAGGGGGATTTGCCAATACCCTTTTGTGAGGTCAAGAGTCGTCATGTATCGGGCTGTTCCCAGCCGGTCGATCAACTCATCTATACGTGGCATGGGGTAGGTGTCAAATTTTGTAACTTTGTTCAACTGACGAAAATCGTTACAAAATCGCCAGCTCCCATCCGGTTTAGGCACCAACACAATGGGACTAGACCAATCACTTTGGGACTCCTCTATCACCCCTAAGTTCAGCATTCTCTGTACTTCCTCCCGTATTGCCTCCCGTCGGGCCTCTGGGATCCGATAGGGTTTTAACTTCACCCTTTCACCGGGCGGGGTAATAATGTCATGCTCTACCCCAGATGTTTGTCCCGGCAGCTCAGAGAATACCTCCTTGTTGCGAAGTACAAACTCCTTAACCTCCTGTTGTTGGGGTTGTGACAAGGTGGCTGCGATTCCAACCTCAGGAATCACGCAACCAGTTTGAGCTGGTGACCAAGTGTCTGCGACTAGGGACTCTCTATCCCTCCAGGCTTTCAACAGATTAACGTGATAGATCTGTTCGGGCTTTCGCCTTCCTGGTTGTCTGACCTTGTAATTCACTTCGCTCACTTTTTCCATTATCTCGTAGGGGCCTTGCCATTTGGCAAGGAATTTACTTTCAACCGTAGGGACAAGTACCAATATCCTATCCCCCGGGGAAAAGGTACGGGTCTTGGCTCCACGGTTGTACACTCTCTGCTGTGCCAACTGCGCTTGGGCCAAATGTTCCTTCACGATGGGCATTACCTGTGCAATTCGATCTTGCATCAGGGCGACATGCTCAATCACACTCCTGTGGGGAGAACTCTCACTTTCCCAAGTTTCCTTGGCAATATCCAACAGCCCTCTTGGGTGTCTCCCATACAGTAACTCAAAGGGGGAGAATCCCGTAGAGGATTGGGGCACCTCCCTAATAGCAAACATCAAATAAGGAAGTAGACAGTCCCAATCCCTTCCATCTCTATCCACCACTTTCTTCAACATTTGTTTTAGGGTTTTGTTGAATCTTTCAACCAGCCCATCGGTTTGGGGGTGATACACAGATGTACGCAATTGCGTCACTTTGAACAATTTACACAGCTCTTTCATAACCCGGGACATAAAGGGTGTACCTTGGTCCGTAAGCAGTTCTTTACAAATACCCACCCGGCTAAAAACAAGAGATAGCTCTTTGGCTATGGTTTTGGCCGAGGTATTTCTGAGAGGGATCGCTTCTGGATAACGGGTGGCATAGTCCATTATAACCAATATGTACTGGTGCCCCCTAGCGGACTTGATTATAGGACCTACCAAATCCATTGCGATTCTCTCAAACGGGACCTCAATGATGGGTAGAGGGACCAGCGGGCTACGGAAATGTGGCATCGGGGCCGACCTCTGACACACAGGGCAGGAGGAACAATAATTTTCTATGTCCTTCATCACCCCAGGCCAATAGAATCTCTGTAATACCCTCTCTCGGGTTTTCTCTGTCCCCAGATGACCTCCA
Source organism: Rana muscosa (assembly GCA_029206835.1). NCBI lineage: Eukaryota > Metazoa > Chordata > Amphibia > Anura > Ranidae > Rana > Rana muscosa. Next base: position 553,458,959 of record CM055116.1, on the reverse strand, counting down.
AGAATGTGCCCATGGGCCAACTCCAACACCAACTTCCTGTAAGGTTTGGGCACCACAAGCTGCTCAACGGTTTCTTCTGCCCTTTTTGCCACCCGATACAGTAGGTCCTTCTCTACGCTGAAGTATGGGTAAGTGCCAGTATTATCTGGGTTCACTAACTCGCCATCTATTTTCACTACGTTTTCCCGTGCCTTTATTAGGGCGGGGTCTTTCAACTGTTCTGTGGCAAAGTTTTCCCTGTGAACCTCAAGATCAGAAAACTCCACAGACGGTAGGTTTTCGTCTGAGGAGGTGGGCTCCTCTCCAGTTTCTTGAGTCTCCCCTGCCAATACTGACAAGGGAAATTCCGGAGAGTCCTCACCACTCTCAGGGGAGTTCTGGCTATCACATTCCTGGTACATAGGGGCACCAGTGGGGGGCTCAGGATCATCCCACAGTTCCCAGAACTTCGGAAACTCCCTTCCCACAATGGCGTCATGCGGTAACTGAGATACTAAGCCCACTGGATGAGAGAGGGTACCTTTGGGGGTCTCGAAACACACCGTAGTCACTGGATACTCTCGGGTGTCCCCATGCACACAAATAACGGCTACCTTGCTATTCCCAGAGACCTCTGTTTTAACTAACTCAGCCTTTATCAGGGTCACAAGGCTACCTGAATCCAGCAATACCACAACATTTCTACCATTAATACACATTTTGCATAAATGTTTCTCAGTTCCCCGAATGGCAGTGCATGCGACTGTCGCACACAGCGACTGACGTCTGCCCGTCAGAAAGTCACACTGCATGGGTTCCTCCACAACCGGGCAATTTGCTGCAATATGTCCCGCTTGCCGGCAGCGGTAGCAAACGATCCTTCTTGCGGCCTCTTGAGCCGCTGATTTCCCAGGCTGTTCTCGCCAAACTTGGGGTAGAGCTCCCACCCTCTCACTCTCTCCACCCTCACCCCTTGGAATCCTCTTATCCGCCCCTGGGGATGGTCTGGTCTTAGGGTGGAAAGTCCGAGTGTCTCTGGAAGAGGCCGTCAGGTTCTCTGTAGCCAAGTATTTCTCCACACGATCCACAAGACCATCGGCCGTCTCTGGGTCTCCATGGCTTACCCACTTTTGGATGGCAGTAGGAAGAGCTCTCAAAAACCGATCCATTACAACACGTTCCACAATCTTTGGTGCGGACAAAGTCTCTGGCTGTAGCCACTTTCTGCTCAGGTGAATGAGATCATACATTTGAGACCTGGGGGGTTTTCCAAGCTGGAAAGTCCAGTTATGCACACGCTGAGCCCGGACAGCCTGGGTGACACCCAGCCTTGCCAATATCTCAGCTTTTAGCATCACATAGTCTTTTGCTTGGTCAGGCTCCAGGTCATAGTAAGCCTTCTGCGATTCACCAGTTAACAGAGGAGCCACCAGTCCAGCCCACTGCTCCTCAGGCCACTTTTCTCTTTCAGCAGTCCTTTCAAATGTGGTCAAAAATACCTCTGGATCATCCTCTCCAGTCATTTTTGTCAATAAACGACTCACCCCAAAGGACGCGGTATTAGTGGGACGGCTTTCCTCACTGGTCTGCGGACGTTGCTGCATTACTGCTTCCATTTGTTGTAGTCTCTGCTCTTGCTTCTGTAACAGGTCTATGAAGCGGGCCTCAGATTGCTGCTGGGCTTGTTGCTGAGCTTCCAGACTCTGTTGGTGAGCTTGCTGCTGGGCTGCAAGGCTCTGTTGATGAGCTTGCTGCTGGGCTGCGAAGTTCTGTTGTTGAGCTGCAAGGCTCTGTTGATGAGCTGCAAGGCTCTTTTGCAAACCTGCATTTGTCTGCTGTTGATTGGCATTTGCTAGAGCCAGCTGCTTCAGTATCTCCTCCATGCTGGCTTAAAAAAAACTGCCACTGGTTCTCCACCAACTGTGAGGGGGCTAGCTCGGCAGCGGGTATGTGTGACCCCCGGGATGGGCTCCCCACCCAAAACAGGCCCAGCAGACGGAGGTTGTGGTTTTCAAAATCAAAAAGGTGCGGTTTATTTTCTATTTACAGTGACAAAAACACAGCAAGGCAAAAAAAACATAAACAAAATAACTCCTGGTCAACTTGACCTCTGACTAAACTTACAGGTTTCCTAACTAACGACTGGGATCAGCCTAGTGCTGTCCTAGTCCCTGGTTTTAAATGTCCAAGCAAAATATAGCCACACAGGCTTTCTCTCACCGCACAGGGGTTCACTCTCCCTAGACAGTCCACACAGGTCTGCTTCCAGGCATGAGCTAACATCTAATGAATCTGGGAATTCTTATAGAGGCCTAAATGAGCTGACAAGCTTCAGCTGGCCTCATCAACTCCCTGTCTGTACGACGCCCAGCCCTCTCCCTAGAGGTATGAGTCATCCATGAGCCCACTAGTCTCAGCTGGGCTTATACAACTCTCCACCTAGCTGTATAAATCGGCGTAAAGCCTGAATCTGGGCGAAATATATCTACCCCCCTGGATGCAACCAGGTGACTTTACCTTCCTGCTGTCACAATATATATATATATATACATATACTGTATATATACAGTATCTCACAAAATCACAACAGTGAGTACACCCCTCACATTTTTGTAAATTTTTTATTATATCCTTTCATGTGACAACACTGAAGAAATTACACTTTGCTACGATGTAAAGTAGTGAGTGTACAGCTTGTATAACAGTGTCAATTTGCTGTCCCCTCAAAATAACTCACACAGCCATTAATGTCTAAACCGATGGCAACAAAAGTGAGTACACCCCTAAGTAAAAATAGCCAAATTGGGCCCAAAGTGTCAATATTTTGTGTGGCCACCATTATTTTCCAGCACTGCCTTAACCCTCTTGGACATGGAGTTTACCAGAGCTTCACAGGTTGCCACTGGAGTCCTCTTCCACTCCTCCGTGACGACATCACAGAGCTAGTAGATGATAGAGACCTTGCGCTCCCCCTTTCCGTTTGAGAATGCTTCACAGATGCTTAATAGGGTTTAAGTCTGGAGACATGCCTGGTCAGTACATCACCTTTACCCTCAGCTTCTTTAGCAAGGCAGTGGTCGTCTTGGAGGTGTGTTTGGGGTTGTTATGTTGGAATACTGCCCTGAGGCTCAGTCTCCGAAGGTAAGGTATCATGCTCTGCTTCAGTATGTCACAGTACATGTTGGCATTCATGGTTCCCTCAATGAACTGTAGCTCCCTAGTGCCGGCAGCACTCATGCAGCCCCAGACCATGACACTCCCACCACTATGCTTGACTGTAGGCAAGACACACTTGTCTTTGTACTTCTCACCTGGTTGCCACCACACACGCTTGACAACATCTGAACCGAATAAGTTTATCTTGGTCTTATCAGACCACAGGACATGGTTCCAGTAATCCATGTCCTTAGTCTGCTTGTCTTCAGCAAACTGCAGGCCTTCTTGTGCATCATCTTTAGAAGAGGCTTCCTTCTGGACGACAGCCATGCAGACCAATTTGATGCAGTGTGCGGCATATGGTCAGAGCACTGACAGGCTGACCCCCCACCCCTTCATCTTCTGCAGCAATGCTGGCAGCACTCATAGGTCTATTTTCCCAAAGTCAAACTCTGGATATGATGCTGAGCACGTGCACTCAACTTCTTTGGTCGACCATGACAAGGCCTGTTCTGAGTGGAACCTGTCCTGTTAAACCGCTGTATGGTCTTGGCCACCATACTGCAGCTCAGTTTCAGGAACTTGGCAATCTTCTTATAGCCTAGGCCATCTTTATGTAGAGTAACATTTATTTTTTTCAGATCCTCAGAGAGTTCTTTGCCATGAGGTGCCATGTTGAACTTCCAGTGACCAGTATGAGAGAGTGAAAGCGATAACACCAAATTTAACACACCTGCTCCCCATTCACACCCGAGACCTTGTAACACTAACGAGCCACATAAAATCAGGGAGGGAAAATGGCTAATTGGGCCCAATTTGGACATTTTCACTTAGGGGCTTACTCACTTTTGTTGCCAGCAGTTTAGACATTAATGGCTGTTTATTGAGTTATTTTGAGGGGACAGCAAATTTACACTGTTATACAAGCTGTACATTCACTACTTAACATTGTAGAAAAGTGTCATTTCTTTAGTGTTGTCACATGAAAAGATATAATAACTAGGGTTGAGCGAACCCGAACTGTAATGTTCGGGTCCGTATCGAACTTTAGCTTTTTCCCGAACCCGAACCCGGACTTTGCGCGAAAGTCCGGGTTCGGCAATCTAATGGTGCAGTTAGAAATGCTTCAGGGGCCAGCCAATCACCTTTTGATTAGCTGGTGTGCCCTTAGAAGCCATCATAGCCATGCCTACTAATGGCATGGCTGTGATTGGTCAGTGCAACATGTGACCCAGCTTCTATATAAGCTAGAGGCACACAGCACACACGTCACTCTGCTTCAGAATAGATAGGGAGAGGATCTTGTCTGCTGCTGCTGCTTTTAGGGAGAGATTGAAAAATACATGAGTTAGTCCTGATTCTGGAATCTGAGGGAAAAGATAGAAAGACAGTGTAGTGTAGGGCCAGGTTCCTGTTGGTGCTTTCAGGGAGAGAGATATATTATATAGGAATAGGAGTCCAGATTCAGAGCTATAACTCAGCGATCTGCATAGGTTTACCTGTTTGTGTTGCAGTGCAGTCTTTTTACACTGCCATGAGCCCAGTGTCAGAGAAAATCTACCTTTTATCTGCAAGCTCAGTGCACCAGCACTGCATATATTACGTTGAGAGATACACCGTTTCCATACTCTGGGTGTATTCTGCTCTTGGAAAAAGATCCATTTAGGGCAAAATAAAAAAAAGGCACTTTATTGTGCTCTTTTCCAAAAGACCCATTAAGGGCAAAAAAAAAAAAAATTGCATTTTATTTTGCTTGTGCAAAAAAAGACCCGTTTAGGGCAAAAAAATAAATAAAAAATTTGCACTTTAATGTACGCTTGCAAAAAGACCCATTTAGGGCCACAAAAAATATTTTGCAGTGTGTTATACATATGTGGAGGCGTGTGAAATAAACCATTTCTATATATTTGTCTTCTACTGTGCTATACTAAAAAAACAATTTTTTTTTTGAATAGCATTTTCTGCAGTTCTGTAGCTGTGCGATTCAGCGGTTACGTACTGTGGGTGTGTTGTGGTCTTCCAAAAAACGCCATTTAGGGCCACAAAAAATATTTTGCAGTGTGTTATACATATGTGGAGGTGTGTGAAATAAACAATTTCTATATAGTTTTCTTCTACTGTGCTATACTAAAAAAACAACAAGGCGAAGGCAGAGGAGGAGGAAGAGGTCGCCAACGCAGCCGGGGCACTGGCAGCACCTCAGAAGGCAGGGTTAGCATGGCTGAAATGTGGAAAAGCTTTGTCAGCACGCCACAACAACCAGCACCACCAGCTGAGATGGAACGTCTTAGCAGGAGGCAGCATTTCACCAACATGTTTGAGCAGTATGTGTCCACAGGCCTACACGTACTGGATGACGGGTCTTCCCCCTTTAACTTCTGGGTCTCCAAATTGGGCACATGGCCTGAGCTTGCCCTTTATGCCTTGGAGGTGCTGGCCTGCCCTGCAGCCAGTGTATTATCTGAACGTGTATTTAGCACGGCAGGGGGCGTTATCACAGACAAGCGCAGCCGCCTGTCCAGAGCCAATGTGGACAAGCTCACGTTCATTAAAATGAACCAGGCATGGATCCCACAGGACTTGTCCGTACCTTCTGCAGAATAGACATGTATACCGGTGTTGTGACAGAAACTGTCCGGCCATCGGATTGTGTCCGGCCCATACTGCGAAGGCGCAGCGCTTGCGCAGTACAGAGGACAAGGAGATTCACAAAATCTCCGAAGATGAACGGCGCCTGCGCAGTGAGTGCAGGTTCAAGCCCCACCATCCAAGTGGACATACGGTAGCACATAGTAACAGGGCCCCTCACGGGCTCGGTTCGATCGCCACGCTTCGGGCACGGCCTCACTTGGCTCGGCTTGAACCATGGATGGTGTGGCCTTCACCTGAACTCACCACGCAGGCGCCGTTCGTCTTGGGAGATTTTCGAAATCCCCTTGTCCTACATACTGAGCAAGCGCAGTACAGGGTGGACACTATTTGACGGGGGACAGAATTCGACACATCACCGGCCTGTCAGGTCACCTATGGCCAGGTGACAGATGCACACCGTAGGGGGACAGGAGTGCACCGCAAGGTAGTGAACCCTATGGCTGACTGCTGCGGATAGGAAACTGGGTGGTTGTGGAAAGCGGGACCAGAGGAGCACAACCGGGATCCTATAGGAAGCTAGAGCCAAGATTCCCCAGGGCGCGGAGTCTAAGACCCAGCAGGTCTTCTCCAGAGCCTCTAGTGGTGAGGATGTTATGCTGCGGGCTGGGTCCAGGTCGCAGCCCCTAGAGTCTCCTAGTTCACGCCCCGTAGGATAAGGGGAAAAGAGGAGAAGCAGCAGCACAAGATATAAGAGTAACGAATAACAAGCTGAAGGTCAAGGGCCACAAGCAGACAAGGAAAATGAAGGACAAGCCGAAGGTCAAGGGTCACGAGCAGACAGGGATAGTCGGGGACAAGCCAAATGTATAACAGAGAGACAGACGTAGCACACGGCAGGCAGGAACCCAAACACACAATGCCTAACAAACACATTGATCAGCAAAGCAGGCTTGCAGTGCACAGGTTAATATAGTGTTCTGTGATAGGGCCTGGGGTGGAGTCTGGCTGGGAGGAGATTATAAAGGAAGCCAGGTGAAGGAGGTCTGGTCTCTAAGATGAACACATGAGGAGGAAGGTAAGATGGCAGACAGACATTAATGCATATCCATGACACGGCCTTACCCAGCCATTGTTGTATTTTTGAACCAGTGTTGGCTACCTCGTCCTCCTCCACCGCCGCCACCTCAACCTCCTACTCCATATGGACCTCGTCCTCCTAGGTCAAGATTATAATTTTTATTTTATTGTAGCGCACAGATCCTTTCCCCCTTACCTGCCTTTATGTTGTTGGCTCCTCGCAGGGGGGAGAAAGGCACACCGCACTACCAGCCCGTACCCTCCTATATAAAGAGGTTGAGCGGTGTACTTGACGGGCCGTGTCCACAGCCGGAGTCAAAACTCCTCCAGAGGATGATTCTCACCTCTACTGTAGGTAGAGGCAAGTCCTTTAATTCCCAGTAAAGTCAATGTCCACACCAGCTGAAATTACAACTCTTATTCTCTCATGGCAAAATAAACTCTACTCGGATAGAAAAGGTTAGAGCAAAGAAACAGGACAGCTTAAGGTGTGGAGGAGGTCCAGGCACAAACGTAGCACATTCACTTCACTGCTTAGGTTTCTCAAACAGTTTTAGGTGCACGGTCTCTGCCACAGACCTTGAGGTTGGTCTCTGCCACAGACCGGGTGTACAAGGCCCCTGCCACGGACCTGGAGAACTTTGGTCTCTGCCACAGACCAGGGTGTATAAGGCCCCTGCCACGGGCCGGGTGAATAAGGCCTCTGATACAGTCAAGATGACCTTGAGCTTCTCCTTCTACGAACCTAGCCCATATCAAGGGGAAGACATCTCTCCAGGGAGTCAACAGACCCTTCCTTCACCGTGACTCCCGCATCGGTCCATCAGAATGATCCTCCCTTCCCTGGAACATGGTCCCCTACATGAGGCGGCACCCTAAGACTCCTCGACCCTTAGCGGACTCCAGACGAAGGCTCTGGACTCCAGGCTTTACTCCCGCACCTAGGCCTCCATACCCAGGGCAGCAGGAACTCCAGGATAGTACCTCACCCCGGGCTAAAGGTACCCAAGATGGAACAGGAACACATGCACCCAGGCCGAAGGCACCTGGGCGTGGACCCCATTGGACATCAGCCCCCAGGCCAAAGGTCTGCCCCTTTTATATGCTCTCCCGGCATGCACAGCAGGTTCCCCGTCCCACTGTACTACTGCCAAGAGGGGACACAAAAAGGCACAGCACTGTATCGGCGGTTCAACCCTAGCCTACCATGGCAGCGCCACCTGTAGGCCGCAGGGAACTGCACACCAATACTGTCCCCCGAGGACAAAATGGTCCATGAATCTTACAGAATTAGGGTGTTTGAGCCTATTTACCACTCAAACACTTCCCTTAAATTTAGCACCCCGCTACATTTTTATTTCAAAGTATTTTATTTTCCCACTAGCTTATCCATTAAATTGAATAATTTATTCCAGAAAGGGCGTATTCTGGGGCATTCCCACCATATGTGTGGCATCGTGCCGTTGAGTTTCTGAGGTTCTTAATGACTTCCCGTACCTCTTCTGCTGAAAAAGGGGGCCTCCAGCATATTTTTTTTATTTTTTTTTGTTATTTTAAGTTATTTCCCTATCCACATTTGTTTGCAGAGCACTTGCCATGCTCTTAACAAAATTTTGCTGCCATTTGCAGCCCTCTAGCCCTTTCCATTACTTTTTTAGAGCCTTTTTAGTCCTTAGAAGTCCGGGTCCCCATTGACCCGTCAAACCCGAACATCCAGGTGTCCGCTCAACTCTAATAACATATTTACAGAAATGTGAGGGGTGTACTCGCTTTTGTGAGATACTGTATATATAAAAATACACCGCCTGAAGTGTATTATATACTATACACCACCGAATACACTGTATATAAAGTCTTGTCAGGGCCGGAGTCAGTCCTTTCTTCTCAGAGCTCTGTGCTCCGTAAGGATGAGCCGAACACCCCAGAACCTGCGAACGGACCGGAAGTTTGCGCAAACTATCGAACCCCGTTAAAGTCTATGGGACTACCCCCCCCCAGCCCATTTGGGTCTTGTATGAATATTAAGGGGAACCCCGTACACAAATTTAAAAAAGGAAAGGCGTGGGGCCCGTGTAGCTCCAGCCAAAAAATCTATTTTTAAGCTTTTTGGAAAACATAGGCAAGGGTTATCACCCCTGTAACATTTGTTTTGCTGTTTTGCTGCACTTGTTCAGAAGATTTCACCTCACTTTCTGTGCCAATGACAATTGGTTTTTGAAAATTTGTTTTTTTTAGTGAAACAAGGATTGGTGATAAAGCATAAGTGGAGAGGAGACACGTTTTTGACACATTAACTCTTACAGGAGAGAATTTCCCTTCCTAGGGGTAGATTTCCTCTCACTTCCTGTTGTCTACCTCCGTTTGCAAGTAGGAGTCTGTAACGGCACCCAAAGTATGAAAGGGGTTAACGCCGTTTAGGATATTCCCTCTCTGGACACACATCCACTGCCGATCCTCCACAGTCAGGCGACCGCTTCCCATAGGATTAATCGTTCCAAACATACGAGACAAACACTCTGTATTGAAGTCCCAAAACAGGGAATTAATTTATTACAAGCACATGGTAACACATTTCTCTTCAAAACCCTTCCCTCCCATCCTTGGGGAACAGGGCGGGTTAAAATGTCCAATGACAATGGTCATACAGGTCAGGTGTGTTCAAACTTCTCTTTCAGTAAACAGTCTTAGCAGGAGGGGTGATTTACCCCCCCTCCTCACAGAAAGACACTTAAACATCCCATAATAGGCAGCCAGGTGGTCTACCAAGCTCCAATCCACATCACCACAGTAGCAGACTTAAATTACCATAAGCCACAATAGACAATAGAATGCAATCACACCCCATCACAGCAAATATTACACAACAGCCCACACACAATATACACCCAATATATACCATGTATATACAGCATTGAATATGACTATCCCAGATCATGGTGGGGTTCTCATTCCCCCTGTGCCCCAAGTGACCCCTACCACAGAGTCGTTTGTAAGTTGGATGTTTGAAAGTAGGGGCCTGCCGTATATACTCTGCAGAAATTTGGGCCTTAGGTGTTGGTGTTGCCACAACACTGTAAGGCCTCACAGTTACCCTTGGTGGGCGCAGGAATGGGCCCTGCTGTTAAATATTAGATCAAGAATTGTAATTACATGCCCCTGTTGAACAGGGGCATAAAAATTGGGCCTTAGGCACAGGTGCTGGTGCCACAAACCTGTAACTCCTCACAGAAACTCTAGTTGGAGTGCATGAATGAGCCCTGCTGCAAATTATTGCATCAAAAATTGTAATTACACGCCCCTGTTAAACATGGGCAGAAAAATTGGGCCTTAGCCACTGGTGCCGGTGCCCAGAACCAAAAATGTTCTTACAAGCTATCAGCATGAACATTGAGGAGGAAGAGGATAGTCACTCAGCATAACAGGATAGTCACTCAGCATCAGCATAGGCAGTCTTGAAGGGATCTCCCATTCAAAAAAAAATTATTCGGTTACATCAGCATCAGGTGCTTGGTAGCTGGTGATCCAAGACTGATTCATTGTTATGAAGGTCAGCCGATTCGGTGGACAGGCGCACAGTGTGATCGGTTACAAAGCCTCCAGCAGCACTGAATGTGCATTCCGAAAGAACGCTGGATTCAGGACAGGCCAGTAGCTCAATTGCATACTGTGCAATAACCCAGAGGATTTTCGATGGGAAAGGTGTCCAAGTCTGATCTTGCCCCTAGGTATTCCTGCACCATGTAAACCAGACGCTGGCGATGGTTGCTGGAACCGATCATACCTTGGGGCTGTGGACTAAAAAATTGTCTGAACGCATCGGTCAGATGGCCACCTTCTCCACCGCTCCTTCTCTGACTGACCGAAGCCTCGGCAACACGTTGTCCAGGACCAGGATTTTGTAACCTCCCAGTCTCTGGGAATGCGTTGCACAGACCTTTCTGCAAGGCCTCCAGAAGATGTTTCATCCTCTGCTCCCTCTGCGACGGCAAGATAAGGTCCGAAACCTTATCCTTGTAACGTGGATCAAGGAGGGTTGCCAGCCAGTAATGATCCCTCTCCTTGATCACACGAATACGAGGATCCTTCCGCAGGCTTTGCAGGATCAGGGAGGCCATGCAGCGTAGGTTTGCTGAGGCATTCGGTCCGGAGTCCTCTGGGTCACTCAGGACAACATGATCCGCAGCCACCTCCTCCCAGCCACGTACAAGTCCATGGGTTTCTTGGGACTGTAATTGATCCCTTGAAGACTGCTGCTGATGCTGAGTGCTAGGCTCCACCTCCATGCTGACACAATCCTCTTCCTCCTCCTTCTCCTCCTCGTTCTCTTCCTGTGTGATAGGCGGGCCAGCAGGAACACTGTCTGGATAAAGGGGGCCTTGAGAGGTAAGGAAGTTCTCCTCTTCCTCCCTCTGTTCTGCCTCAAGTGCCCTGTCTATTATTCCACGCAGTCTGCTCCTACAGGTTGACAAGAGGGACAGTGTCACTGATGAATGCACTGTCACTGCTCATCATCCTCGTGGCCTCCTGAAATGGTGCCAGGACAGTGTATGCATCCCTGATTATGACCCACTGGCGTGGGGAAAAAACCCAAGCTCCCCTGACTCTGTCCTGGTGCCATATTGGCACAGATACTCATTGATGGCCCTCTGCTGCGTGTGCAGCTGCTGCAGCATGGCCAACGTTGAGTTCCACTTGGTGGGCATATCACAGACTAGACGGTTCTTGGGCAGGTTGTATTCCTTTTGGAGGTCAGCCAGCCGAGCACTGGCATTATATGACCGGCGGAAATGCACACAAAGCCCGGGTACCTGCCCAAGAAACGCTGCACCTCTAAGTTAAGGACGTGAGCCAAACAGGGCACATGGGTCAGTTGTCCCCGGAGGGCGGAGAGGAGGTTGGTGTCATTGTCGCAAACCACCATTCCTGGCTTAAGCTGGCGTGGCGTCAACCACCTCTGAGCCTGCCCCTGCAGAGCTGACAGGATCTCTGCCCCAGTGTGGCTCCTGTCCCCCAAGCACACCAGCTCAAGCACCGCATGGCATCTTTTTGCCTACGTACTTGCGTAGCCCCTTGAACGCCTACAGAGCACCGCTGGTTCCGAGGACAAAGCACAGGAATAGGCCATGGAGGAAGAAGAGGAGGGGGTGGAGGACAGGTGTGTCAGAATCACCAGTAGTAGCATTTTGGAGGCGTGTTGGCGGAACAACCTCCAACACTACTGCACCTTGTCCTGCATCCTTCCCAGCTGCCACCAGAGTCACCCAATGCGCCATGAAAGATAGGTAACAGGGGTCCATGCCTGCTGGACCATGAGTCAGCAGTAATATGCACCTTACCGCTGACTGCCCTGTCCAGCGAGGCCAAGACATTGCCTTCCACATGCCGGTAGAGGGCCGGAATCACCTTCCGTGAGAAAAAGTGGCGTTTGGGAACCTGCCACTGAGGAACCGCACATTCCACAAACTCACGGAAGGGGGCAGAGCCTACCAACTGAAAAGGCAGCAGTTGAAGTGCTAGCAATTTAGCCAAGCTAGTATTCAACCGCTGGGCATGTGGATAGCTGGGAGCGAACCCCTGAAGGGAATCCTGCCTCGTTGGAGATGTGCCTCCTCCTCCTCTCAGGCACCCACGTAGAGTCCGTGACCTCATCATCCCCTCCCTCCTCATCACTGTAGCAAACCTGGCAGTATGCTGCAGCTGTGGGAACATGACTGCCAGATTGCTGTCCTTCTTGGGCACCCCCTCTCTCTGGGCTCAAGTTACTGCCTTCCTCTAGCTGGGTGCCATCATCGGAGCCTTCAAAACGCTGTTATCCTCCTGCAGCATGTACACAACACTGTGGTCAAACAGTTCTTGGGACTCCTCAGGAGGACATGGTGGGGCTAGGGAAGGAGTGACTGAATCCCTTGAGCCAAGGGAAGAGGCCGCTTTGGCAGCTGCTTTGCCAGACAAAGTACCACGAGCCTGGGTGAGAGGATGAAGAGGAGGAGGGCGGCTTGGTCATCCACTCTACTAAGTCTTCGGCATGTTGCGGCTCAACACGGCCAGCTGCCGAAAAAAAGGACAAGCATGTAGCACGGCCACATGCTGATGAGAATGCACCGTGTCCACGACCAGCACTGTTGCCTCTAGACACAGAGCCTGCTTGCCCTCTTTTATTGGCTCGTGACTGTCTCCTTGTTGTCTTTCCAGACATACTAATGGCCTGCAGTGAGATGTAGCTGCACAAAGCTGGAATGTATATATTGTGACAGCAGGAAGGTAAAGTCACCTGGTTGCATCCAGGGGGGTAGATATATTTCGCCCAGATTCAGGCTTTACGCCGACTTATACAACTAGGTGGAGAGTTGTATAAGGCTAGTGGGCTCATGGATGACTCATACCTCTAGGGAGAGTGTGGGGCGTCGTGCAGACAGAGATGAGGAGACCAGCTGAACCTTGTCAGCTCATTTAGGCCTCTATAAGAACTCCCAGCTTCATTAGATGTTAGCTCATGCCTGGAACCAGACCTGTGTGGACTGTCTAGGGAGAGTGAACCCCTGTGCGGTGAGGCAAAGCCTGTGTGGCTATTTGTTTGGACTTTTACTAAACCAGGGACTTAGGGACTAGGACAGCACTAGGCTGATCCCAGTTGTTAGTTAGGAAACCTGTATGTTTAGTCAGAGGTCAACTTGACCAGGATTTATTTTGGTTATGTTTCTTTTGCTTTGCTGTGTTTTGTCACTGTAAATAGAAAATAAACCGCACCTTTTTTGATTTTGAAAACCACAACCTCCGTTTGCTGGGCCTGTTTTGTGTGGGGAGCCCATCCCGGGGGTCACACACACCCGCTGCCGAGCTAACCCCCTCACAATATATATATATATATATATATATATATATATATATATATAGATTATACTGCAGCTAGCAGAATCAACTGCCTGCCTGTAGTATTATTAGTAAGAGAAGACCAGCAATTTTCTTCAGTTATCTTTAGTTGCACACTGTGCAAAGGACACAGTACACTAATTGAAAATACTTGCAGCTCCCTGCCTGTGGTTTTAATATAAGAACACCAGCAATTGTATTCAGGTAGCTATAGGTGCACACTGTGCAAAGGACACAGTACACTAACTGAAAATACTGCAGCTACCACAATCACCTGCCTGCCTCTCAGTATATTATGAAGAGAATAACAGGAACGGATCTAGCTAAACTGAATACAGTGTGTGTATATATATATATATATATATATATATATATTGTGAGGGGGTTAACTCGGTAGCGGGTGTGTGTGACCCCCTGGTTGGGCTCCCCACACAAAAACAGGGCCAGCAGACGGAGGTTGTGGTTTTCAAAATCAAAAGGTGCGGTTTATTTCTCTATGTACAGTGACAAAAACACAGCAAAGCCAAAAAGAAACAAACAAAACAAATCCTGGTCAGTTTGACCTCTGACTAAACATGCAGGTTTCCTAAACTAACAACTGGGATCAGCCTAGTGCTGTCCTAGTCCCTAAGTCCCTGGTTTAGTAAAAGTCCAAACAAATAGCCACACAGGCTTTGCCTCACCGCACAGGGGTTCACTCTCCCTAGACAGTCCACACAGGTCTGGTTCCAGGCATGAGCTAACATCTAATGAAGCTGGGAGTTTTTATAGAGGCCTTAAACGAACTGACAGGCTTCAGCTGGTCTCATCAACTCCCTGCCTCACGACGCCCAGCACTCTCCCTAGAGGTATGAGTCATTCATGAGCCCACTAGCCTCAGCTGGGCTTCATCAACTCCCTAGTTGTATAAGTCGGCATAAAGCCTGAATCTGGGAGAAATATATCTACCCCCCTGGATGCAACCAGGTGACTTTACCTTCCTGCTGTCACATACCCCCCCCTCTTGTTTTAACCTTGGGGTTGGAACACCAGCAATCAGGCATTCATGTACTCGAGACAAAGCATCCACATTCCCCATTTGAACGCCAGGGCGATGCTTTACTGTGAAGTTGAATTCCTGGAGGGCCAGGAACCACCTATTCACTCTTCTATTTGTCTCCTTGTTTTGAGCCATCCACTTTAACGGAGCGTGATCCGTAACCATGTCAAAGTGCCTACCTAGCAGATAGTACCGAAGGGAATCTAGAGCCCACTTCACCGCTAAACACTCCTTTTCAACCGTGGCGTAATTTACCTCATGGGACTTCAACTTCCTGCTGAGGTAAATGACTGGGTGCTCTTCCCCGTTCCAGACCTGGGACAATACTGCTCCTAACCCCACATCTGACGCATCACTTTGTACGACAAAGTCTTTAGAGAAGTCGGGTGAGTACAACACTGGCTGGCTACATAAGGCTTGTTTCAAGAATTGGAATGCTGCCTCAGCCTCGGGGGTCCATTTAATCATGACCGACCCTTTCCCTTTCGTCAGGTTGGTTAGGGGCACAGCCTTAGAAGCAAAGTGGGGAATGAAGCGCCGATAATAACCCGCGATTCCCAGAAAGGCTCGTACCTGCTTCTTGCTGTTGGGACGTGGCCAACTCTGGATGGCCTCGACTTTGTTGAGTTGGGGTTTTATTACTCCCCTGCCAATGGTGTACCCAAGATATTTGGCCTCCTCCTGCCCAATGGTACACTTCTTGGGGTTAGCCGTAAACCCCGCTTCCCGAACAGAGTCCAGGACTGCTTGCACTTTTGGCAGATGTGAGGCCCAATCTGTGCTATGGACAATTACGTCATCCAGGTAAGCCGCAGCATACTTCCGATGGGGCCTCAGCATCTGGTCCATTTTCCGCTGGAATGTGGCCGGCGCATTCTGTAACCCGAACGGCATTCTCTTATATTGGAACGCCCCGTCTGGGGTTACAAATGCGGTTTTCTCTTTGACCGACTTGGCCAGGGGAATTTGCCAATACCCTTTTGTGAGGTCAAGAGTCGTCATGTATCGGGCTGTTCCCAGCCGGTCGATCAACTCATCTATACGTGGCATGGGGTAGGTGTCAAATTTTGTAACTTTGTTCAACTGACGAAAATCGTTACAAAATCGCCAGCTCCCATCCGGTTTAGGCACCAACACAATGGGACTAGACCAATCACTTTGGGACTCCTCTATCACCCCTAAGTTCAGCATTTTCTGTACTTCCTCCCGTATTGCCTCCCGTCGGGCCTCTGGGATCCGATAGGGTTTTAACTTCACCCTTTCACCGGGCGGGGTAATAATATCATGCTCTACCCCAGATGTTTGTCCCGGCAGCTCAGAGAACACCTCCTTGTTGCGAAGCACAAACTCCTTAACCTCCTGTTGTTGGGGTTGTGACAAGGTGGCTGCTATTCCAACCTCCGGAATCACGCAACCAGTTTGAGCTGGTGACCAAGTTTCTGCGACTAGGGACTCTCTATCCCTCCAGGCTTTCAACAGATTAACGTGATATATCTGTTCGGGCTTTCGCCTTCCTGGTTGTCTGACCTTGTAATTCACTTCGCTCACTTTTTCCATTATCTCGTAGGGGCCTTGCCATTTGGCAAGGAATTTACTTTCAACCGTAGGGACAAGTACCAATATCCTATCCCCCGGGGAAAAGGTACGGGTCTTTGCTCCACGGTTGTACACTCTCTGCTGTGCCAACTGCGCTTGGGCCAAATGTTCCTTCACGATGGGCATTACCTGTGCAATTCGATCTTGCATCAGGGCGACATGCTCAATCACACTCCTGTGGGGAGAACTCTCACTTTCCCAAGTTTCCTTGGCAATATCCAACAGCCCTCTTGGGTGTCTCCCATACAGTAACTCAAAGGGGGAGAATCCCGTAGAGGATTGGGGCACCTCCCTAATAGCAAACATCAAATAAGGAAGTAGACAGTCCCAATCCTTTCCATCTCTATCCACCACTTTCTTCAACATTTGTTTTAGGGTTTTGTTGAATCTTTCAACCAGCCCATCGGTTTGGGGGTGATACACAGATGTACGCAATTGCGTCACTTTGAACAATTTACACAGCTCTTTCATAACCCGGGACATAAAGGGTGTACCTTGGTCCGTAAGCAGTTCTTTACAAATACCCACCCGGCTAAAAACAAGAGATAGCTCTTTGGCTATGGTTTTGGCCGAGGTATTTCTGAGAGGGATCGCTTCTGGATAACGGGTGGCATAGTCCATTATAACCAATATGTACTGGTGCCCCCTAGCGGACTTGATTATAGGACCTACCAAATCCATTGCGATTCTCTCAAACGGGACCTCAATGATGGGTAGAGGGACCAGCGGGCTACGGAAATGTGGCATCGGGGCCGACCTCTGACACACAGGGCAGGAGGAACAATAATTTTCTATGTCCTTCATCACCCCAGGCCAATAGAATCTCTGTAATACCCTCTCTCGGGTTTTCTCTGTCCCCAGATGACCTCCAAGAATGTGCCCATGGGCCAACTCCAACACCAACTTCCTGTAAGGTTTGGGCACCACCAGCTGCTCAACGGTTTCTTCTGCCCTTTTTGCCACCCGATACAGTAGGTCCTTCTCTACGCTGAAGTATGGGTAAGTGCAGGTATTATCTGGGTTCACTAACTCGCCATCTATTTCCACTACGTTTTCCCGTGCCTTTATTAGGGCGGGGTCTTTTAACTGTTCTGTGGCAAAATTTTCCCTGTGAACCTCCAGATCAGAAAACTCCACAGACGGTAGGTTTTCGTCTGAGGAGGTGGGCTCCTCTCCAGTTTCTTGAGTCTCCCCTGCCAATACTGACAAGGGAAATTCTGGAGAGTCCTCACCACTCTCAGAGGAGTTCTGGCTATCACATTCCTGGTACATAGGGGCACCAGTGGGGGGCTCAGGATCATCCCACAGTTCCCAGAACTTCGGAAAATCCCTTCCCACAATGGCGTCATGCGGTAACTGAGATACTAAGCCCACTGGATGAGAGAGGGTACCTTTGGGGGTCTCGAAACACACTGTAGTCACTGGATACTCTCGGGTGTCCCCATGCACACAAATAACAGCTACCTTGCTATTCCCAGAGACCTCTGTTTTAACTAACTCAGCCTTTATCAGGGTCACAAGGCT
The DNA here is from genome assembly GCA_029206835.1 of Rana muscosa. NCBI lineage: Eukaryota > Metazoa > Chordata > Amphibia > Anura > Ranidae > Rana > Rana muscosa. The sequence goes on along the minus strand of CM055116.1, from coordinate 553,441,126 downwards.
ACCTGAATCCAACAATACCACAACATTTCTACCATTAATACACATTTTGCATAAATGTTTCTCAGTTCCCCGAATGGCAGTGCATGCGACTGTCGCACACAGCGACTGACGTCTGCCCGTCAGAAAGTCACACTGCATGGGTTCCTCCACAACCGGGCAATTGGCTGCAATATGTCCCGCTTGCCGGCAGCGGTAGCAAACGATTCTTCTTGCGGCCTCTTGAGCCGCTGATTTCCCAGGCTGTTCTCGCCAAACTTGGGGTAGAGCTCCCACCCTCTCACTCTCTCCACCCTCACCCCTTGGAATCCTCTTATCCGCCCCTGGGGATGGTCTGGTCTTAGGGTGGAAAGTCCGAGAGTCTCTGGAAGAGGCCGTCAGGTTCTCTGTAGCCAAGTATCTCTCTACACGATCCACAAGTTTACCGGCCGTTTCTGGGTCTCCGTGGCTTACCCACTTTTGAATGGCGGTAGGAAGAGCTCTCAAGAAACGATCCATCACAACACGTTCCACAATCTCCGGTGCGGACAAAGTCTCTGGCTGTAGCCACTTCCTGCTCAGGTGAATGAGATCATACATTTGAGACCTGGGGGGTTTTCCAAGCTGGAAAGTCCAGTTATGCACACGCTGAGCCCGGACAGCCAGGGTGACACCCAGCCTTGCCAATATTTCAGCTTTTAGCATCACATAGTCTTTTGCTTGGTCAGGCTCTAGGTCATAGTAAGCCTTCTGCGATTCACCAGTTAACAGAGGAGCCACCAGTCCAGCCCACTGCTCCTCAGGCCACTTTTCTCTTTCAGCAGTCCTTTCAAATGTGGTCAAAAATACCTCTGGATCATCCTCTCCAGTCATTTTTGTCAATAAACGACTCACCCCAAAGGACGCGGTATTAGTGGGACGGCTTTCCTCACTGGTCTGCGGACGTTGCTGCATTACTGCTTCCATTTGTTGTAGTCTCTGCTCTTGCTTCTGTAACAGGTCTATGAAGCGGGCCTCAGATTGCTGCTGGGCTTGTTGATGAGCTTGCTGCTGGGCTGCAAGGCTCCTTTGCAAACCTGCATTTGTCTGCTGTTGATTGGCATTTGCTAGAGCCAGCTGTTTCAGTATCTCCTCCATGCTGGCTTAAAAAAAACTGCCACTGGTTCTCCACCAACTGTGAGGGGGTTAACTCGGTAGCGGGTGTGTGTGACCCCCTGGTTGGGCTCCCCACACAAAAACAGGGCCAGCAGACGGAGGTTGTGGTTTTCAAAATCAAAAGGTGCGGTTTATTTCTCTATGTACAGTGACAAAAACACAGCAAAGCCAAAAAGAAACAAACAAAACAAATCCTGGTCAGTTTGACCTCTGACTAAACATGCAGGTTTCCTAAACTAACAACTGGGATCAGCCTAGTGCTGTCCTAGTCCCTAAGTCCCTGGTTTAGTAAAAGTCCAAACAAATAGCCACACAGGCTTTGCCTCACCGCACAGGGGTTCACTCTCCCTAGACAGTCCACACAGGTCTGGTTCCAGGCATGAGCTAACATCTAATGAAGCTGGGAGTTTTTATAGAGGCCTTAAACGAACTGACAGGCTTCAGCTGGTCTCATCAACTCCCTGCCTCACGACGCCCAGCACTCTCCCTAGAGGTATGAGTCATTCATGAGCCCACTAGCCTCAGCTGGGCTTCATCAACTCCCTAGTTGTATAAGTCGGCATAAAGCCTGAATCTGGGAGAAATATATCTACCCCCCTGGATGCAACCAGGTGACTTTACCTTCCTGCTGTCACAATATATACACATACACACATACATACATACACACACACATACACATATACACACACACACACAACACCTAGGATGCATATATATCCTCTAAACACTAACTGCAGCTAACTGACTCGCCTGCCTGCTCAAATCTAACTCAAATAAAATGACACTCTCTCTCTCTCTCTCTCTCTCTCTCTCTCTCACCGTCGCAACACACTACACAAGGCCGCCATGCAGGCGGCCTTATATAGTGTGGGGAGTGTACTAAACCCCCTGAGACATAATTGGCCAAAGCCACCCTGGCTTTGGCCAATTATGGCTCTCCGTTCTTACCGCGCTGTGATTGGCCAAAGCATGCGGGTCATAGTGCATGCTTGGCCAATCATTAGCCAGCAATGCACTGCAATGCCACAGTGAATTATGGCCCGTGACGCGCCACTCGAATTTGGCGCGAACGGCCCATAATGTTCAAAATTTGACGAACGGTCGAACAGTCGACTCAAACTCGAAGCTCATCCCTAGTGCTCAGTTGTCAGTTAATTGCCAAAGGCTCTTCCTTCCACAGTGACTCACCTGGTCTTCATGTCCTGCTTGTCAGCTAGAGCTGCTGGTTATATAAACTCCTTGGATCAGATCTTCTGTGCCTTTGCCTTGGTCAACATATCCAGACTCTCTCTGCTGTGTTTTCCTGTAAAAGACTAATGCTTGGCTGGTTCCTGATCCTGTTTGCTGCATCCGACTTCGCTGATCTCTGGACTCCCATTTCTCTGGCTTGTTCTGACTACACATCCTGGTAACCGAACTCTGACTATGTTTTGACTACGTTTGCTCTGTTTATACCATTTTGCCATTTTATTAAATAGTGTGATTTTTACTGCAATGCTGTCTCAGCCTGATTCATGATTCCTGACAGTAGGCAAAGGCCACAAATTCAGAAGTTGCAGGCAATCAACTTGTTGGTAATATTTTTTTCCAGATCGGATGAGCAGGATCAACGCATGGATAAGTTTGCCATAGTGTTACAGACGCTCCTGAATCGCACTGCTTACCTGGAACCTCCCACTGTGGCTGCTCTGGTACAACCTGTGTTGCAGGCCGTCCCTGCTGCTGCTCTGGTCTTGGTGCTGGCACCCGCCTCTAATATTTTAACTCTATATGAAGTATGTCTGGTTCCGCTCCACTTCCCCAGTGATTCGGGGGCGAAATTTAAATGCAGAGGGCTTCTCAACCAGGTTGAGATTTACTTTGAGATGCTGCCCTAGGCGTTTCCCATGGACAGAAGCAAAGTAGGCTTCATGATATCTTTGCTTTCTGAGGGAGCCTTGGCCTGGGAAAATCCTGTATGGGAGATACAAAAACCCATTGTCCAGAGTTACCCAGAGTTTGTGGCTTCCTTTAAGAGGGTATTTGACGTTCCTGCATGCTCCATGTTTGCTGCCAAAGGCCTGACGTCCGTCAAACAGGGTACGAGAACGGTTGCCGATTACGCCATTGAGTTCCGTACTCTGGAAGCAGAGGTTGCTTGGAATAATGAGGCCCTCGTGGCTGCTTTCTCTCATGGTCTCTCGGATCACATCAAAGATGAGATAGCAGCCCGAGACATACCCAATGAGCTGGAGAAGTTGATCACGTTTGCCATCCTCATTGACTCCAGACTCCGAGGGAGACTCACTTTTAAGGAGCGCTTGCGGAAGCCTCCTGTACGTTTGGCTCAGAGCTTTGCAGACCCACCCTTGCCTCCCTCACCTCCCATACCTCCTGGTACAGAGTCTGCCAGTGATGTAGAACATATGCGATTGGGCTTCACACGTCTCTCTACAGATGAGAGGGCCCTTAGGAGGAGGGAGAGATTGTGCCTTTATTGTGGCCAGGCAGGTCACTTTATGAAGTCTTGTCCTACCTGGCCGGGAAACGCTTGCACCTGAGGTCCTGTAGGGGACAGACCTTAGGTGGCCTTGTTACATCTCCAGTTATCGAGAAGGATAAGCCCCTGGTGCCAGTTACCCTTTCTTGGTCCGAGTCGTCCATCAAGATACTGGCTCTAATCGACTCTGGGGCTGGAGGCCTGTTCATAGATGATATCTTTGTGTCCAAGCACTCGATTCCACTGCAGCTTCGTGCTACTCCACTTGCCATTGAGGTTATTGATGGGAGACCTCTACAGCCTGCCCAGGTGACTCATGAGACTGCTCAGTTGACCATGGTCGTGGGGGCTCTTCACCATGAGATAATCCAATTCCAAGTAATTCCCTCACCTCATTTTCCTGTGGTTATTGGTTATCCTTGGTTACAGAGGCACAACCCCTCTTTTGAAAACAAAAAGAGAACATTGTTGTATCACAGCATAGAGTGGTATCTATGGATATCAACATGAGTGTTAGTGTGCCACGTCCTAAATGATATGGAATAGAAATGGGAATTGTGGGACTTGGACTTTTTAGGCACAGTACTGTACTACAAAATAGATTAAGTATAAATTTATTACATATAATATAAATCACATATACACAGTATTGTATAAAAGCCTATAACTCTCTATATCAATACAGCAACCATCACCTATACATAGTAATTTCTAAAACCCTCAATGGAACAAAACATATAATTATTCCATACAATACATGATCCGTAATAAGTGGGATAGAAAATAGGTGGAAAACGTTGTTGCATGTGATAGGCGTTTCACTCGACAAGTTCCACGTGTAGGCACGCTTCTTCAGGAGCCTCGCAGTTAGACTAACAAGAAATTTTAAAACAGCAAAAAACGAATTAAGAAATCTTACATAGGTATGGTACAATAAGAAATAATTAACAAAATAAATTAAAAAATTGTCTAGGTAACACTGAAACTACCCAGGCCCCCAGTGGGCCATACCTAGGATGAACAGCCAAAGGGGAGCATGCGGGACAGCAAAGGGTAACTATAGGGGCACATATTTCAGATATTGAATTATCTATTGTGGTGCCAGATCATATAGTATAATATGGAGGATGGCCTCAGTAAGTGAGCTACATAGGTTGTTTGTCTAACAGATAATTAGGTGAAGTGTACTAGACTAAGTTGGGATGCTAGATAGTTGAAAAGGGGTAACAAAACGGGGAGGGGGGGAGAGGAAGGTTGTGGGGATAGGTGGGATATGTGGGTGGATCAGAGGCATATCTAGTGAAAATGGCGCCTATGGCAAGCACTGAAACTGCGCCCATGTCAAAACATTTGAAACCCATCTTTCAGATAACCTTAACAGAAAGGACAGCTAACCAAACGACAAGTCAAGCTCTTTAATCTTTCAATTAACAAATTATGGATTGGCACTACATAAAACTTACAACTGCACCCACCTTGCTTTCACTAATGCAAACTGGTCTATGATGTGCTCAAAGTCATATTTTTCTGTTTCTACTCTTTCTACACTCAGCGCACACACACACACACTGATACAAAAATCACTGATGACACCAACACTGGCACTCAGTCATTAAAATACATTGGTGCACACAGTAACTCATACAAAAACAATATAACACACACTCAATGCACACACACCTGTATGATGTCAGTGTAACTGTATGTCTTTGTGTATATATATATTACAGGAGATAATCATGGGCTGCGGGCATGGCACAGGAGATGGTCAGGCTGCGGGCATGGCACCGGAGATGGTCAGGCTGCGGGCATGGCACAGGAGATGGTCAGGCTGCGGGCATGGCACAGGAGATGGTCAGACTGCGGGCATGGCACAGGAGATGGTCAGACTGCGGGTATGGCACAGGAGATGGTCAGACTGCGGGCATGGTACAGGAGCTCAAAGACTGCAGTTTTTGGCTTACCAAAACAGTCTATTTTCCAAGCACAGTTAGTAAGACAATAAATGGTTAAAAAGTCTGTGAAGATCCAAGCCTGACCAGCCTAAATCCTGAAAGGCCATATAAAAACAAACAAATCATGCAGAGCACCCAGGACTCTGGCACTAAGAGCTCTCCAGAAACAGCTGCAAATCATCAGGAATACTGTGTCACACTCTTGCAGAGTCTTCCAGACGTCTAATCAGTGTGCTCACCTGTCCTGTGTGCAGTGTAAATAGATAAAGAGCAAGGGGAATAATTTCCTAACCACTGTGAGTGCTGGCTGATCTGCATACAGGACGGGTGAGCTGCTGCTGCTGCTTAAACTTCTGCAGCTGTGACACAGTGTGTGAGAGAGAGAGAGAGAGAGAGACACATCTCCTGGTATCACCTTTGCCATGAGCACTCCATCCTCATTACATGTCACAAACAACGGGAGCTCCTCCTGGTATCAGCTCTGTAATGAGCTTCCACTTTCTCATGTTCTCACCTTATCTATGATTTCCCTCCCTCCCCCTGTCAGCCTGTATCACTCACCGTTCTGCTTGATGGTGTTCTTCAATGCAGCCAAGGCCACAGCGTCCCCTCTCCTCTTGGGCACGGTGCTGAGGCTCCCAGAGAGTGGGTGACAGACACCCCCGAGCTCTGCGCCCTCAGGACTGAGTGAACCAACACCATTAGCAGCATGCAACAGGGGGCAGCCATCTTACTTGTCATGTGATGGCAGTCGGCAGTCAGCTGACACTTCTGAGGGCGCTGATTGGCTAAAAGGCCCCTGCTATCTACTTAGCTAGTAGCTAGCCGCTACATCTCTCCCAGCATACTGTGTGGGCGGCGCCCAGGGAGAGCGGAGCGGTTCAAGTTTTTTTAGGGGGGGATCAGACACCTCAGCCCAGTTGATCCATGCCTAAAACGATTTTTCTGGAAACTACATGGGACGGCCACAGGTCCAAAACCCAGGAATGTCCCAACAAAATTTTAACTATTGCTGACAAGTATGTGATAAGTGCCTTGCTGCCCAGCCACTCACGAGCACCCCCCTTCACATAGCGCCCATGGCACATGCCACATCTGCCATACCCTGGATACGCCACTGGGGTGGATTGACAGAAAGGGAGTGAGCATAAAAGGAAAATGAGAAAAAGAACAACAGAAAGAAAGAAAACAGAAGGGGGTAAAGAGGGAGGAAGGGAGAAGAGGGAGGAATAATTAGAAGGAAAAAAGAGGAGAAAGAAACAAGCGGGAGTGAGGACAGGGGGGGGGAGGTAAAAAGGGGGAGGGGAAAAAATAAGAAAGAAAAAAGTGGACAAGGGAATGTAGGAGAAAAAGGGGTAGAGGACAGAGAAGGGTGTGTAGAGGAAAAGCGTATAGAAAAAGAGCATTGTATATAGCACCCAATTAGCTTGTAGGTATATATATATAGAATTTCACAAAAAGAGGTTAGTCACATGATAAACCAATATTGAGGTTAGGATTAAGATTAATGGTTAAAAAAACCATTCACTTACTATAGAGTAGAATGTAATTAGTTCTAATAGTAAGCAGCCGGCGAAAATTTTAAAAATGTGAAGGTAGATACAGGAATATGTATGGTGCTGGGCACACGGGGACAGTCAGGTATTGTCTACAAGCGAGCAAAGGGAATAAATTAATTAGATAAAAAAGCGAATTCATAGAGTACTGTAAGAAGTATAGCATAAGCCGTCACTGTGAGATAATAGAACTCACCTATCACAGTGATTTAAAACAGTTTGCTGGTTGGCATCAAAAAGGCCTTCAATGGCTATGGTAAATCTGAATATTCAAGCAGCGATACAAGCCAGGCGGCTTGAAATGAGAGCGGTCCCAGCTGGTCCCATCATTAGAGACCAGTATTGCATGGCGACCCACTGTCAGTTTTTAAAAGGGACCTAAAAGCCAGAGAAGGAAAGAAGATAGAGGACATTGCCACGTCAGCAATATATAGCAGACACTAACAGTGATGTAGCCCTTTGAAGAGGGTAGAGTATGCCTACCTGCAATTTCTGTCCCTGAGTATAGCCGCACCATAGAGTATATAAAGATTCCTGCACAATGGCCGTGAAATAGCAGCGTCTCACAGCAGGCTTTAAATATGTGCCCCAATCCGTAGTCAACCAATCGGATGGCCCGTGGTGACGTCATTCGGACAGGCCGGGGGTCAACGCGCATGCGCCCGAGGGGATCCCGTGCATGCGTCGTAACGTAGACAGGCGCAACTGTAACAGGATCCAACAAGGGCAGCTGATTGGCCCGCCACCTCCGCGATGGAGAGAAGCCAGTTCCTCCATCTTGGGAGATGGCAAGCGCCAGCCCGCAGTTTGCAGGTGACGCTCGGGCGGCCACATAGAATGCTGAATATGGAACCTTCTGTGGTACTAAGGCTGTCCAACCAGGGCAGGGCACCACTAGGGAAGGAAAAAGGGAAAAGGGAGGGGGGGGGAAGGAAGGGGAAATTGGATGGGGGGACAGGAATGGGAAGGAGAAAGGGGGGGCAGAACAAAGATTAACAAAACAATTAATAAACAATGATGTGTGTATATAATCATTATACATAATACATTTATGGTATTCAATATAGATTAGCTTAGTAACTTAAATCATCCCTGGAGGGAATGGTTGATCAGAGCTTTAATAATGATAATAAAATTTGCTCAAAATCACAAAATTATTAATAAGGAAGGACTTTGTGTTGGCAAAGTGGACAGGGAGGAACCATGTAGGAACCAGGCCCGTGGGCCTAGGTATCCTATGACTAATTAATTAGAGAAAGCCTCTTTACAAAAATGGTTTATATGATTGAGCCTCGTTGATGCCAGGGGCATGAGTGGTATCCAGACGCTCAATCCATATGGTTTCTCTGCGCAGTACTTGTTTGTCCCATTCACCGCCCCGTGGGTCACGAGGAACCACAGCAAGGGCGCTGAATGACACAACGGATGTGTCAAATTTGTGGTATAGATCTAAATGTCTACTTACCGCTGTAATCATATTGCCAGAGAAGTATACATGGTACTTGATACGGGACCGAAAATGTCTGATTGTTTTGCCTAGGTAAAAGGCGTTACAGCGGCAGGACATTAGATAGATTACACCTTGGGTATTACAGTCGGCATGAAAGTTGGGAATATGGATTTTGCCGCCATTAGGTAATGTGAATCCTCGTGCCTATGGAGATCCAAGGGCAGAAAGGGCACCTACCACATCTTGTAATGCCATTACAGATAGATCTAGATTGCAAGTTTTCAATATAATGGCTAGAGGTGAGGTGGTCACGTAAGGATTTTGACCTTATGAACAGGTCTGGATTTTACATATTTTGTAAGAATCGGGTCATCATATAGGAGGGACCAGTGATTAGTTAAGATGTTTCTGAGTTCTAGGTGCTGAGCTGAGTATCTTGAAATGTATCTTACTGGTTGGTTCTCTTGACTGGTCTTAGACTTGTATAGTAATGAATTGCGAGATTGGCGCAGTGCTTTGTTAAAGGCGCTGCGTAGCAAGGATTTACTGTATCCTCTAGCTCTTAATCAGTCGCGAAGCAAATTGGCCTGATATTTAAATTCCTCTGTGTTTGTACAGTTCCGACGTAATCGAAGATACTGTGCATAAGGTATGCTATGAATAAGAGTAGTAGGGTGTGCACTGGCAGCGTGTAATAACGTATTGCCGGCTGTTTCCTTACGGAAAAGTGTGGAAGCTAGTTGCCCATTAGCGTCTTTGAGGATAGTCAGGTCCAAAAATGTGATTTTGTGTGGATCACTAGATACTGTGAATTTTAGATTGAATGAGTTCCGATTTAAAGTCTCAATAAATTCCTTTAGTAGGGTAGAGGTGCCAGTCCAGATGATGAATATATAATCGATATAACGTAGCCAGCAGGCTGCATGGCTCGTATATCGTGATAATAACTCATCCGAAAAAAGGTAACGTTCCCACCCCCCAGGCAGGGCCGCCATCAGGGGGGTACAGGCAGTACACCTGTAAGGGGCCCAGAGGTCCCCAGGGGCCCAGATGGCCCCCCTTTTTTTTTTTTGTAAGGCGCCCTGAGTTTCCCAGGGCCCCGAATGTCAACCCCCCTTTAATTTTTTTTTATATATTTTTTTTTATTATTCATTTTTTTTATTTAATTCATTTTTTTATTTATTTATTTAATTTAATTTATTTATTTTGTAAGGGGCCCAGAGGTCCCCAGAGGGCCGGAGGCCCCCAGGGCCCCGGATGGAAACCTCCCTTTTTTTTATAATTTTTTTTTTTTGTAAGGGGTCCAGAGGTCCCCAGGGCCCTGGATGGCAACCCCCTTTTTTTGTTTTTTGTTCTTCTGGTTTTTTTTTGTGTTCGTCAGCACCCAAACCCCCTGCTTCTCAATTCGTGGCACCCCCCCGCAACTCAAGTTTTAGAAATTACTATGTATAGGTGATGGTTTCTGTATTGATAGAGAGTGTTATAGGCTTTTATACAAGACTGTGTATATGTGATTTATATTATATGTAATAAATTTATACTTTTTTAATCTATTTTGTAGTACTGTGCCTAAAAAGTCCAAGTCCCACAATTCCCATTTCAATTACATATAATTTAGGGCATGGCACACTAACACTCATGTTGATATCCATAGATACGACTCTATTCTGTGATACAACAATGTTCTCTTTTTGTTTTCAATATATTTGGGTGGAAGCACCCGGGCAAATGGTCATGCTTGACCACTAGTGGTAATCACCATTACTACAAATTTTGTATAATTTGGTATAACTAGTTATTAGGGCTGTGGAAATTAACTATTAATTCCTCGATTAATCGATTAAGTTTTTTGATCGATCAAAATTCTTTTGATCCATACTCACCTCTCCGCCGGCTTCAGGGAGTTCCGTCGGAGATCCGGTGATGCCACAGACAACGGCGGGGCTTGCTGTGTCCATCTGAAGGGCTCCTTTGCTGTGCCTTCATATCTGCATGCCAGGGGGACCTTACTATCTGCCACACGCAAGGGCTGTTACACTTCCCTCTATCACTTCCCTCTATCAACCTGGGATTCTACAGCCATCCACTGGGAGTTGTGATAGTTCCCTTCACGGGACATTTACATGCCGACGGACTGATGTTAGCCCCTTCTCATCTGGATTCAGCAGCGGTATAGTTGTACACATTTTTATACCAGTATCATACTTAGCTACATGTTTTTATGACTGCTTTTGCTACCGTTTGGTATTACTCGCACCATTTTTACAGTTTATGTAGCTACATCGATTTTATCTCCAGTGCAATATTTATTTTGTTACCTACTTGAAGACTATAAAAGTTTTAATGCTATTCCCATCGAGTGCTGCCTTGGTGTGTTTTTTGTATCCTGCTATCCATTTTTCCAGTGGTTGGTAGCTGCACTGGGAATCAGCCTGCAAGGAGATCAGCTAAAAGTAGTTGGATCTGTATGTGCGTTATAATTAATCGAACACAAAATTTTTAATCAGTAACAGCCCTACTAGTTATTCAATATAGCTGTCTATCAAATATTTTTTTTTTAAATCTTTTTTGCTCTTTTTTTGTTTTCTTTTTCTCTTTTGTTGAATACAACTGGGATTATGGACTTTGTAGGCACAGCCTGGATGGGCTACATGACGGAAATCCAAACTAATTGTAACGTCGAAACAGAACAAGAGATTGGCATTAACCAATTTATGGCCAAACTAAAAGGGCTGTTAAAAAAAAAATGTAATCTTCATTGGCATATCGAATTTTTGGGGAAATATGTCCATTAAAATATTAGCCCTTTGGGATTAACAGTACAAGTATATCCCTCCTTCCAAAATGCCACTCCTGAATTTAAACTTGCATGGGAAACATATTGACTATATGTAGCACTAGGGATGAGCTCGGTGTTCGAGCTCATCATACGTTCGACTCGAACATCGGCTGTTCGGCGAACATCGAACGATTTGGGGCGTTCGCGCCAAATTCGAGTGACGCGAACGGCCCACAATACACTGCGCCATCGCAGTGCAATCCCGGCGCTGTGATTGGCCAAGCATGCACTGTGACCCCGCATGCTTGGCCAATCACAGCGCCGGCAGCCAAGAGAGCCATAATTGGCCACAGGCAGGTTGCCTGTGGCCAATTATAGCTCAGGGGGTTTAGCACACGTCCCACACTATAAAAGGCCGCCAGCGTGGCGGCCTTGTGTAGTGTGTTCCGGCGCAGGGAAAGAGAAGGATAGGCAGGGACAGTGTTGATATTCTTTGTGCTATTCTTGTGTGCAGGGAGAGAGAAGGATAGGCAGGGAGGGTGTCAGTGTCATATTCTTTGCTAAAGCTTGTGTGCAGGGAGAGAGAAGGATAGGCAGGGAGAGTGTCAGTGTCATATTCTTTGATAAACCTTGTGTGCAGGGAGAGATAAGGATATGCAGGGGACAGTGTCAGTGTCATATTCTTTACTAAACCTTGTGTGCAGGGAGAGAGAAGGATAGGCAGGGGACAGTGTCAGTGTCATTGTTGCTAAGCCTCCTGCACAGTATACACCTGAAGCTAGCCCTTATTGCTGTGTTTTCCTGGTGTGTTACACCAACAGGCATTTGCAGCACTTACAGCGGGCGGAGCGTGCCTCCTGCACATTATACACCTGAAGTTAGCCCGTATTGCTGTGTTTTCCTGGTGTGTTACACCAACAGGCATTTGCAGCACTTACAGCGGGCGGAGTGTGCCTCCTGCACATTATACACCTGAAGTTAGCCCGTATTGCTGTGTTTTCCTGGTGTGTTACACCAACAGGCATTTGCAGCACTTACAGCGGGCGGAGTGTGCCTCCTGCACATTATACACCTGAAGTTAGCCCGTATTGCTGTGTTTTCCTGGTGTGTTACACCAACAGGCATTTGCAGCACTTACAGCAGGCGTAGTGTGATTCCTGCAAAATATACTCCTGAAGCTAGGCCTTATTGCTGTGTTTTCCTAGTGTGTTACACCAACAGGCATTTGCAGCACTTACAGCAGGCGTAGTGTGATTCCTGCAAAATATACTCCTGAAGCTAGGCCTTATTGCTGGTTTTCCCATCTCCCTGCAGGCCATTAGAATGTCTGGAAGGCAAACAAGGAGAGGCAGACAGTCAGGAGCCAATAAAAGAGGGAAAGCAGGCTCTGTGTCTAGAGACAACAGTGCTGTTCGTGGACGCGGTGCATCGCCATCAGCACGTGGCCATGGGACACGCTTGTCCTTTTCGGCAGCTGGACGTGTTGAGCCGCATCATGCCGAAGACTTGGTAGAGTGGATGACCAAGCCCTCCTCATCCTCCTCATCCTCTCTCACTCAGGCTCAGGGTACTGGCAAAGCAGCTGCCAAAGCGTCCTCTTCCCTGGTATCAATGTCATCATCAGTCACTCCTTCCCTAGACCAACCATGTCCTCCTGAGGAGTCCCCCGAACTGTTTGAGCACAGTGTTGGGTACATGCTCCAGGAGGATGCCCAGGGTTTCGAAGGGTCTGATGATGATACCCAGCTAGAGGAAGGCAGCAGCGTGAGAGCAGAGAGAGGGGATTCTCAAGAAGGACAGCAATCTGGCAGTCATGTTCCGGCAGCTGCAGCATACTGCCAGATTGGCTCCAGTGATGAGGAGGGAGGGGATGATGAGGTCACTGACTCCACGTGGGTGCCTAATAGGAGAGAGGAGGAGGAGGAGGATGAGGAGGAGGCACATCTCCAACGAGGCAGGATGCCCTCGGGGGGCCAGTGTAAGGGCAGCACACCGACGGAATCACACCGCAGAGCTCCGCCTGTGCAGGGCGCTGCCTCTGCCCGTTATTCAAAAAGTTCTTTGGTGTGGGCCTTTTTTGAGTCGAGTGCATCAGATCGCACAGCTGCTGTATGCAACATATGTCTCAAGCGTATATCGTGTGGCCAAAACATCACCCGCTTGGGCACCACATGCTTGACCAGACATATGTTGACCTGCCATGCAGCTCGTTGGCAAGCCTACCTTAAAGACCCACACCAAAGAACAAAGCGGACCTCTCCTTGCACCGCATCAGCTGGGATCTCCAACCCCACTATACCTTCAGTCCTCTCTGAAACCTGCACTGAGAGGAATGAAGGTGTAGAATTAGGTGTGTCACAGCCAAGTACTTGCGGGCACTCTGCTAGCAGTACACCGACGTCCGATTCTAGCAGGCAAATTTCCCTGCTCCAGCTGCTGGACCGTCGAAAGAAGTTCACTCCCAGCCATCCACATGCCCAGCGGTTGAATGCTAGCTTGGCTAAATTGCTAGCGCTTCAACTGCTGCCTTTTCAGTTGGTAGACTCGGCTCCCTTCCGTGAGTTTGTGCAATGTGCGGTTCCTCAGTGGCAGGTTCCCAAACGCCACTTTTTCTCACGGAAGGCGATTCCGGCTCTCTACCGGCATGTGGAAGGCAATGTCTTGGCCTCGCTGGACAGGGCGGTCAGCGGTAAGGTGCATATTACCGCTGACTCATGGTCCAGCAGGCATGGACAGGGACGTTACCTTTCTTTCACGGCCCATTGGGTCACTCTTTTGGCAGCTGGGAAGGATGCAGGACAAGGTGCAGTAGTGTTGGAGGTTGTTCCGCCGCCACGCCTCCAAAATGCTACTACTGGTTGTGACACACCTCTCTCCTCCACCCCCTCCTCTTCTTCTTCCTCCATGGCCTCTTCCTGTGCTTTGTCCTCGGAACCAGCGGTGCTCCGTAGGCGTTCAAGGGGCTACGCAAGTACGCAGGCAAAAAGATGCCATGCCGTGCTTGCGCTGGTGTGTTTGGGGGACAGGAGCCACACTGGGGCAGAGGTTCTGTCTGCTCTGCAGGGGCAGGCCGAGAGGTGGTTGACGCCACGCCAGCTTAAGCCAGGAATGGTGGTTTGCGACAATGGCACCAACCTCCTCTCCGCCCTCCGACAGGGACAACTGACCCATGTGCCCTGTGTGGCTCACGTCCTTAACCTGGTGGTGCAGCGGTTCTTGGGCAGGTACCCGGGCTTACAGGATGTCCTGAGGCAGGCCAGGAAAGTCTGTGTGCATTTCCGCAGATCTTATAATGCCAGTGCTCGCCTGGCTGAGCTGCAAAAGGAGTTGAACCTGCCCAAGAACCGCCTTATATGTGACATGCTAACCAGGTGGAACTCAACGTTGGCCATGCTGCAGCGGCTGCACACGCAGCAGAGGGCCATCAATGAGTACCTGTGCGACTACGGCACCAGGACAGGGTCAGGGGAGCTCGGGTTTTTTTCACCACACCAGTGGGGCATGATCAGGGATGCATGCACTGTCCTGGCACCATTTGAGGAGGCCACGAGGATGGTGAGCAGTGACAGTGCATGCATCAGTGACACTGTACCTCTTGTCCACCTGTTGGAACATACGCTGCATGGAATAATGGACAGGGCACTTGAGGCAGAACAGAGGCAGGAAGAGGAGGACTTCCTTGCCTCTCAAGGCCCCCTTTACCCAGACAGTGTTCCTTCTGTCCCACCCATCGCACAGGAAGAGGAGGAGGAGGAGGAGTGTGTCAGCATGGAGGTGGAGCCTGGCACTCAGCATCATCAGCAGCAGTCTTTTAGGGATGATTTACAGTCCCAAGAAACCCGTGGACTTGTACGTGGCTGGGAGGAGGTGGCTGCGGATCATGTCGTCCTTAGTGACCCAGAGGACTCCGGACCAAATGCCTCAGCTAACCTATGCTGCATGGCCTCCCTGATCCTGCAAAGTCTGCGGAAGGATCCTCGTATTCTTCGGATCAAGGAGAGGGACCATTACTGGCTGGCCACTCTCCTTGATCCACGGTACAAGGGTAAGGTTGCGGACCTTATCTTACCGTCGCAGAGGGAGCAGAGGATGAGACAACTCCGGGAGGCCTTGCAGAAAGGTCTGTGCAACGCGTTCCCAGAGACTGGGAGGTTACAAACTCCTGGTCCTGGACAACGAGTTGCTGAGGCTTCGGTCAGTCAAAGAAGGGAGCGGTGGGGAAGGTGGTCGTCTGACCGATGCGTTCAGACAATTCTTTAGTCCGCAGCCCCAAGGTATGATCGGTTCCAGCAACCATCGCCAGCATCTGATATACATGGTGCAGGAATACCTAGGGGCAAGGTCAGACTTGGACACCTTCCCCACCGAAAATCCTCTGGCTTACTGGGTCTTGAGGATGGATCACTGGCCAGAGCTTGCACAGTATGCAATTGAGCTACTGGCCTGTCCTGCATCCGGCGTTCTTTCAGAACGCACATTCAGTGCTGCTGGAGGATTTGTCACGGATCACAGGGTGCGCCTGTCCACTGACTCAGTTGATCGACTGACCTTCATAAAGATGAACCAGTCTTGGATCACCACCAGCTACCAAACACCTGAAGCTGATATAACAGACTAATTTATTCTCTAATGTCACATCCCTTCAAGACTGATGCTGATGCTGAGAGACTGTCCTGTTATGTTGACTGACTATCCTCCTCCTCCTCAATGATCCGATTCTTGATGATAGCTTGGAAGAACATTTTTGTTTCTGGGTGCCGCCACCAGTGGCTAAGGCCCAATTTTTCAGCCCCTGTTTAACAGGGGCATGTAATTACAATTTTTTATGCAATGCTTTGCAGCAGGGCTCATTCCTGCACTCCAACTAGAGTATCTGGGAGAGGTTGCAGTGTCGTGGCACCAGCACCAGTGCCTAAGGCCCAATTTTTCAGCCCCTGTTTAACAGGGGCGTGTAATTACAATTTTTGATGCAATACTTTGCAGCAGGGCTCATTGCTGTGCTCCAAGTACAGTATCTGTGAGGGGTTGCAGTGTTGTGGCACCAGTGCCTAAGGCCCAATTTTTCTGCCCCTGTTTAACAGGGGCATGTAATTACTAATCTTGATCTAATAATTCACAGCAGGGCCCATTCCTGTGCCCACCAAGAGTAACTTTGAGGCCTTACAGTGTTGTGTCAACACCACCAAAGGCCCAATTTTTCAGCCCCTGTTCAACAGGGGCATGCAATTACAATTCTTGATCTAATAATTCACAGCAGGGCCCATTCATGCGCCCACCAAGAGTAACTGAGGGCTCACAGTGTTGTGGCAACACCAACATGTAAGGGGCAAATTTCAGCAGATTATATACGGCAGGCCCCTACTTTCAAACATCCAACTTACAAACGACTCCTCCTTGCAAACGGAAGGATACAACAGGAAGTGAGAGGAAATCTACCACTAGGAAGGGAAATTCTCTCCTGTAAGAGTTAATATGGGAAAAAAAGTGTCTCCTCTCCACTGATGCTTTATCACCAATTCTTGTTTCAATAAAAAACCCAAATTTTCAAAAAACATTTGTCATTAGGATGGAAAGTGAGGTGAACTGTTCTGAACAGGTGCACACTGCACAGACAGCAAAACAAATGTTACAGGGGTGATAACCCTTGCCTATGTTTTCCAAAAAGCTTAAAAATAGATTTTTTGGCTGAAGCTACACTTAAACAATGTACCTGTTCAAAATTACAAACAGATTCTACATAAGAACAAACCTACAGTCCCTGTCTTGTATGCACCGCCTGTATATGGCTGTTCAGAGTATATAGGGCCTTTTTTATTTTGTGTGCGGGGTTCCCCTTAATACCCATACAAGACCCAAAGGGGCTGGTAATGGGCTGGGGTAGGGGGGGGGGGTGTGATGGGGTAGCTATGCCATTTTTCTTAAAGATTTTCATCCATATTACCTGGACCAGACATTACATTAAAGCCGCAAGCAGTTTTAAATGGCTTTTTTTCCTTTAGAAATGTAATTTTGTGCAGGGACAGTTCTAAACACGGGAAACACATGGCACTTCACAGGCATACTTTAGACACCCCCCAGGTACGATATTTAAAGGAATATTTGACTTTTTTTTTTTCACTTTATGCATCATTAAAATGACTGCTCCCAAAAAACGGACGTTTTTAAAACTTATTTTTGCATTGATACATGTCCCCTGGTGCAGAACCCGGGTTCCCAAACCCTTTTTAGGACAATAACATGCATATTAGACGTTATAATTAACACTTTAGATTTCGAACGTTCGCATCCATTGTATTTAATAGGGTTCTAAAGTTTGTGCGAACTTTCGGTCCGTTCGCGGGTTCTGGTGCGAACCGAACCCGAGGGTGTTCGGCTCATCACTATGTAGCACCAGTCTAATGAAATTACTGATTGTACAATATCAAACTGAACTAGCTACTTTAGATCAGGAGATCACGATGCTACAGTCAAATAATGAAAACATCAAAAACGCGGACAGGAGATTAAAGATTATGTCACAAGAATAACCAGAGACATAATCTATAAAAAACAAAACAAACTAAAGACAGGATGGCATTTAGTGAGGGTTTTGCCTACCGTTGGCAAATACCTACCCAAAACAGAGGCTCTAGATCCAACTATCATATGCCAAAGAATAGGGGCAATGAACAATTTACTACCGATGATGACACAGAATCTGACTCTTCTCTTTTTGTTTCACAGCAGACATCCAGAAAAGGCAATACAGCACCTCCTTTTTCAAGAACACTTAAGCGGAATTTTGGTGGTGGGTCTTTTTCACCCTATAAAAAACGTCCCCCTACCAGGGACAACACACTCACTCTTCATCACCCTGTACAAGGTAATGTCCAAACTAATAGTGTTGGTGGTTGCTCACAAACTAAATATCTGGGTGACACTGCATTACAGGCTATACAAATGCTTACTGCTCAAGCTCAAACTCAGGCACATTCTCAAACCAATACTTCTACATCTATTGTAGATCCTATTGGCAACTTAGCCAACATGAATGTCACCAACAGTGAAAACTCTCAAACACTCTCATATTCTTCACATGTTCTGAACCCTCCTCCGGCGACACAACGCCAAATGTTCTCTAGACAAAGCAATTTAGATGCACATATTTCTCAACCATCTACCCCACTACCACATTTTTAGCTTCCTTTGAACACAACGCTCCCCACATAACCTCTAATCTTGATGTCATCAATTTGACGGCCTATAGTTTTTCATCCATCTAATTAGATGTTCTAAAATTCGGCCTTAGCTTCTGCCCATCTATGAAAATTGATAAATATGAAGCGATCAAAGATCTATATCTGTTCTCAAGAAACTTTACGTATAAATTTCTGTTTGATAGCGACCATCAGCGGTCCCTACAAGACAAACAGATATCTGAACAAGTTAAAAATTTCAGCATGGAGGATTTCCGGGCACTCCGGGATCTTATGCTGCTATTAGATAAGAATGATTCCTCAGGGGACAGTCCCGACCTGATCACTTCCCAACACCAATGTTCTGTACCTATGTTTCCCCCCCAAGCAATTCAAACCCAAGTCTCAACGATTTCCTGATCTTATGGCTAATTCCAATATTTAGGCCTTTCTGATGGGCACTGTCAATGACATCAAAAAAATGTCCGTTTCCAAAAAACCCAGTAATCTTTCCCCCGCTCAGAAACAAGCAATTTCATTACTACAGAATCATCCTGACCTTGAAAATAAAGGCTGCAGATAAGGGGGGCAATATAGTCTTAATGACAAAAAATAACTATGAAAAAATGGTAATGGACATTTTAAATAAAAGATTGGTATAAACGCATTAATGTCACCCAGACCAATAATTTTAAGACAGAATACATTTCCCTCATTGGCTCTGCCCATCAGGAAGGCCTAATTGATCAAGACCTCTACAATTATTTAAATATTCGCAATCCTAGGCTAGCAACATTCTACGCGCTACCTAAAATACATAAACACTCAGTATTACCACCTGGTAGACCAATAGTATCCGGCATTGGCTCACTCACGGAAAATGCTAGTCGCCTGGTTGATTCTATACTGATGCCACATGTGGCAGCACTACCGTCATTCACGAAGGATACTCTTGATCTTCTGAAACACATAGAAGGAATGGTCGTACCTCCCAATGCCCAACAGGGCATCGGGTGTAAGGTACCTGTGATAGGTAGTGTCCGAAGTGGAACTTGTGTGCTGAGGATTCAGGCGAAAACGTAGTCAGGCAGATTAGGTTGGCAACAGATCAGGCAAAACGGTACACGATCGAAATCCAGAGAGTGGTCAGGCAGGCAAAGGTCATACACAAGCTGTCAGTGAAGTACAAAATCAGTAGGCTAGAGAGTAGTCAGGAATTCAGGCAGAAGTTCAACATGAAAATCAGGATCAAATAGCAGTCACAACACCCAGGGAGCTATTCCACACAAACGGGCGCTGAGAGATAGCATCACTTCCTTTTTAAGGGCTGCTTTGATTGAAAATTGTCCACAGCTGGCAGCAGGTGGGGCTAGTGAGTCCAAGGTAATGCTTAATACTGAGAGGACATTTCCAAAAGTCTAGATCTGCTCCGTAGCGCAACAGGTAAGGCTGCAGCTTTGCGACCAGGAAGATCCCGGTTCAAATACACCCAGGTACATGACAGGGCCCCCTCCCCAGTGGACCCCTCCGGGGGCTTAGTGGGAAAGGAGGCATGGAAGTCTCGAATAAGAGAAGGGGCATGCAGATCTTTGGCTGGAACCCAGGAATGGTCTGTGACAGGATATCCCTTTCAATGAACCAGATACCGAAGGCCACGACCCTGTCTTCTAGAATCAAGAATCTTGGAGACTTCAAACTCATTTTGTCCATCAACAAGAACAGGAGGAGGTAGCTGTTGCGTTTTGGAGTAGCGATTGAAAATTGCTTTTTTGAGGAGGGAAACGTGGAACACAGGATGAATCCGGAGAGAGGAGGGTAATTTCAACCGATAGGAGACTGGCCCGACTCGAGCAATAATTTTGTAAGGACCAATGAATCGAGGGCCCAATTTGGTAGAAGGTTGTTTCAGTCTCACATATTTGGTTGATAGCCAAACTCTGTCCCCCACCACATATGGAGGTATATGGCGTCTTCGTTTGTTGGAAAAAAGTGCATACTTGCCTGCTGACTTCCGTAGTAATAAGCAAATCTTTTTCCAATGTAGCAGAATATTTTTAACCCGCTGATCTGCTGCTGGTACACCAGAAGAAGGCTGAAGTAGGGGAAAAGTCTGAGGGTGATAGCCTAGGGCTGCGTAGAATGGTGTGGTATGAAGAGCACTGTGCCAACGGGAATTAATGGCGAACTCAGCTAAAGGCAAATACTCAGACCAGTTGGAGTGTAATTGAATAATCATTGATTACATTGGCCCTGGGGTAGTAATCAATCCCCCTAAATAACAAAAGTGCCACATCCGGATTGAGTGTATATAGCTGAACAGAAAAAGACAGGACTTTGAAGGCACCAATATAAAAAAAAAAAAATATAACAAATTTTATTAGCACAATAGTACAGAAATTATACTAATTGTATTCTCAGAATACAGTAAGATATAATCTAAAATAAGAAAACATGGACAAGAACCATAGTAGGACACTCAATGATACAAAATACTCAATTCGTGGGTATGCATGATGAATCTTCCCACTGAAGATATGAATGGCAGAGAGATGTCCCCAAAATGGAAGTCCATATAGTTCTTGGAAATTTAAAAGTGGCTCAACATGTTTCGCGATTATCTGTGAAACGCTTCTTCAGGAGCTTCAGAAGTATCACTTGAATTTGCCCGATGCAATCACTTCACCCCCTCCCAGGTGTCTCAACCCCAAACCCATGCCCAAAGGAGGGCGTCTCACCAGGTTGTGGTATGAGGGGATTATAATTGAAAAACTGAGTTTGCGGCACGGTAAGGTAGTCCTCGAGATCTATGGTCGCGTGGAGCGATTAAATTGGAAAAGGCATAGGTGTGCTTAAAGTAATTGGAACTCGAATAGAGTTGTTCCCCAACAGTGTGACAATTGCTGGGAATTAAAGATAGATTGTATTCCACAGCCAGATAATGTTTACTTGTAACTAGCCAGAGTACATAGCCAAGGAGCACTGTCAGGCTCTTCAAATCGCACTGCTCATTATCAATGAATATAAATCCAATCTCTTATCTCAATTGCAAGACTTGCTTTGTGAGTGACCGCCGTCTCCTTCCGCGTTCGTTGCAAGTGACTGCTCTCCTCAGTGACATCGCAATGGATGACAGCGGAAAGTTTTTGAGGGTCCATTTGGAAACCGACAGCACTTATAATGTATCCAAGGAAAGGAATACGGCTTTGATGGAAACTGCATTTCTCAATCTTCGCGTAAAGATGGTTTTCTCTCAGTCGTTGCAATACCTGCTTTACATGCGAGATGTGCTCTAGATGAGTCTTGGAAAAGATTAAAATGTCGTCCAAGTAGATGATCACAAAACTGTTGCTGAAATCATGAAAAATTTCATTCATGAAACGTTGGAAGACAGCAGGGGCGTTACACAACCCAAATGGCATAACCAGATATTCAAAATGTCCATTACGAGAGTTGAATGCTGTCTTCCACTCGTCCCCGTCTTTAATTCGAATTAGATTATAAGCCCCTCGTAGGTCTAGCTTGGAGAAGATAACAGGCAAAGGGTAGGAGACTTTTACAGTGATTTGATTTAACCCTCGATAGTCTATGCATGGTCGAAGACCCCCATCTTTTTTTTCAACAAAGAAAAAACCTGCCCCTACTGGAAAAGAAGAGGGTCGGATAAAACCTCTTTCCAAGTTGTCTTTTACGTATTCCTCCATGGATTTTTGTTCAGGCAAAGACAGGGGATAGGTCCTTCCTTTGGGAAGAGGTGCTCCAGGAATCAATTTAATTGCACAGTAAAAAGAACGATATGGAGGTAAAACCTCTGCCTTTTGCTTGCAAAATACATCTGCAAACGCATGGTATTCATGAGGCAAGGTAGGTGGGACGGCCACGTAAGCCAACATACAAGCAGAAAGTCTTTTGGGTTGAGACAAACAGTTTGAATTACAGAACGACCCCCAAGAGGTTAGTTCTCCATTTTCCCAATCAAAAGAAGGGTTATGTTGTTGTAACCATGGGTAACCAAGGATAACAGGCAGAAGTGGAGAATCAATAAGAGACAAGACAACTTCCTCTTTGTGGAGTACGCCTACCTGAAGGGTGATTGTCATAGTCTCAAATTTTACAATGCCATCTCCCAAGGGTTGTCCATTCATGGTGGTAATGTTCAGGGGTCTAGATTTTGGAACAAATGGGATATTATTTTTTTTAGCAAAAGTGTAGTCCAAGAATATGCCAGCAGCTCCAGAATCCACAAAAGCCTCACAGGAGACAAGTTTAGAGGGTAAATGGATAATTGCAGGAATGGTAATCTTGGTCTTGGAGGATATACCTCTAAGGTCTAAGCCAGCTCCTCCAACACTGGTTAGACCCTGCCCTTTTACTGGACGGGAAGGGCAGACAGATAATAAATGTCCTTTAAGTCCACAATATAGGCATAGGCCCAATGCACGCCTCCTTTGTTTCTCAGACTCAGTTAGGTGGAGACGGCTTACATCCATGGGTTCCACAGGTGTCTGGGGTTCAACTGAGATTTCAGGTTCTGGCTGAGGTGGTGCTTGGAAGTTAGGGGCCAAACGGTAAACTGGCCGAGGAAACTTGCGAGTTCTAAGTCTCTCTTGGCACCTTTCATGATACCGGACATCCAGACGAACACAGAGCTCTATGAATTTCTCTAGGTCTTCTGGGGAATCCTTATAGACTAATTCGTCTTTGATGCGATCTGCAAGACCTTTTCGGAAGGCTGCACGTAATGCCCTTGAGTCCCAAGTAGTCTCAGCAGCAAGGGTACGAAACTCAATAGCATATTGTGCCACAGACCTGGTGCCTTGTTGCATGTCCAAGAGTGAGTACTCAGCTGCAGAAGCTCTATCTGGCTTGTCAAATACAGTCTGGAGAGAAGCCAGAAATTTGTCAGCGTCTTGCAGCACAGGATCATTGCGTTCCAGATAAGGAGAGACCCATGCCAGGGCCTTCCCCTTTAACAAGGAAATTACAAAAGTCACTTTGGCAGAAGAAGTGCTAAAGGTCCCAGGGTTGTTGCGGAAATGCAAATGGCAAACGGCAAACATTTAAAAAGACTCTGCAGTCCTCCGTATCACCACCAAATTTGTCAGGCAAGGGAAGTTTGGGTGGTACAGAAGAGGCAGGTTGGATCGTAGCAGGAGTAGGATCCGGAGTCTGGACCGTTGCAGAGGAAGCAGGCAAACAAGATTTAAGCATAGTACAAAGTTCATCTAACTTGGCGTCCAGGGAAGAAAGATGCTGTTCATGAGCTCCAATCAATTGTCCCTGACGTGAAATCGCCTTAACAATCTCAGCAGGGTCCACTGTCATTGTGGCCCATTTGTAATGTAAGGTACCTGTGATAGGTAGTGTCCGAAGTGGAACTTGTGTGCTGAGGATTCAGGCGAAAAAACGTAGTCAGGCAGATTAGGCAGAAGTTCAACACGAAAATCAGGATCAAAAAGCAGTCACAACACCCAGGGAGCTATTCCACACAAACGGGCACTGAGAGATAGCATCACTTCCTTTTTAAGGGCTGCTTTGATTGAAAATTGTCCACAGCTGGCAGCAGGTGGGGCTAGTGAGTCCAAGGTAATGCTTAATACTGAGAGGACATTTCCAAAAGTCTAGATCTGCTCCGTAGCGCAACAGGTAAGGCTGCAGCTTTGGGACCAGGAAGATCCCGGTTCAAATACACCCAGGTACATGACATCGGGGCACTTCAGACCTTCCTTAGGGAACAGGACCACCATCGCTGGAAATTTTGTGAGTTCATACTTGATCTACTGCGTTTCATTTTGACACGCAATTGTTTCACTTTCAAAGAGTCCCACTACCTCAAGGTACAGGGGGTTGCAATGGGCATGTGCTGTGCACCTGCCTATGCTAACCTGTACCTGGGGGGGTGGGAATGTTACCTTTTTTCGGATGAGTTATTATCACGATATACGAGCCATGCGGCCTGCTGGCTACGTTATATCGATGATATATTCATCATCTGGACTGGCACCTCTACCCTACTAAAGGAATTTATTGAGACTTTAAATCAGAACTCATTCAATCTAAAATTCACAGTATCTAGTGATCCACACAAAATCACATTTTTGGACCTGACTATCCTCAAAGACGCTAATGGGCAACTAGCTTCCACACTTTTCCATAAGGAAACAGCCGGCAATACGTTATTACACGATGCCATTGCACACCCTACTACTCTTATTCATAGCATACCTTATGCATAGTATCTCCGATTACGTCAGAACTGTACATACACAGAGGAATTTAAATATCAGGCCAATTTTCTTCGCGACTGATTAAGAGCTAGAGGATACAGTAAATCCTTGCTACGCAGCGCCTTTAACAAAGCACTGCGCCAATCTCGCAATTCATTACTATACAAGTCTAAGACCAGTCAAGAGAACCAACCAGTACGATACATTACAAGATACTCAGCTCAGCACCTAGAACTCAGAAACATCTTAACTAATCACTGGTCCCTCCTATATGATGACCCGATTCTTACAAAATATGTAAAATCCAGGCCTGATATAACGTTCAGAAGGTCAAAATCCTAACGTGACCACCTCACCTCTAGCCATTATATTGAAAACTTGCAATCTAGATCTATCTGTAATGGCATTACAAGATGTGGTAGGTGCCCTTTCTGCCACTGGATCTCCATAGGCACGAGATTCACATTACCTAATGGCGGCGAAATCCATATTCCCAACTTTCATGCCGACTGTAATACCCAAGGTGTAATCTATCTAATGTCCTGCCGCTGTAACGCCTTTTACCTAGGCAAAACAATCAGACATTTTCGGTCCCGTATCAAGGATCATGTATACTTCTCTGGCAATGGCAAAATGATTACAGCGGTAAGTAGACATTTAGATCTATACCACAAATTTGACACATCCGTTGTGTCATTCATCGCCCTTGCTGTGGTTCCTCGTGACCCACGGGCGGTGAATGGGACAAACAAGTACTGCGCAGAGAAACCATATGGATTGAGCGTCTGGATACCACTCATGCCCCTGGCATCAACGTGGCTCAATCATATAAACCATTTTTGTAAAGAGGCTTTCTCTAATTAATTAGTCATAGGATACCTAGGCCCACGGGCCTGGTTCCTACATGGTCCCTCCCTGTCCACTTTGCCAACACAAAGTCCTTCCTTATTAATAATTTTGTGATTTTGAGCAAATTTTATTATCATTATTAAAGCTCTGATCAACCATTCCCTCCAGGGATGATTTAAGTTACAAAGCTAATCTATATTGAATACCATAAATGTATTATGTATAATATAAACACAAAAAAAGAAAATATAAAAAAACTGCTGCAACTAGTACCTATTTTTCTTTTATTCCAGCGCTATGGTGTTCAATTTTGTTAAAACAAGAATCTAGATCTTATAAAAGTAGCAATGATGATGATAAACCTCACTCATTACAACATATTCTATGTCGGCAGCCACATTCACAAATAAACTTATATTCAAAAAATGACAAAATAGAAAATGACACCATGCGGTGTTGTTCAAATTATCATATGCAGCGCTCCTATCAATAATTAAATTGATACGGTTCCCTATTGTCCCAAAGACAATGGTGTTGAAGGTACACCAGGTGTATGCAATAAATCCTCAGGGTAAAGTTCAAATTATCACATGCAAAAATGATCACAATAATGTCTGAGGAATGTGCACCTTCCTCCAGATCACTTCAAACAGGTGTTTCAAAACTCCCCATAGGGATTGCACTCACCAGAAATCAGAAGGTAACAGACCTCATACGAAATCCTAAAAGAAAACCAAATGAGAGATGCCTCCTGCGGGTGTCCTTTTCATAGAGATATTCAAGCTTTCTCCAAAAATGGTGTTATGAGTAGAGAGAGAAAACTCCACATAGTATAGTCCAGTTTCAAAAAAGCTTTATTTTTTAAAACTCACTACGTCCTTTTTTAGGAAGGGGCCGGGGAGGACAGAGGAGAGGTCAAGGCTACTTGCCATACAGGGGGAAACCCCCACAGACCCACCTTCGCCCAATGGCACCAACATACAGAGATCCAGAATGGGAGGAACAACAGTATTGGGAAAGGAGTGGAATGTATCCACCAGGCCCAAGGAGAAACGATAACAACATGGCCTGGGGAATGCCAAGGAGAAACGATCCAGAGGATGCAGAGCAGGGTCCAGGGCGCAGAAAAAGAAGGAGGGAAGCGGATTAGGTGGGATCTATAATTTAACCGACATAGAACTAACAGATAAAGAAAAAAATATATTTTACATCAAGGACTTAAATGTGGTCTGAAAAGGCCCATAAATAAGATCAATGTCTATGTTGATTTGCATAAATACATGCGCAAGCTAAGTATAAAAAAATATTTTTTAAATAAAAATTCTAACCCGGTGGGCACAAGTGGGAATGTGGCAATAGCAGTGGACAGTGGTCTAAAAAAACGTTCATTGTTCAATCCCCCTAACACGTCTACACAACATCTTGAGGTGTTTAAAAATGTACTTTTGCGTGATTTAGAGAAAGTGAAGCCCAATAAGAATGTAAATCCTAGACATATTAAAGAGGGTATTAAATCCCTTGAAGCAAGGAAAGATTTAATAATTAGACCTGCAGACAAAGGAGGAGGGGTTGTGTTGTTATCCAAGGATTATTATAATAATCAATTACTGGAAATGTTGTCTGATGAAGATACGTACAGGAAGCTGGATAAAGATCCCACCCCGCAATACAGATTGGAATGGGAATCTCTAATAGAGAGTGGATATCAATCACACATTCTATCAGTGAAAGACAAGAGGTTCCTTATACCAAGCAGTAGTCGCATACCAACCATCTATACCCTTCTCAAAATCCATAAGGATCAAAACAACCCTCCACCCAGACCTATCGTGAATGGGATTGGGTCAGTTACAGCTAGGCTAGGACAGTATCTGGATAGATTTTTACAAAAAAGTGTAATTGAAACAAAAGCATATCTCAGAGACACTAAAAGTCTCTTACAGTTGTAGCTGGTATATACTTTTAAATCCGGTGAAGACACCAGTGATGCATAGTTTCCTGCGGCCCAGCAGGTGGCGCTGTCACTTTGGGCCGGGGTTGAACCATCGCTGCAGTGCCGTACCCTTTGTGACCTCTCACAGCAGTTGTACGGCGGGGCGGGGAACCCACTGTGCTTGCTGGGAGAGGGTATAAAGGGGGCGGACATCTTCGCCATGAGGTTCGAGTCCCAGGCACCTTCAGCCTGAGGGCTGCTGTTCGCGGTCAGTGTCCAGGCGGCCTAGGCCTGGACATTTGGAGTTCGTGTTCCATCCCAGACACCTTCAGTCTGGGGTGAGGTACTCAGCCAGAGGCCTGGGGCCCAGTACCTTCCGCTGGGTCCCGCGAGGGAGGGATTGTCCTAGGGGGCCCCGGGAGTGGGGCACCCGAATCCAGAGCCTTAAGGGACCGGAGGAGGGATTCATCCGAAGATCTGGTGCAGCATATTGCCAGTGCCGGTTGAACCTCTGGAGACCGCCCGGAGGGATATCTTTCCTGAACAGGGGCCAAGTTCATAGAGGAAGGTGGTTCATATTCAATGACCGGTGGCAGCGGTCCAACTATTCAACTCAGGTCAGTGGCAGAGACCTGCTATAAGGCCTGTGGCAGGGGCCTCAACAGTTCATCCGGTCGGTGGCAGCGACCAAAACTCACGGTCGGTGGCAGAGACCGTGCGCCAGGCCTATTCGCTAGCAAAGGAATAGGAGAGTTTATTTGTGCCTGGGCCTACTTGTATCCACACCCCTGTCTGTCTGTTACTGAAAGTTCAACTGATTGTGTTCACCCTGAAAGCAGAGAAATAAAGGAGCGTTGGACTTTCGATTGGTGTGGGGCTCTATTATTGGCAGACACATCTCCACGGAACAACTGGAGGCTTCGTATGCAGTGAACAGACCCGGAGGTAATTTAAGTAACTCTGCTCAACCCTCATACACATACGAGGGGAGAGCTTGGCGTAGTGTTCCTGCACTCTCCTCTCCCAGGTACCCCTAGACACAAGCCACTCAAACGAGAAAACCCGAGAGGGAGAGTGAGGCTCCGCTACACAGTTATTACAGGAAGTCAGTTTGACAGGTAGAGATGAAATATTTTTGGTCACCTCTGATGTAGCTTCTCTCTATACCATGATTCAGCACGATGATGCTCTTTTGGCCCTTAATTGGGCATTAAGCAAACAAGAAGACTTACCACATGGTCAGAAAATATTTTTGTGGAATGCTTTGGACTTCTGCCTGAGTCATAATTATTTTTGGTTTGACAAATCCTTCTACACCCAGAAGAGGGGAGTTGCTATGGGCGCAAGATTTGCGCCGAGTATCGCAAACCTCTTCATGGGTGAGTGGGAGGATAAATCAGTGTTTGACCAGAAGAGGGCAGAGTTATTGTTCTATAAACGCTACATAGACGATCTGTTCCTTATTTGGGCAGGATCAAAAGCGTCTTTGGAACTTTTTTTTATTGCATCTCAACACTAACAACAATAATATTAAACTGACGAGCCAAGTGAGTATGGAACAGATTAATTTTCTTGACGTGACCATTTTTAGAGTCAATGACACTTTGAAAACCAAGGTTTACTTCAAAATTACAGATAGAAACAGCTTTTTACCCATACACAGTGGCCATCACACATTGTGGCTAAAAAATGTGCCGAAAGGCCAAATTATGAGGGTGAAACGTAACTGCACCTCTGTAGAAAACTTTTTAGAACAGTCCCAGATTTTAAAGAACAGATTTTTGGAAAAAGGCTATAAATCTCATCATTTGGATAAAATAGTGGAAGAAAACCGACGGTTACTTACCGATAACGGTGTTTCTACGAAACCTTCCAGGACGGCAACACATGAGAGATGATAGGCTCCACCCAACAGGAAACACAATCAGTTCACAATTGTTTATAAGGCCCCACCTTATCCCTTGTCCCTCGGTAGTTGTAAAGTAATACTCCCACTAGTTCACAAGGGCTATTCAACATCTTAAGTACTTACCACTTAGTGTGTATATACTCCTCTACCCATAACAGGGCGGGAAGTAGGCCTGCCATCCTGGAAGGTTTCGTAGAAACACTGTTATCGGTAAGTAACCGTCGGTTTTCTCACCTCACCTTCCAGGACGGCAACACATGAGAGGATAATAAAGTAATCTCCAGGCCTACCTTAGGGTGGGACCACTGGCTGCACGATTTTTCTGTTAAATGCCAGGTTCTGCAGCACGTTTACCTCCACTTCATTCTGACTGATGAAGGTATCTTGGCTGGATCAGGAGGCTGATCAGCGATTTATTCCACCAATGTCCCTGCCTTCTCCATTTTGGATGCAGGATCTATGTGGAGTGCTTTAAAAGATGGAATCAGAGAAATCTGTGAAATTAGTAAATCAGCATGATTTGACTGCCTCAGACATCTAGCAGTTGTGGCCTAACATACCTGAAACCATTTTTAGGGCCACTAAAATGTACTCAAAGAATTGCTTTGTGACACAGGGATACTACTTTGATCAACAAAGAGGATCTGGCTTAAACACTACTCTGTTCAGGAGATTTATTTCCAACAGGGGACTCCCTGACAGAACGACCCTGCAGGTCCCCTTAAAATTATTATGTATTTTTTGTGATGGGTAAAAGGAAGCTCACCTAAGGAAAAAAACAACCAAACAAGGGAAGTTTAATTCCCTAGGTTCAGAAGCCTGGACAGGTATGTATATAAAGCCCACCAGAACCAAGACTTCCCTCACCTCTGAATGCTGGCATGTCAGCTGTGAAAGTGCTCTACATTCCAAGCTCCCTCTACACACCTGTGCAAATGCACAGATAAATTACAAAGGAGCTTGGTAAACACCTGATGTATCAGTTTGGTTAATATCAGGTGTCCTACCTGAAGTCTGAAACCATAACCCACTCCAAAAACCATAGGGTGCCCTATTGGTATAAATGAAGGATACATTTAAGCAGAACCCTACCACGGTAGGTTAAGTCTATATAGCAGGAGCATAACACTCATATTGGTTTGCTATGACCCGTTCTGCTTAAGTGTGATATGAAGGGTACATATACAACTGTAAACCTAAAGAGTTTTTAGTTGTATGGGTTAGATAACTTCTGCTACTGTAAATTCGGGTAATACTCATATGACCAAAATTGTTACTAAAGAAGGTGATTTTATAGCCTTCTCCAGTGTCATATAACCCTACTGGGTTACAGGCACAGGGAGTGCCTCAGGTATGCCCGAGTGTAAGGGACTGAATTCCTGGCCCCTTCCGTGTCCACGGAAAAAAAATAGGGTCTGAACTAAAAGTGATACATGTGTAGCGGCCTCCTCACTCCCCTCTCTTTCTTCAGCTCGTCTGTCTCTTGTCTAGGGGTATCTTTTAGAGGGGAAGGGAGCGGGGACACTACGCCAGGCCTTTATCACAGGTGTCAGTGTGATACAAGCAAAGTTCCTTTTACCTTCGGGTCAGTGCTGTGCACCTGGAGCCTCCACCGAGAGTTACCTTGAACAATGTCTGTCAGGAAAATGAGCCCCACACCATTAAAGTTCAACAATCCTTTATTCTTCTCGAATGAACACAATCAGTTGAACTCCCTTAGTAGAAACAGAACAGAAAAGAAGGTGTGGATGCGAATAGGCCCAGACACAATGTGTTCTCCACTTTCCTCCCTGAAAGTGGGTTGCAGTCTCTGAACGAGGGGAGATTTCCTTCCAAGCGGTCTCCGGTGAGAGACTCACCCGTCACTGGCAATCTTCTGCACCAGGTCTTCGAATGAGGAGCTCCCCCCGGTCCATTACGCTTTCTGGATTCGGGTACCCACTCCCGGGGTTCCCTAGGATCTCCTTCCCTCGCGGAACTCAGTGTTGGGCACTGAGCTCCGGACCTCCATCTGAGTACCTCACCCCAGGCTAAAGGTGCCTGGAATGGAACACGACCTCCGACTGTCCTCTAGGCCTAGGCCCGCCTAGAGAACCAACACGAACCACCGTCCACAGGCTGAAGGTGCCCTGGACTCCGACCCCGTGACAAAGATGGCCGGCCCCTTTATACCCTCTCCCAGCAAGCACGGCGGGTTCCCCGCCCCACCATACCGCTGCCGAGGGAGGACAAAAAAGGAGGTACGACACACAGCAATGATTCAACCCCAGCCCAGGGCGACAGCGCCACCCGCTGGGCTGCAGGGAATTACACATCACCAATGTCTCTGTCAAGTTCAAATTTACACCCGGGAAAGTACATACCCGCTACACATGTATGATACACATCATAAATATAAACATCATACACAACAATATTGTGTATCTCTGCAGTGCAGCTGGATAGACCCTCACTGAAAAGACACTGAAACTGCAGTGTAGTGTATTTTCTGAAGTGTGGCCAAAAAAAAGGAAAAAAGGCAATATAAGGACACGAACTTCAGAGCTGTATATTGCTGGTGCTCATCAAGGTACAGGCGTTTAACCAATACGAAAACCGATCCTTAGGCTGCATTTTTATCACACTAAGGAACAATTGATGGCGGCGTCGCGCCAAAAAGAGCGGATCCCCGCTCCCTATGCCGACCTCCAATTCTATGCAGACCTGTCACAGTATACGCTTCAAAAACGTAGAAACCTCAATACTGTAACGAAGGCCCTCAGGAATCACAAGTTGATCTATAAATGGGGTTTCCCGACCAAATTAATAGTCACAAAAGAGGAGAAAGAGTATGTTGTGGATTCCCTAGCCAAAGGCATGGCCTTATTGCACTCCTGGGGAATTGTCCCTGACACTCAACCTCAGCCTCAAAAGGGGGAATGCACCAAAAACCATAGAGCGGGAATGGCGCACAGTCGACCGCAAAAACGCTCGCTCTCATAACTAGCCTGGAAAATACATCAGAAAGGCACGAATGAGTGCCGCTGGGGAGATAGGGACTTTGTTCCGAACTTTCCTTATATCCCCACCTAATTCTTGAGTGACTATGAGTCACACTCTTCTGCACTCAGTTACTTGGCAGTAGGGATGAGCTTCGTGTTCGAGTCGAACATACGTTCGACTCGAACATCGGCTGTTCGATCGTTCGACGAAGATCGAACGATTTGGGCCGTTCGCGCCAAATTCGAGTGACGCGAACGGCCCACAATGCACTACGCCATCGCAGTGTCATCCAGGCGCTGTGATTGGCCAAGCATGCACTGTGACCCCGCATGCTTGGCCAATCACAGCGCCGGCAGCGAGGAGAGCAATGATTGGCCACAGGCAGGATGCCTGTGGCCAATTATTGCTGAGGGGGTTTAGTACACGCCCCACACTATAAAAGGCCGCCAGCGCGGCGGCCTTGTGTAGTGTGTTCCGGAGCAGGGAAAGAGAAGCATAGGCAGGGACAGTGTCATTATTTTTCCTTTACTAATCCTGGATTCCTTGTGTTTAGGGACAAATAAGGATAGGTAGGGAGAGTGTCAGTGACAGTGTGCTATTCTGTGCTAATCCTTGTTTGTAGGGACAGAGAGGTACAGTGAGGGAAAGTGTCAGTGTGCTATTCTGTTCTAAACCAATCTTGCTGAACCATATTTTCAATCCTTGAGTTTAGGGACAGAGAGGTACAGTGAGGGAAAGTGTCAGTGTGCTATTCTGTGCTAAATCTTGTTTGTAGGGAGGGACAGAGTAGGACAGTGAGGGAAAGTGTCAGTGTGCTATTCTGTTCTAAACCAATTTTGCTATTCCATATTTTCAATCCTTGAGTTTAGGGACAGAGAAGGACACTCGTGGCAATTATCAGTGTGCTATTCTGTGCTAAATCTTGTTTGTAGGGAGGGACAGAGTAGGACAGTGAGGGAAAGTGTCAGTGTGCTATTCTGTTCTAAACCAATTTTGCTGTTCCATATTTTCAATCCTTGAGTTTAGGGACAGAGAAGGACACTCGTGGCAATTATCAGTGTGCTATTCTGTGCTAAATCTTGTTTGTAGGGAGGGACAGAGTAGGACAGTGAGGGAAAGTGTCCTATTCTGTTCTAAACCAATTTTGCTGAACCATATTTTCAATCCTTGAGTTTAGGGACAGAGAGGTACAGTGAGTGAAACTGACAGTGTGCTATTCTGTTCTAAACCAATTTTGCTGTTCCATATTTTCAATCCTTGAGTTTAGGGACAGAGAAGGATAGGCAGGGGACAGTGTCAGTGTCATTGTTGCTAAGCCTCCTGCACAGTATACACCTGAAGGTAGCCCTTATTGCTCTTTTTCCCATCTCCCTGCAGGCCATCCATTAAAATGTCTGGAAGGCAAACAAGGAGAGGCAGACAGTCAGGAGGCAAAAAAAGAGGGCAAGCAGGCTCTGTGTCTGGGGGCAACAGTGCTGGTCGTGGACGCGGTGCATTGTCATCAGCACATGGCCATGGGACACGCTTGTCCTTCTTTTCGGCAGCTGGACATGTTGAGCCACATCATGCCGAAGACTTGGTAGAGTGGATGACCAAGCCCACCTCATCCTCCTCATCCTCTCTCACCCAGGCTCAGGGTACTGGCAAAGCAGCTGCCAAAGCGTCCTCTTCTCTGGTATCATTATCTTCATTAGTCAATCCTTCCCTAGACCCACCATGTCCTCCTCCTGAGGAGTCCCCCGAACTGTTTGAGCACAGTGTTGGGTACATGCTCCAGGAGGATGCCCAGCGTTTCGAAGGATCTGATGATGATACCCAGCTACAGGAAGGCAGCAGCGTGAGAGCAGAGAGAGGGGATGCTCAAGAAGGACACCAATCTGGCAGTCATGCTCCAGCAGCTGCAGCATACTGCCAGATTGGCTCCAGTGATGAGGAGGGAGGGGATGATGAGGTCACTGACTCCACGTGGGTGCCTAATAGGAGAGAGGAGGAGGAGGAGGAGGAGGCACATCTCCAATGAGGCAGGATGCCCTTGAGTGGCCAGCGTATGGGCAGCACACCGACGGAATCACACCGCAGAGCTCCGCCTGTGCAGGGCGCTGCCTCTGCCCGTCATTCAAAAAGTTCTTTGGTGTGGCCCTTTTTTGAGGCGAGTGCATCAGATCGCACAGCTGCTGTTTGCAACATATGTCTCAAGCGTATATCGCGTGGCCAAAACATCAGCCGCTTGGGCACCACATGCTTGATCAGACATATGTTGACCTGCCATGCAGCTCGTTGGCAAGCCTACCTTAAAGACCCACACCAAAAAACAAAGCTGACCTCTTCTTGCACCGCATCAGCTGGGATCTCCAACCCCACTATACCTTCACTCCTCTCTGAAACCTGCTCTGAGAGGAATGAAGGTGTAGAATTAGGTCTGTCACAGGCAAGTACTTGCGGGCACTCTGCTAGCAGTACACCAACGTCCGATTCTAGCAGGCAAATTTCCCTGCCCCAGCTGCTGGACCGTCAAAAGAAGTTCACTCCCAGCCATCCACATGCCCAGCGGTTGAATGCTAGCTTGGCTAAATTGCTAGCGCTTCAACTGCTGCCTTTTCAGTTGGTAGACTCGGCCCCCTTCCGTGAGTTTGTGCAATGTGCGGTTCCTCAGTGGCAGGTTCCCAAACGCCACTTTTTTTCATGGAAGGCGATTCCGGCTCTCTACCGCCATGTGGAAGGCAATGTCCATGCCTCGCTGGACAGGGTGGTCAGCGGTAAGATTAATTTTACCGCTGACTCATGGTCCAGCAGGCATGGACAGGGACGTTACCTTTCTTTCACGGCCCATTGGGTCACTCTTTTGGCAGCTGGGAAGGATGCAGGACAAGGTGCAGTAGTGTTGGAGGTTGTTCCACCGCCACGCCTCCAAAATGCTACTACTGGTTGTGACACACCTCTCTCCTCCACCCCCTCCTCTTCTTCTTCCTCCATGGCCTCTTCCTGTGGTTTGTCTTCGGAACCAGCGGTGCTCCGTAGGCGTTCAAGGGGCTACGCAAGTACGCAGGCAAAAAGATGCCATGCCGTGCTTGCGCTGGTGTGTTTGGGGGACAGGAGCCACACTGGGGCAGAGGTCCTGTCTGCTCTGCAGGGGCAGGCCGAGAGGTGGTTGACGCCACGCCAGCTTAAGCCAGGAATGGTGGTTTGCGACAATGGCACCAACCTCCTCTCCGCCCTCCGACAGGGACAACTGACCCATGTGCCCTGTATGGCTCACGTCCTTAACCTGGTGGTGCAGCGGTTCTTGGGCAGGTACCCGGGCTTACAGGATGTCCTGAGGCAGGCCAGGAAAGTCTGTGTGCATTTCCACAGATCTTATAATGCCAGTGCTCGCCTGGCTGAGCTGCAAAAAGGAGTTGAACCTGCCCAAGAACCGCCTTATATGTGACATGCCCACCAGGTGGAACTCAACGTTGGCCATGCTGCAGCGGCTGCACACGCAGCAGAGGGCCATCAATGAGTACCTGTGCGACTACGGCACCAGGACAGGGTCAGGGGAGCTCGGGTTTTTTTCACCACGCCAGTGGGGCATGATCAGGGATGCATGCACTGTCCTGGCACCATTTGAGGAGGCCACGAGGATGGTGAGCAGTGACAGTGCATGCATCAGTGACACTGTACCTCTTGTCCACCTGTTGGAGCACACGCTGCGTGGAATAATGGACAGGGCACTTGAGGCAGAACAGAGGCAGGAAGAGGAGGACTTCCTTGCCTCTCAAGGCCCCCTTTACCCAGACAGTGTTCCTTCTGTCCCACCCATCGCACAGGAAGAGGAGGAGGAGGAGGAGGAGGAGGAGGAGGAGGATTGTGTCAGCATGGAGGTGGAGGCTGGCACTCAGCATCATCAGCAGCAGTCTTTTAGGGATGATTTACAGTCCCAAGAAACCAGTGGACTTGTACGTGACTGGGAGGAGGTGGCTGCGGATCATGTCGTCCTTAGTGACCCAGAGGACTCCGGACTGAATGCCTCAGCTAACCTACGCTGCATGGCCTCCCTGATCCTGCAAAGTCTGCGGAAGGATCCTCGTATTCTTCGGATCAAGGAGAGGGACCATTACTGGCTGGCCACTCTCCTTGATCCACGGTACAAGGGTAAGGTTGCGGACCTTATCTTACCGTCGCAGAGGGAGCAGAGGATGAGACAACTCTGGGAGGCCTTGCAAAAAGGTCTGTGCAACGCGTTCCCAGAGACTGGGAGGTTACAAACTCCTGGTCCTGGACAACGAGTTGCTGAGGCTTCGGGCAGTCAAAGAAGGAGCGGTGGGGAAGGTGGCCGTCTGACCGATGCGTTCAGACAATTCTTTAGTCCGCAGCCCCAAAGTATGATCGGTTCCAGCAACCATCGCCAGCGTCTGATATACATGGTCCAGGAATACCTAGGGGCAAGGTCAGACTTGGACACCTTCCCCACCGAAAATCCTCTGGCTTACTGGGTCTTGAGGATGGATCACTGGCCAGAGCTTGCACAGTATGCAATTGAGCTACTGGCCTGTCCTGCATCCAGCGTTCTTTCAGAAGGCACATTCAATGCTGCTGGAGGATTTGTCACGGATCACAGGGTGCGCCTGTCCACCGACTCGGTTGATCGACTGACTTTCATCAAGATGAACCAGTCTTGGATCACCACCAGCTACCACACACCAGATGCTGATATAACATACTAATTGATTTTAAAATGTCACATCCCTTCAAGACTGATGCTGAGTGCCTGTGCTGTTATGTTGACTGGCTATCCTCCTCCTCCTCCTCAATGATACGATTAATGATGATAGCTTGGAAGATCATTTTGGTTTATGGGTGACGCCACCAGTGGCTAAGGCCCAATTTTTCAGCCCCTGTTTAACAGGGGCGTGTAATTAAAATTTTTGATGCAATACTTTGCAACAGGCCTCATTGCTGTGCTCCAAGTACAGTATCTGTGAGGGGTTGCAGTGTTGTACCACCAGTGCCTAAGGCCCAATTTTTCAGCCCCTGTTCAACAGGGGCATGCAATTATAATTATTGATCTAATAATTCACAGCAGGGCCCATTGCTGCGCCCACCAAGAGTAACTGTCAGGCCTTACAGTGTTGTGGCACCAGCACCACCATCACCACCACCACCACCAAAGGCCCAATTTTTCAGCCCCTCTTCAACAGGGGCATGCAATTATAATTATTGATCGAATAATTCACAGCAGGACCCATTGCTGCGCCCACCAAGAGTAACTGTCAGGCCTTACAGTGTTGTGGCACCAGCACCACCATCACCACCACCACCACCACCAAAGGCCCAATTTTTCAGCCCCTATTCAACAGGGGCATGCAATTATAATTATTGATCTAATAATTCACAGCAGGGCCCATTGCTGCGCCCACCAAGAGTAACTGTCAGGCCTTACAGTGTTGTGGCACCAGCACCACCATCAAAGGCCCAATTTTTACTACCACTGATCAACAATTATATGTTATTACAATTCCTGATATAATAGTTGACAGCAGGGCGTTCCAGCACCCACCAAGAATAACTGTGAGTGCTTTCAGTGTTGTGCCAACACCAACACCTAAGGGGCCAATTTCTGCAGAGTATATACGGCAGGTCCCTACTTTCAAACATCCAACTTACAAACTACTACTACTTGCAAACGGAAGAAGACAACAGGAAGTGAGAGGAAATCTACCCCTTGGAAGGAAAATTCTCTCCTGTAAGAATTAATATGGGAGAAAGGTGTCTCCTCTCTACTGATGCTTTATCACCAATCCTTGTTTCAATAAAAACACCACATTTCAAAAACAGTTGTCATTGGGACACAAAGTGAGGTGAAATGTTCTGAACAGGGGCACAGACAGCAAAAAAAATGTGACAGGGGTGATAACCGTTCCCTATGAAAATGAAAAGAGAAAATGGGCTGTGGGACTTTAAATGAGGCATGGATGGGCGTAGGAAAAAGTCTAGGATATCAAGAATGAGTAGACATCACTGTCCCGTTGGGGAATAGTCTGTAGCCATATATACATGCTGCATAGTCAGTCTAAAGAATGGAGATCAAGGCATGGATATAAATATAAAAATGTATTGTATCATGGTAAAAGTACACATGGATCATGCAAACAAAGGCATAGTATAAATAGGGGTTAACACAAAAACATGATCAAAATTCACTGTTGAGACATGGCTGAAGCAAGTAATGACAGTTAAATGGACATACAGAAACAGTGAAAATGATTATCCGGTTAAAAAGTCAAGAATACACTTAATAGATTCATAGTTGGGCAAGCTTTACTTGACATGCCAGAGCATGGACTAATGGATGGGCATGGGGAAAAGGGTCTAAGATATCAAAAATTGGTAAACATCACTGTCCCGTTGGGGAGTGGTCTGTAGCCAGGTATACATGCTGCATAGTCAGTCTAAAGAATGGAGATCTGTATCATGGTAAAAGTACACATAGATCATGCAAACAAAGGCATAATGTAAATAGAAGTTATCACATAGACATAATCGCAATTCATTGTTGAGACATGGCTGGAGCAAGTAGTGACAGTTAAATGGACATACAGAAACAGTGAAATTAATTATCCAATTGAAATGTCAAGAATACACTTTGTAGATTCATAGTTGGGCAGGCTTTACTTGGCATCCCTGAGCATGGACTCGACGCGTTTCTTGGCGTTTAAAGCCAGTCATCAGGAGTGGGGTGCATGTCATTTGACTACAAGGGGAGATGGATAGACAGATCAAATAAAGTCTTGAAAAAATTATGTCATATTTGAAACAGAATAAGGTAGTCTGATACGTTACCAATGGCAAAACCCGGAATGGGGTTGTCCCAAGCATTTGAAATATGGCGTAGAATGGTGGTCCTGGATACAGTGTCTCACCCGGGGCTGAGGCGGGGAAGGCCCCCCAATAAACACTTCAACGGCCACTCGATCAAGAGGAGAGTCAAAGAGAAGATGGCATGGGACATCCATCAAGGAGAAACCCGGACAGCCACGGCACAGCACCAAACTGACGGAGAGGCACAGACAGGGTGCAAGGGCAGAATGCTAGTGAAGGGATGGAGAAATGAAAATGAGCAATGAGTGAAAAAGAAGGTTGAATGGTTTGAGAACCAAAATTAGAATGTGATTGGGGGAAGGGAGGGGAAGGAAAAACAAAAAACAAAACGGGAACAAAGGAAGAGGGGAGTGAATATGTAAATGATGTGCTGGTGGATGCCTAATGGGAATAATGTGTAATGGGTGCTGGGAGAAATTGAAAAAAAAAGGGGGTTAATGATATAACATGACTGAAAGGGTTAACAGCCAAAGTTGGCAAATCAACTGAGTGTTGGTGTAAATAAATCTGGTTTGAAAAAAAGCCAAACCAGATCATTAACCCCCTTTTTTGTTCAATTTCTCCCAGCACCCATTACACATTATTCCCATTAGGCATCCACCAGCACATCATTTACATATTCACTCCCCTCTTCCTTTGTTCCCTTTTTGTTTTTTGTTTTTTGTTTTTCCTTCCCCTCCCTTCCCCCAATCACATTCTAATTTTGGTTCTCAAACCATTCAACCTTCTTTTTCACTCATTGCTCATTTTCATTTCTCCATCCCTTCACTAGCATTCTGCCCTTGCACCCTGTCTGTGCCTCTCCGTCAGTTTGGTGCTGTGCCGTGGCTGTCCGGGTTTCTCCTTGATGGATGTCCCATGCCATCTTCTCTTTGACTCTCCTCTTGATCGAGTGGCCGTTGAAGTGTTTATTGGGGGGCCTTCCCCGCCTCAGCCCCGGGTGAGACACTGTATCCAGGACCACCATTCTACGCCATATTTCAAATGCTTGGGACAACCCCATTCCGGGTTTTGCCATTGGTAACGTATCAGACTACCTTATTCTGTTTCAAATATGACATAATTTTTTCAAGACTTTATTTGATCTGTCTATCCATCTCCCCTTGTAGTCAAATGACATGCACCCCACTCCTGATGACTGGCTTTAAACGCCAAGAAACGCGTCGAGTCCATGCTCAGGGATGCCAAGTAAAGCCTGCCCAACTACGAATCTACAAAGTGTATTCTTGACATTTCAATTGGATAATTAATTTCACTGTTTCTGTATGTCCATTTAACTGTCACTACTTGCTCCAGCCATGTCTCAACAATGAATTGCGATTATGTCTATGTGATAACTTCTATTTACATTATGCCTTTGTTTGCATGATCTATGTGTACTTTTACCATGATACAGATCTCCATTCTTTAGACTGACTATGCAGCATGTATACCTGGCTACAGACCACTCCCCAACGGGACAGTGATGTTTACCAATTTTTGATATCTTAGACCCTTTTCCCCATGCCCATCCATTAGTCCATGCTCTGGCATGTCAAGTAAAGCTTGCCCAACTATGAATCTATTAAGTGTATTCTTGACTTTTTAACCGGATAATCATTTTCACTGTTTCTGTATGTCCATTTAACTGTCATTACTTGCTTCAGCCATGTCTCAACAGTGAATTTTGATCATGTTTTTGTGTTAACCCCTATGTATACTATGCCTTTGTTTGCATGATCAATGTGTACTTTTACCATGATACAATACATTTTTATATTTATATCCATGCCTTGATCTCCATTCTTTAGACTGACTATGCAGCATGTATATATGGCTACAGACTATTCCCCAACGGGACAGTGATGTCTACTCATTCTTGATATCCTAGACTTTTTCCTACGCCCATCCATGCCTCATTTAAAGTCCCACAGCCCATTTTCTCTTTTCATTTTCAATGTACCAGGGATGGAGGCATGGGTATGGCATTTATGGGTCTCAATGGATCACCTGCCTTTTCTTGAACCGTTCCCTATGTTTTCCAAAAAGCTAAAAAAAAGGAATTTGGCATGGAGCTACACTTAAACAATGCAGCTGTTCAAAATTACAAACAGATTCTACATGAGAACAAACCTACAGTCCCTGTCTTGTATGCACCGCCTGTATATGGCTGTTCAGAGTATATAGGGCCTTTTTTATTTTGTGTGCGGGGTTCCCCTTAATGTCCATACAAGACCCAAAGGGGCTGGTAATGGGCTGGGGTAGGGGGGGGGGGTTGATGGGGTAGCTATGCCATTTTTCATAAAGATTTTCATCCATATTACCGGGACCAGACATTGCATTAAAGCCGCAAGCAGTTTTAAATGGCTTTTTTTCCTTTAGAAATGTTATTTTGTGCAGGGACAGTTCTAAACACGGGAAACACGTGGCACTTCACAGGCATACTTTAGACACCCCCCAGGTACAATATTTAAAGGAATATTTGACTTTTTTTTTCACTTTATGCATCATTAAAATGACTGCTCCCGGAAAACGTCCGTTTTTAAAACTTCTTTTTGCATTGATACATGTCCCCTGGTGCAGAACCCGGGTTCCCAAACTCTGTTTCGGACAATAAAATGGATAATAGTTGTTATAATTAGCACTTTAGAATCCGAACGTTCGCATCCATTGTATTTAATAGGTTTCTAATGTTCGTGCGAACTTTCGGTCCGTTCGCGGGTTCTGGTGCGAACCGAACCCGGGGGTGTTCGGCTCATCACTACTTGGCAGTTAGCCTTTGATATGTTCTTCTTTGTTTTTTTTGGACTAAAACTTTTCTACCCTATTGAC
The DNA here is from genome assembly GCA_029206835.1 of Rana muscosa. NCBI lineage: Eukaryota > Metazoa > Chordata > Amphibia > Anura > Ranidae > Rana > Rana muscosa. Next base: position 553,399,032 of record CM055116.1, on the reverse strand, counting down.
CAGAGACACAGGTGTGTAAGCCAGGATGAAGTCGTTGCTAACAAATACAAGCACAAAATTCTGGATCAACGAAAGATTTCCACGGGAGTTCCTCCACAGGCTCCACCGCATGTGAGTAACCTTGATATCAACAAATGGCTGTAAATTTTTTGACATTGAATACTAAGGGCCTCAACCACCCTGCTAAGCGTAGGTCTATGTGGAAGGAGGCACTGCACCAAAAATGTGACATTTTATGCGCCCAGGAGACCCATTTCCAACAGGATTCATCGCCCAAATGCACGCATCCCCAATTTCCCCATATATTTCAAGCGAAGGCTCCCTCAAAGACCAAAGGAGTGATGATAGCGATCAGAAATTCCGTCACTTTTCATCTTCACACTGCTATCTGTGATCCAATGGGACGCTTCGTCATACTTGTATGTGACATCAATTCTACCACTTATACAGTAGCAAATGTATATGCACCAAATATACGGCAAATTAAATTCTTTCACAAGATTGTGAAAAAAGTGAGGGAGGTGCAAAAAGGAATGTTAGTCATATGTGGGGACTTCAATATCACGCCTGATCCGAGTGTGGACTCAACCTCCTCTCCAAAGAGGTGCCCTCCAGCTCTGAAGACACACATACAGAACCAGGAGCTTTTCGACTCTTGGAGGTGTTTGAACGCAAATGAAAGAGACTACACATTTTTTTCAAACTGCCATGGGTCTTATAGTAGAATTGATTTGTTTCTAGTTGATAGATGGTTACTGATGAAATGTAAGTCGGTTAAAATTAATAGTATCACGTGGTCGGACCATGCCTCGGTCAGTCTAATGGTAGGGAATTCTTCTCTTCAAAAACCTGCATACTTGTGGAGAGCTAACCACCATCTACTCCAGGAAGGTCCGATCAGGTCATACATTAAGGGGAAAATCTCTGAATATTTTGAGGATAATCAGGGTTCAGTATCGGACCCGTTTGTTTTGTGGAACGCCCATAAGGCGGTAATTAGAGGTATCATGGTTCAACAGGGGGCGAGGTATAAGAGGGACATGCAGCGGCAAATAGTACAATTACTATCCAAAATAGAGGACATAGACAAGCAAAACAAAGACAAACCTTCCCAGGTATTGTCTGAACTGGTTACACAACTGCGCACAGAATTGAGGTTAAAATTCCTAAGCGACTATGAAAGGACGTCTAGAAGACTAAAACTGACATATTACACTAGTGGAAATAGAGCAGGGAAACTACTGGCTAACAATTTAATGGGTCACAGAGCCAAGACTCAAACTTCCCATATCATTCACCCAACTACTCGGGTTAAACACACTCACCCTCAAGAAATAGCGGACGCTTTTAGCCAATACTATAGCTCACTGTACAATCTTAAAGATGACTCCCTTACTATACAACCTACTGCAGACTCAATTAATGATTTCTTAGATAAAATTAACTTCCCCAAACTCACACAGGAACACCTTCAACACCTCAATGCCCCTATTTCCAATCAGGAGGTGGAACAGATTATAAAATCTCTCCCCACTAACAAATCCCCTGGACCAGACGGATTCACAGGGGAGTATTATAAGACGTTCCGAGACATTTTATGCCCATACATGACTGAAATGTTTAACTACGCCGCTGCGTCTTCCTCTTTCCCCCCTGAAATGCTCACTGCAACTATTATAGCCCTGCCTAAACCGGGGAAGTCACCTGATGTACCACAAAACTTTAGACCTATTTCATTACTAAACAATGATATCAAGATTTATGCTAAATTGCTGGCTACTAGATTGGTGGATATTATACCTGAAATTGTAGATATAGACCAATCCGGATTCACTAAGGGGAGACAAACTGCTGATGCTACCAGGCGCTTGGTCAACCTAATACATATTGCAAAGCGGAGAAGAATGCCTTCTCTCCTTCTCTCGTTGGACGCAGAGAAGGCGTTTGATAGAATACACTGGGGATTTCTTAAGGAAGTACTGAATAGGTTTGGTTTTGAAGGCCCTATCCTTTCGGCCATATTGGCGCTATATACTCACCCTTCGGCCCAGGTATATATTGCAGGAGCTATATCAACACCTTTTAATATAACGAATGGCACGCGACAGGGGTGCCCCCTGTCCCCACTCATCTTTAATTTACTAATGGAACCTCTTGCCATGTACATGAGGGGCCATCCACAAATTACTGGACTACAAGTGGGCAAAAGGAAACATGTCATTAGCCTATTTGCCGATGACATAATTCTGTTCCTAACTAACGTGAGTAAATCTCTGCCCTGGGTGCACGAAACACTACAGACATTTTCCTCAATCTCCTACTACAAGGTAAACGAAACCAAGTCCTATTTAATGAGCCTGGGTATTGCCCCAGAAACTAAGGCAGATTTACAGAACAAATTCCCTTATGTCTGGACAGATGGCGGTATAGGCTATTTAGGCATAACACTTACCCCAGACACAGCTGACCTGCTCAGCCCCAACTACACACCATTTTTGAAGTCCTTCCATACTAGACTACAAAAACTCTCACACTCTGAATTGTCTTGGCTGGGAAGATTGGCGGCCTTTAAGATCATGATATTACCGCAAATGTTATATTTGTTTAGAACCCTTCCGATACCTCTGCCTGGTGCATACTTTGCCTCCCTTCAGTCAATTCTCAATAATTATCTATGGCAGGGGAAAAAGGCAAGATGTGCATTCAGCAAACTGATAAAAAACAGGTCAGCGGGAGGTATAGGCCATGTTGTACTGCAGGATTACTATTTTGCATCAATACTAGCTCAGGTGAAAATTTGGTTAGGGCCAACATACAAACAACTGTGGAAAGAACTAGAATGTGAGCAAACCCCAGGGGGTGACTTGGGAAATTTCTTGATGACAGCACGTCACTATAGAACGCTAGATAAAAACGTGTCACCTCCCATACTTGCCTCTCTGAGAGCTTGGGCTCATCTCTGCACAGCACAAAAATGGGAAGCAGAGACGATCTCTCTGAAGCTAAACATTAAAGCAGTACACCACATCATCCCGGATATAAATCTCAACACCTGGGAAGAACATGGTATACACCACTTAGAAGATATTTATATAGATTCCCAACTTAAACCATTTCATGTACTGCAACAAGAATTTAAACTGCCACCAAAAGAACAATACAGGTATATGCAATTAAATCAGATGATAAAAAAGACTCCTCACCTATTTACCCAACTACCAAAAAAAAAATAGTTAAATTTTATCACCAAGATAATAATAAAGACAAAGGTATATCCATCATTTACAGGGAACTACAAAACAAGAATATTTTGGAAAAATCCCCGAATATCTTAGCCTGGGAAAGGGACTTAGGAATAAATGCTTCCACTTCACATTGGGAGAAAGTGATTAAAATGCAACTTGCCACCACCAAAAGCACAAACTTGTGGGAAATGCACCAGAAATTACTTCTTCGCTGGTACCTTACCCCGCACAGACTCTCAAAGATCTTCCCCGGCACTCCTTCGGAGTGCTGGAGACTATGCGGAGAAAAAGGCACACTTATCCATATACTATGGGCATGTCCCAAAATCAAACCGCTGTGGGATCAGATTCATAATCTGATACGTACCTTTTCTCCCATGGATATACCGCTACATCCGGGTATGGCTATACTATCCTTGGACTTGGATTTAATACATGTGTCATTTAGAACTGTAACTGCACACTTACTGATGGCTACACGCCTCACCATACTCAGGCACTGGAAGAACATAGAAGCCCCAACTCTCCCAGAAATTATAAACACAGTTCAGACACACAGTACATATGAGTTCCTCCATGCATCAGCAATAGGACAATATGACAAGATATCCAAACTTTGGGCACCCTGGATCAATTGGTATAATGACTAGAACAAAGCAGCGCGGTCTATCTAGGCTAAAAGTACATCTCTGGTTACATATCGGGTAGATACTACTGTTACTCTATATATTTAATTACATGTTATTTTCTTTATTTCCTGCTGTTGCAGTCAGTGGACATAGAGACACCGCTAGAAAGGTGACAAAACACTCTGAAAACAACAACCTCAAATGGGTTTTCTGAGTATTTAGAAAGATGACCATTGTGACCATATTGAGAGATCACTAATGGTTGTCACAGCATACTCCCTTGGGAGGGACTCATCAAGACCCAATCTTTACCATGTTTAAATTGATACATGTATATCGAATTGACTGCTGCACCAGAGGACTATGTTCCTATCTTCTTCTGAGCTGTCTTAAATTTTACTTTGTAATGTTTACGTTATAACTCATTTATTTTTTTATCTCTTGTATGCTGTACATTTCTACACCTTTGTTTAATGAAAATCTCAATAAAAATTATTGAAATATAAGAATGCAAAATACACATGGCACTACAAGTGCACTAGGTAAACCTACGGGAAACCTAAAAGAATATTAAATGAAAACACCAAAACAATATTTTCTCAAAAAAAGGTTTTATTTTTACAAATAATAATGTTAAAATTCATCAGGCATATCAATGGCCCCCCTACCCACAAAATAATCGACATATTGTTGACTGACCTCACGTCCGGTTTGGGGGGCCAAGCCTGGACGGCCAGCTTCCAGGGCCACTAAATTTTCAGATTCCAATAATGAGGCCTCAGGCCCAGGCAAAGTCATATAATTGGTTGAATGCACCCTGAGAAAAATTATGGAGCACACAACAAGCCATTACAACATGGTTCCATTTGTAAGGGGCAAGGTGGATGGAGGTGAAGAACAGGCGGAATCGGCTGGCCATGATGCCAAAGGCATTTTCCACCACCCTTCTTGCTCTGGCCAGCCGATAGTTGAACACCCTCCTCTCAGGGGTGAGGGTGCGTTGCGGGAATGGCCTCATCAAATGGGGACCCAGGCCAAACGCCTCATCCGCCACAAAGACAAATGGGAGTCCCTCCACATTCTGCTCCGCTGGTGGCAAGGCCAGCTGATCCAAAAGGAGCCGTTCCCCAAACTCCGTCTGTGCAAAGACTCCTCCATCAGACATCCTGCCATTCTTGCCAACGTCCACATAGAGGAATTCGTAGGTGGCCGACACCACTGCCATCATGACGATGCTGTGGAACCCCTTATAATTATAATAAAAGGATCCCGAATGGGGTGGTGGGACGACCCGAACATGTTTGCCGTCGATGGCCCCTCCACAGTTCAGAAAGTTCCATCGTTGGACAAACTCAGATGCCATATTCTGCCATTCATGTGGCGTAGAAGGGAACTGTGGAATTAAATTAAAAATAAATTAATACTTTGAGACAGAAACATTGAAAGCAGATTTAAGCAAACCATTCATGGCCAACATTGGGAGAAACCGAAAAATTAAAACATTATTAGTAAGCAACAACAAACCAAAAACAAACCCAAAATAAAAACTGGGGGGGGGGTTGAAGATGAGTTGGGGAGATCACTAATGAAGGCTGTAGCACTCTGTATGAAGTTTTAAAAAATGTAACATTCCTAGGCAATCTTTAGGGTGTGTTTAGGGTAAAGCACTACGATGGAGCATAGAATAAAATACATGGAAATGACTAGGCAAGGTGGGTATGGCCCCAGGATAGCATGCTGGAGAGGTTAGGTAAGGCAAATTTAAATGTAGGCTGTAACGGGAAGGCCCGGGGAACTCAGAATCGCTTAGAAAGTATGAGATACCCTTGCTTCAGCTCCCCCAATGCCTCTTATGTGTCAACCACCCTGTGTCTCTATTAGGGGCACAGGGTGAATGAAAACCCCAATATGGTCTATGATAGCCATATTCAATGCTGCACATACATTGTATCTAGATTGGATGTGTACTGTGAGGGGGGGGGGGTGTTGTTTAATCATTGAGATGTGTATTGAAGGTCGTTACGTTCTATTGTGTAAAGTCTTTTGAAGCCTAACAGATGTCAAAATAATGGGTATTGGGCCTTGTTATGTGTGGGTGGAGCTGGGCCATTGTTCATGTTAAACTAATGCAGTAGTAGATGTGTATAAAAGTTACAATATCTTCTTCAATAAAGAGACTCGATCCTGGAAGCTACAGAGTACGTCTCGTTCTTCCAGAAGGATTAATTCCTAGGGGAAGTGGTCGGCTGGCTGTGGAGGATCGACAGCGAATGTGTGTCCAGGAGAGGGAAGAGATCTAAACGGCGTTACCCCCTTTCGTATTGGGGGTGTCGTTACATAGGCCTAATAAAAACATTCCCAAAAATAAATAACCATGTGGAGAAAGGGGACATTCCCTACAGCTAAGAAACATGGGAATTAGGGACTGCTAATAAACCCCCAAAAAAATATTAACAAAGAAATACATACAATGTGAGGTTTGAAATAAGAACACTTACCTTAATATAGTCCTCCTGCAAAACTTGAAGGATGGCAGAACACGTCTCTGGTATAATGATACCCAGAGCCTGGGGGGATATGCCTGTGGAGAACTTTAGGTCCTGCAGGCTTCTCAATGAGCCTCTGCTCAGCACTGATGGCTTCACGCATAACGGTGTCCTGCCTGGTAATGTAGGGGGACACCAAAGCCAACAGATGCTGAAATACAGAGTCAGACATCCTGAGAAAATTCCTGTAGTCCTCAGGATTATTCTCCCTGATCTCCCGCAACAAAGGCATATGACAGAACTGGTGCCGCTGGAGCAACCAATTCTTGGTCCATGAACTCCTCCTCACCCTGTTCATGGCCTGGAGTCGGGATACAGCATGAACCCTTGCACCAACTACAGCACAAACTCTACGACGAGTACGTAGCCGCAACATGGCTAGATAATGGTCGGCAGCTCAGAACGAACTAGAAGAACGAACGGAAGAACAGCAAGGCCTATGAAGAACAAGCTGAAAAACAGGAACGAGCAGACAAGAACGCACTGAATAAACAGATACGAACTGCCTACAAGCACTGCAAGACAGATACGAACCCACAGGCACAAACTGAACTCCACAAAACGATCTTCAAAGCACGAAGACTGAAAAGCGCGAATCGTCTCTCACCAAACTTTTACTAACACGCGGTAACACGAAATTAGCAAAAGCGTCCCAAAGGGTGGCGTCATTAGAACGGAACTTCCCCTTTATAGTGCCGTCGTACGTGTTGTACGTCACTGCGCTTTGCTTGAAAGTTTTTTAAAATGATCGTGTGTACGCAAGACAGGCTTGAGAGGAAACATGAAAAAAAACGACGTGAAAAACGTTGGGTTAAAAAATGGCATGAAAAACGATCGTGTGTACGCCGCATTAGAGTGATTTAAAGTTGTTAACATAAATGCTGTGCATTCTTCTTTAGCGACAGGGTAAAGTCCTAAAAACCTTTTTATTAGCAACAGCGTATAGTCCTACCACAGACAATTCACTAGCAACTTTAATGCTGTGCATTTCAGATTAGCAACAGGTTATAGTCTATGATCGACAGAAATGTCGCTAACAAACTAAAAATGCTGTGCATTTTTGACTGGCAACAGTGTATATCACTAGCTACTGACAGGGACTGTGCGTATCTGACTAGTAACAGGGTGCAAGTCTTATGATCAACAGAAAAAAGTCAACAAGCTATGTGCTCTGCATTTTCTTGATTAGTAACAAGGAACAGCATAATTTACTGTGTATTCTGATGAGCAGCAAGACAACCAGAAAGACACAAATGACTACCACATTTTGTGTTTCTGATGTGCAACCAAGAAGGCATGAAGTCAGAGTCCTGGTAATTTTCACTGCTCCACAAGGGCAAAATCTACCAAGGCAAAAACCTGGACTTAATATACTAACCTTCATCCACCAGAGGAAGATCAGGATAGTTCTAAAAATTTGGAAGTTTAAAAGGTGGGTGAGTTGCCGCACCATAACAATAGCTGTTGCCTCACCACTGACAAGAGTGAGAAGGTGTAGATTTCACCCAGGTGAAAATAAGTCCAACTGTCTGAGCTCCTAATGAGCACAAACCTGGAATCAATTAATCCAGCCTCCAGAAGAGGTGGTTACAATCTTTGCCTAGAGGCATCAGACACTTGTGGACTTAACAGGCAATCATTAAAAAAACAGGTTTTAATCCATCCAAAAGGTGGGCTGTAGCCCAACCCTCAAGAGGTCCCAGTTAACTCCTACATACCACAGTGTAGGTAGGAAAAAAAGGTTGGAGCTTGTTAAGATGTTACACATACCAAGCCAACTTCCCTAAAGATAATATGTTCACAAGGGTACCTTTTGCAGTGCCTCCCTTCCCTTGGAATTACATGCCAGATTCATAGCAGCTGGTAAAATGAATTTAGATTACCTGGTGTGCTTACTGACCAGGGAATTCTGTGCAAAAGCTCCTGGAATCACCAGGTACTTGCAGACCACTTCACATCCCTTTCAATTAACTCTTTTGGAATGCGCAAGCTATTTAGTGGCAGAAATAGCCTGTAAGAAGCCATCTGTGTCTAAAAAATGTAATCATAATGAGAGGTTAGCAACTAAATGTTTGTAATAGCCACAGCATTCGCTGAGGAAAAAAGGAACTATGGACAGTGGTCTAACTGAAGCTAATGGGCTATTTGATCCCAGAACAAGGATCGTAGCACCCTGAATTTTGGGGGAGGGAGTCCTACCCCAAGTCCAGAACCCCCATGCTGTTAGTAGAGATGCTGTTGCAAATTTTTCAAGACAAAAAAGGGAAGAACTCATTCCTGTTTTTCCTTTTGCCACGGGGCTTGCTTTCCTCTCCTCAAGGCGTATGCGAAGAGAATGGCTGCCAAAAAACAAAATCCCCCTCTTCCAAATTGTCTTCTAGCTAGTGAGCTATCAGATTAGGCTGTGTACACCACACAACTAGCCTGCCCAGACACCTCTTTTGGAATCCAACCCCTTTTTTTTTTTTTTAAAGAAGGGGGGAAGGAGGAGAGGCCAGGGTCATACACTTAGGGGTGAGTTACTCTGAGACCACCACCTAAGGTGTGTGTATAGAGGTGCGGAAGATTAAAAAGGTGGCTAACCCCTCTTGAACCGATTAAAGAAAATCTTTCATTAATCCTGGGGTCTCTTAACTAGCCAGTCTGCATAATATACCATGGCCTGGTTTATACAATCTTTCCCGCAGTTTAGCGCACTTACTACTGGCATCAGTGCTAGCGAAAGCAGAAGTCGTTTTGTAAAAGGACCACCTGTGCTTCGCGGGGGGGGGGGACTAAGGAAAGAGGGAACATACCTTAGTCACTCTCCCTGCCCCCTGAATCATGGCTGCAGGCCTCTTTTCCCGAAGGAGAAGGCATGGTGGACTACCAGGGACCATTTAATCTGATATCAGATACCCCCTAAATAGGTAAGAAAACGGCACTTACCCTGCCCTGGTTTCTTCTGCCTGCAGCCACCTGTGCTGTCTTTCCATCCTCTTTGTCCATCGAGGTGGCATCAGACAGACTGTCTGCTCCTTGCAGCTCACTGAGTTCTGTTTGCACAGTCTCAGTTCTCCGCAGCCATGCGGGTCCGGCGTCTCCTCCATGCTTTCAGTTTCTTCCAGCATATAGTGGGCGGCTCTAACAACTTCCTGCAGGGTCAGGAAGTTCCGCCTGAGAGTGAGGCTTGGAGCACACCGAGTCCTCCCATTCCACAGTCGGCCGGATGGCGTCCTGCATCCGGGGAAGACCAGGGAGGAGACCCGAGCTGCTTGAGCGGCGTGCAACGGCGGGGAATTTGAAAATGCCAGCCGCCTGCACCAATGCCGTTTTTGGGGTGACCTGTGAGAAGCTCCGGGGCGGCAGGTGAGTTCAACCTTGTCGGCATTCCTACACCTGGCTCACAGGGGTACCATTCAGACCAACTGTAGCCTTCTGGTAGAGAAAAAAAAACAAATGTTTCGCTGTGGGAAACACAATCAATACTGAGGGACAAGGGATAAGGTGGGGCCTTATAAACAATTGTGAACTGATTGTGTTTCCTGTTGGGTGGAGCCTATCATCTCTCATGTGTTGCCGTCCTGGAAGGTGAGGTGAGAAATGGCAGTTATCCCCAGAGAGGAATGTCTGAAAGAAAAAACTTTAGAAGTTGGAAAAAATGTGAATCAGGAATGGGGCTTCATCTCGGATTTTCATTCCCAGTACAAAGAAGTGGAGTCGGTGTTTAAAAACCACTGGCACATATTGTGTTTGGACAAAACTCTACAAAAGGAACTGCCACCCAACCCCAGATTTATTTATAGGAAAGCCCAAAATTTTGGAGATCTCATTGTTAAAAAAGTACTGGACCCTCCCAGCCATCTCCCGACCTTTTGGGACAGAGATGGATTTTTCTCCTGCAGAAAGTGTAAACCGTGTAGAGAAGTTTCCTGCCTAATGAGGGTTATAGAGAGATTCATATCTACTAGGCTTGTGCAATTCATTTCGTAACGAATCGAAATTCGTCCGAATTTAGCAACTTTCGGACATTCGGAAGCATTCGAATTTCCGAACAAAGCAATTACGAATAAAACCGAATCCGAAATAAATTATACCGCAAAATAGCGAATGCCCGAATGTCTTCGGCATAATTCGTTATGAAAAAAGTTACGAATGTACGAATCCATTCGAAGCACAATAACACTCACTCTGCTCTCTGCTTCTCCCTCACCATGCTGAACTCCCTCTCAAAATGGTGTACAGGGGCGGAGGCTATAGCCGCATGAAAAAACGAAAGTAAAATACGAGATTTCGAATCCATTCGAAGCACAATAACACTCTGCTCTGCTCTCTGCTTCTCCCTCACCGTGCTGAACCCTCTCAAAATGGTGTACAGGGGCGGAGCCTATAGCCGAATGTAAAAAACGAAAGTAAAATACGAGATTTCGAATCGTTACAAATAACCGCTATGTATTTAGAAAAGTACAAATCCATTCGAAGCACATTAGGCATAATAGGCAGCGTCGTTGTGAGAGAGACACGGAAAATAACGAATCAACGAACCCAAAAAAAGTTACGAAAGTAGGAGTTGTGTCCAGAATCAACGAAAAACAACGTACTCTACCGAAAGTACGAATTATAAAGCAACAAAAAATTCAACGAAAAATGTCGCTTGCAAAAATACGAATTAGTCCGAACACGAAAAATCCCGTCTAGCAAAATTACGAATGATTACGAATCAACAGGACCGGAAAGAAACGAACCGAAACGGAACAAATTTTTCCGTTGTGCACAAGAAGCGAACCGAAACGGAACAAATTTTTCCGTTGTGCACAAGTCTAATATCTACATCTAACAACAATGAATTTCAGATTAGGGAATTTATAACTTGCAATACTACTCACGTAGTTTATGCTTTAAAGTGCCCTTGCGGGTTAATGTACATTGGGAGAACTAAGAGGATGCTGCGGATAGGCTATAAAGACCATAATGTATCCCTCCACTTTAAGTTATTTCACAACCAAGACCCTTCAGGTCTGATCTTTTGGGGAGTAGATCACATTAAGCCATCCTGGAGAGGTTCAAATATAGTGCGGGAGTTATCGCAAAGAGAAACTCAGTGGATCTTTTTAGCTGATACGCTCTCCCCCAAGGGGTTAAATATAGAATTAGACATAAATTGTTTCATTAGCGATCTTTAAGTCACCCCAGCCCAGTTGTAAGCGACAATTTCGGTGTCTTATGGAAACCGTTTTCTCCATTCAGTTATACATCAGAGATTGTCCAGCGTGCTGGTGTAGATTTTATTCATCAATTTATTTAATCTTTTCTAATGCATTTTGATTTAACCTGGGTCCCTTTATGGAACAAGGGTGCTGTATGTGATGGACAGCTCTAATTCATTCCACTGATACCCTCGTAGTAGGCATGAGGATTATGCACACGGAATGCACATAGAGATGTGTGCATATTAATGACTGACTGTGTGTGCTTATCGTTTGATAGGATGGGCTGCGAGGCATTTATCATGGGGTGTATAATCCGGCCCCTAAGGTTGTACTCTTCCTTCCCCTGATCTTTAGAATTATGAGCAATTTGTCAGCCATTTGGACAGCAGTCCTTACTATGTATATGATATATATTATATATCATATTTTATTTACTTTTCCTTTTTTATGGTGCTAGTGGTTGTTTTGGAATTTGATAAATTGCTAATTAGCATATTTCGACCACTTCAATACCGGGCCTATTCTAGCACTTCTCTCCTACATGTACAAATCATCATTCTTTTGCTAGAAAATTACTCAGAACCCCCAAACATTACATATGTTTTTTTAGCAGACACCCTAGGGAATAAAATGATGGTCATTGTAACTTTTTTTCTTGCACGATATTTGCGCAATAATTTTTCAAACGCCTTTTTTTTTTTTTTTTTAAATGGTTTCATGAATTAAAATATAACAAAACCGTAAAGTTAGCCCAATTTTTGGGGAAAATATGAAAGATGATGTTACGCCGAGTAAATAGATACCTAACATGTCACGCTTTAAAATTGTGCACACTCATGGAATGGCGCCAAACTTCGGTACTTAAAAATCTCCATAGGCGACGCTTTCATTTTTTTTACAGGTTACCAGGTTAGAATTACAGAGGAGGTCTAGTGCTAGAATTATTGCATGCGCTCTAACGCACGCGGCGATACCTCACATGTGTGGTTTAAACAGCGTTTACATATGTGGGCGACTTACGTGTGCATTCGCTTCTGATCGCGAGCTACCGGGGACAGGGGCGTTTTAATATTTTTTTTTTATTAGTTTTTTTTTTTTGATCACTTTTATTCCTATTACAAGGAATGTAAACATCCCTTGTAATAGGAATGTGTGTGACAGGTCCTCTTTATTGAGAGATGCGGGGTCAATAAGACCCCACATCTCTCCTCCAGGCTGGAAAGCATGAGATCAGTGAAAAATGTTTCACTGATCTCATACTTACAGCCGCAATGGCGGCTTTGTTTACATTTGAGGACCCGGGCGTGACGTCATCACATCGCGCCTGGGCCTCCGACAATCATAGAGATGACTGGTGACCATATGGTCACCAGTCATCTCTATGCTCGTCACGTGACCCACCAACGGCGCCGGAAGATTCGCTCCGGGTCCCCGATCGCACGGGAGAGCCTGGAGAAGCACCGGATGGCGGCGGGAGGGGGGGATGTCCCCTCCCGCCACCTATAAGAACGATCAAGCGGCGGAACTGCCGCTATGATTGTTCTTATGGTGCACAGAATCGCCGGCACTTTAAAAGAATATCTGAATGATGCCTCTAGCTGTAGGCATCATTCAGATATCCCCCTACAAAGCCGAGGACGTCATATGACGTCCACTCAGGATGGGAGATCCCATCTGTGGACGTCATTTGACTATGGCTGGGTAGGGAAGTGGTTAAACAATTGTTGTTCTTTTATATATATAATGTATTTTGAATTTTTATGAAATTTTATGAGGTGATATATGGAAATTTTAACATTGTAATGATCATAACTTGATGTTAGCCAACGTCAGTATATTTTAACATTGATATATATCTGTACGTTTTTTATTGCTGACCCTGGCCGTTTGCATCATGAGTTGTTTCAACTCAAGGTGGGCAGCATTCAAATAGTTAAACGGCCTTAATTGACCGTATAATAAATCTGGACATGCCGCGCCGTAAGATCACGCCTTTTGACAAAGTCGTAATGACGAAACGCTCCAGAGCGTGATTTTACGGCAACCGGAAGTGACGATTGACGCCGTGCATTCCAAGCTACTGGGTTGAGAAACCGGAAGTATCACCTGGCGAACTGAAGAGCGGTGAGCTCGGTTAGATACAACACGGGACAAACCATCTTCTCCCCAGCTACTCACTGATTTTGGCTTGGGAAACATCAGGTTATCAGATCAGCAAGAACCTAGGCTGTTGTCGGCTAAAGACGTTTTCGAATTGTCTTTTTTATGAAAATAAGCTGAGTAAAGAGATATACATTGACCTTTTAAAAAATAAAGCTTTTTTGAAACTGGACTATACTATGTGGAGTTTTCTCTCTCTCCTCATAACACCATCTTTGGAGAAAGCTTGAATATCTCTATGAAAAGGACACCCGCCGGAGGCATCTCTCGTTTGGATTTCCTTTTTGGATTTCGTATGAGGCCTGTTACCTTCTGATTTCTGGTGAGTGCAATCCCTATGGGGAGTTTTGAAACAACTGTTTGAAGTGATCTGGAGGAAGGTACACATTCCGCAGACATTATTGTGATCATTTTTGCTTGTGATAATTTGAACTTTACCCTGAGGATTTATTGCATACACCTGGTGTACCTTCAACACCGTTGTCTTTGGGACAATAGGGAACCGTATCAATTTAATTATTGATAGGAGCGCTGCATATGATAATTTGAACAACACCGCATGGTATTATGTATAATGATTATATACTCACATCATTGTTTATTAATTGTTTTGTTAATCTTTGTTCTGCCCCCCCCCCTTTCTCCTTCCCATTCCCTTCCCCCCCATCCAATTTCCCCTCCCTCCCCCCCTCCCTTTCCCTTTTTCCTTCTCTGGTGGTGCCCTGCCCTAGTTGGACGGCCTGAGGATGCTGAATATGGGACCTTCTGTTGTACTATGTGGTCGCCCGAGCGTCACCTGCAAACTGCGGGCTGGCGCTTGCCATCTCCCAAGATGGAGGAACTGGCTTCTCTCCATCGCGGAGGTGGTGGGCCAATCAGCCGCCCTTGTTGGATCCTGTTACAGATGCGCCTGTCTATGTTACGACGCATGCGCGGGATCCCCTCGGCGCATGCGCGTTGACCCCCGGCCTGTCCGAATGACGTCACCACGGGCCATCCGATTGGTTGACTACGGATTGGGGCACATATTTAAAGCCTGCTGTGCGGCGCTGCTATTTCACGGCCATTGTGCAGGAATCTTTATATACTCTATGGTGCGGCTATACTCGGGGAAAGGAATTGCAGGTAGGCATACTCTACCCTCTTCAAAGGGCTACATCACTGTTAGTGTCTGCTATATATTGCTGACGTGGCAATGTCCTCTATCTTCTTTCCTTCTCTGGCTTTTAGGTCCCTTTTAAAAACTGATAGTGGGTCGCCATGCAATACTGGTCTCTAATGATGGGACCAGCTGGGACCGCTCTCATTTCAAGCCGCCTGGCTTGTATTGCTGTTTGAATATTCTGATTTACCATAGCCATTGAAGGCCATTTTGATGCCAACCAGCAAACTGTTTTAACACACTGTGATAGGTGAGTTCTACTATCTCACAGTGACGGATTATGCTATACTTCTAATGCCGCGTACACACGATCGTAATTCACAGCGGTGAAAACACCGCCGTGAATCACGACAGAAAAAACGAGGGAACGGCTTGTTCCCCCACACTCGTCTTGATGAGAAAAACGACCGTGTGTAGGCTCCGCGGCAGTGTTTCCCTATAGGAAAACTGCAGCGGAAAAAAATGACAGGAATCACAACGAGAAAAATTAGAGCATGTTCTAATTTTTCTCGTCGTGATTAATGCCGTTTTTCCCATCGGGAAAAACGGCAAAAAGCCCACAGACGATCGTTTTTCTCGTCCAAAGGAAAAAATGTAATTTTTCCCGACGGGAAAAATGATCGTGTGTACGCGGCATTACAGTACTCTATGAATTCGCTTTTTTATCTAATTAATTTATTCCCTTTGCTCGCTTTCCTCCCCTCCCCCCTTCCCCCCCCCCCCCCCCTGTCCTCACTCCCGCTTGTTTCTTTCTCCTCTTTTTTCTATTTTCCTTCTAATTATTCCTCCCTCTTCTCCCTTCCTCCCTCTTTACCCCCTTCTGTTTTCTTTCTTTCTGTTGTTCTTTTTCTCGTTTTCCTTTTATGCTCACTCCCTTTCTGTCAATCCACCCACATTTTGTTACCCCTTTTCAACTATCTAGCATCCCAACTTAGTCTAGTACACTTCACCTAATTATCTGTTATGCCCCATACACACGATCATTTTTCATGCCATTTTTTAAACCGACGTTTTTCTTGTCATTTTTTTTCATGTTTCCTCTCAAGCCTGTCTTGCGTACACACGATCATTAAAAAAAACGCTCGAGCAAAGCGCAGTGACGTACAGCACGTACGACGGCACTATAAAGGGGAAGTTCCGTTCGAATGGCGCCACCCTTCATGTTAGTAAAGTTTGTTGAGCAACGATTCGCGCTTTTCAGCCTCCTGCTATTCAGTCCGTTACTGCGTGACGAATGTGCTATCTCCATTACGAACGCTAGTTTTACCAGAACGAGCGCTCCCGTCTCATACTTGATTCTGAGCATGCGCGTTTTTTTTCACGTCGTTAAAGCATACACACTATTGTTTTTCACGTCGTTAAAAAAAACGACATGAAAAACGACGTAAAAAAGAGAGCATGTTCGAAATTTTTAATGCCCGTTTTTCACGTCGTTAAAAACGCTCTGGAGCATACACACGATAATTTTTAATGGCCATTTTTAAAAATGGCATTTTTAACGGCATGAAAAACGATCGTGTGTATGGGGCATGAGACAAACAACCTATGTAGCTCACTAACTGAGGCCATCCTCCATATTATACTATATGATCTGGCACCACAATTGATAATTCAATATCTGAAATATGTGCCCCCATAGTTACCCTTTGCTGTCCCGCATGCTCCCCTTTGGCTGTTCATCCCAGGTATGGCCCACTGGGGGCCTGGGTAGTTTCAGTGTTACCTAGACAATTTTTCAATTTCTTTTGTTAATTATTTCTTATTGTAACATACCTATGTAAGATTTCTTAATTTGTTTTTTGCTGTTTTAAAATTTCTTGTTAGTCTAACTGCGAGGCTCCTGAAGAAGCGTGCCTACACGTGGAACTTGTCGAGTGAAACGCCTATCACATGCAACAACGTTTTCCACCTATTTTCTATCCCACTTATTACGGATCATGTATTGTATGGAATAATTATATGTTTTGTTCCATTGAGGGTTTTAGAAATTACTATGTATAGGTGATGGTTGCTGTATTGATATAGAGAGTTATAGGCTTTTATACAAGACTGTGTATATGTGATTTATATTATATGTAATAAATTTATACTTTTTTAATCTATTTTGTAGTACTGTGCCTAAAAAGTCCAAGTCCCACAATTCCCATTACAACCCCTCTTTTGATTGGCTTTGTGCTGACGTTCTTTCCTGGTCGCCACAATGCAGGGAGACATGTTTTCTGAAAGTGGCTAAGGTCAAGTGCACCCCTTCACTCTCCGCCCTGCTGGAGGAGTACCGCGAATTTGCAATGTCTTTGACAAAGGTCAAGCCGGTAGTTTGCCTCTGCAATGGTCGTTTGATTGCGCAATTGACCTTCAACCTGGTGCCATACCCCCTCGTGGTCGAGTCTACCCTTTGTCTGTCTCGGAAGACAAAGCCATGGAGGAGTATGTGGCCAACGCACTTTCTCGAAGATTCATCCGTAAATCCTCGTCTTTTGCTGGTTCTGGTTTCTTCTTTGTGAAGAATGAACTGAGACCTTGTATTGATTATAGGGGTCTCAATCGCTTCACGATTAAGAACGCGTATCCGATTCCTTTGATTACAGAGTTATTTGACCACCTCAAGGTAACAATGGTTTTTACGAAGCTTGATTTGTGAGGGGCATACAATCTCGTGAGGATCAAGGAGAGCTACGAATGGAAAACTGCGTTTAATACAGGCCATTATGAATACCTAGTTATGCCGTTTGGTCTTTGCAACGCTCTGGCAGTTTTCCAGGAATTCATCAACAATGTCCTCTGAGATTTGTTGCAGCGATGTGTTGTGGTTTATCTCGACGATATCCTTCTATTTTGGAAGTCCCTAGAGAGCCATCACAAAGATGTCTGCCGTGTGCTGCAGAGGTTGAGAGATAATAACCTGTTTGGAGAAGTAAGAGTTTCATTGTAAACAGGTTAAATTCCTGGGTTATGTCCTTTCCACTGCTGGTTTTTCGATGGACCCAGATAAACTTTCGGCAGTACTTCAGTGGCCCTGACCAGTGGGTTTACGACCATTGCAGCAGTTTCTTGGCTTTGCCAATTATTATCAGAAGTTTATTCGTAACTTCTCGTCTCTGGTCAAACCCCTGACTGATATAACCAGAAAGGACGGTAACCCACAGAATTGGTCTCCAGATTCCATTAAATGCCTTTGAGAGTCTCAAGGCTGCCTTTGCTTCTGCTCCTGTGTTGGTACATCCTGATCCTACGGTACCTTTCATCCTTGAGGTTGATACATCTGAGACTGGAGTTGGTGCCCTGCTGTCTCAACGTCCTACCTCTGAGAGCACTATGCATCCTTGTGGCTACTTTTCCAAAAAATTATCTCCTGTGGAATGCAATTATGAGATTCGGCACATTGTTGTTAGCGATCATTTTAGCCCTTAAAGAATGGAGGTATCTCCTCGAAGGTACCACTGTGCCGGTTTTTATTCTGACTGACCAAAAGAATCTCACATTGTCTGAGGCTAAACGCCTCTCTCCCAGAAGGGCGCGGTGGCCTCTTTCTTTTTCAAGTTTCAATTATAGTCTCATTCTTACCCGGTACTAAGTATATAAGGGCTGATGCTTTGTCAAAACAGTTTTCCTCCACTTCCAAGATGGAGTCGGTTTCTGTTCCTGTGATTCCTCTTGATCGTATTCTGGCTACTGTTCGCACCAGTCTTATTTTTCCTTTGGGTGAAACAATTCTATGCCGCTCAGATTCATTCTCCTTCTGAGAAACCTTGTGATCACTGCTTTGTCCCTGAGAGGCTCCGTACTGCTGTGCTCCAGACTTGCCATTCTCCCAAGGCTGCTGGCCACCCAGGGGAGAATCAACTCATTTGGGCCATTTCCCAACAATTCTGGTGGCCTAGTCTATGTGCTGATGTAGCCACCTTCATAGCTGCTTGTTCCGTGTGTGCTCAGAGTAAGACACCACGACACCTTCCAGTGGGCCTCCTACAACTCATACCCAATGGAGAGAGGCCTTGGACCCACCTGTCAATGGATTTCTTTGTGGAGTTACCCAACTCTCAGGGCAACACAGTTATCCTTATGGTGGTTGACCGGTTCCCGAAAATGTCTTATTGTATTCCACTTAAGAAGTTGCCCACATCGCAAGAACTGGCTTCCATTTTTGCTCGGGAGATCTTTTGCTCACATGGGCTACCCAAGGTGATCGTCTCGGACAGGGGTAGCCAGTTTGTGTCCAGGTTCTGGCTAGTCTTTTGTGCACAGTTGGGAATTCAGCTTTCTTTCTCCTCTACGTATCACCCGCAATTCAATGGGGCCGCAGAACGAGCCAACCAGTCCTTGAAACAGTTTTTACGTTGCTACATTTCTAACCACCATAACAACTGGTCTTACCTTGGGCAGAGTTTGTTTACAATAGTACTGTCAATACCACTTCCCGATTGTCTCCATTCATGGCGAATTATGGTTTCCAACCATCCATGTTGCCTGACTCATTTGTTCCTCAGAGCATTCCTGCATTGGAGGAGCATCTCTGTGGTCTTTGTTCCACTTGGGTACAGGTTCAAGAGTCATTACAATGTGCCAATGATCGGTACAGACTCCATTCGGACCGCAGATGCCTACCTGCAGTTTCCTACCAAGTTGGGGAAAGGGTCTGGCAGTCACCACGCAACCTTCGACTCTGTGTTCCCTCCTTAAAACTGACACCACGGTTTATTGGGCCTTTCCATATTCTCCATAGGATCAACCCAGTGGCTTACGCTTTAGACCTTCCTTCTAATATGCGTATTTCAAATGTATTTCATGTCTCCTTATTAAAACCTTTGGTATGCAACCGTTTCACCACTTCGGTACCACATCCTCACCCAGTTCAGGTTGAGAAACATGAGGAATATGAGGTACAATCTGTACCTGGTTCATTAGAATGGGTACAGTCTGGAGGAACGCTCTTGGGTCTCATCCTCGGACGTACATGCTCCTGTCCTCCTCCGTGCCTTCCATAGACATTTTCCCCTCAAACCTGGAGGGGGAGGGGTCATTGAGGAGGGGGTACTGTCAGGGGCCCTTCCTTCTCAGAGCTCTGTGCTCAGCTGTCGGTTAATTGGCAAAGACTCTTCCTTCCACAGTGACTCACCTGGTCTTCATTTCCTGCTTGTCAGCTAGAGCTGCTGGTTATATAAACTCCTTGGATCAGATCTTCTGTGCCTTTGCCTTGGTCAACATATCTGGACTCTCTCTGCTGTGTTTTCCTGCAAAATACGTTTGCTTGGCTGACTTTCCTTCTGGTTCCTGATACTGTTTGCTGCACCCGACTTCGCTGATCTCTGGACTCCTGTTTCTCTGGCTTGTTCTGACTACCTGTCCTGGTTACCGAACTCTGGCTATGTTTTGACTACTATAAACAAAAAAGAAAAAGGAAAAAAGGGCATATGTGTGTGTGTATAACACACTAATGTGTACTCAAAAACATTGTGTACCCAATGTGGGTAGTGTCACTCTAGTCAGAAAATACTGCATATAAACAAAAAACAAGTTATCCTTACCAAGGCTGAAATGAACCAGAGGACCAAATGAGTGAAACAGTATGCAATGTATGAGAAATTGAATTTTTTTATAGTTTATTAATAATTAAAAACTATCATAAAACTCCACAATGGGAGAAATAAGATGAAGATACTGGAAATTTGACAATACACAACAACCAGAAACATAAACATCAAAAAGTGTCTCTGGGTGTGATCATTAACAATACACAGCACAAGACACACAACAATGGGGTACAAATGAACAATCGTCCGGACGCCAAAAATCTATACATGGATGGGCATGCCACGACAAATGTCGTATATATGTGTCATTATCAATAGTGTGATAAGGCATGGGCATCCATGTAGAGGTCCCTGGAAGTCTCTAGCCCTCAAATAAAGGGGAAAAGGGTGGGAAGAAAAATGGGGGAAGGAAAGGGAAGGGGAATGGAAAAACTAATGGGCCTCAATAGAAAAACTGAAAATGGTTAAGAGAGCCTCGATAGAGTCAATATCGATATATGATAAAGAAGGTATGATGAACCATATAACCATTGCACCACAAAAAGTTCAATTGCTGGAGTGTGAAGAAAAGAGTATGTCCACGGTTATTCCAGGTATGGAATTAATGCCTAATCAGGGACAACAGAATGGTAGTCAAAAACGGACCATAGTACACCTGGTTGCTGTGGATTATGCAAGTAACAACTTCCGGTATGTAGTGACCTAGGTGTGTGTCCTAGACATGTGCACACTGAAATATTTCGTTTCGGAATTTCGTTTTTGTCCGAAAAATAAATTTATTTAGTTACTCCCGAAATTCGTTTTTATTTATTTCGTTTTTCGTTAGAAATTGCATTCGTCCGAAAATCTGAATTAATTAAGGTCGAATCTGTCATTGAAGGCTTATGGTGTCTGTCGAATGTTCAAAGAAGATTCGACGGAGCAGTGAAACTGTACGACGCTGCAATCATACATTTCCGGTCGAATGTTCCGCCCACAAGCTATAGAAAAATTCTAATGTTGTATGACTAGCAGGGATGAGCCGAACACCCCCCTGTTCGGTTCGCACCAGAACCTGCGAACAGACAAAATGTTCGTGTAAACTTTAGAACCCTATTAAATACAATGGACTCGAACGTTCGAAATCTAAAGTGTTAATTATAAAGGCTAATATGCAAGTTATTGTCCTAAAAAGTGTTTGGGGACCCGGGTCCTGCCCCAGGGGACATGTATCAATGCAAAAAGAAGTTTTAAAAACGGCCGTTTTTTGGAAGCAGTGATTTTAATAATGCTTAAAATGAAAAAATAAAAGTGAAATATTCCTTTAAATTTCGTACCTGGGGGGTGTGTATGATATGCATGTGAAGTGGCGCATGTTTCCCGTGCTTAGAACTGTCCCTGCAAAAAATGTCATTTTTGAAAGAAAAAAATGCATTTAAAACTGACTCACGGCTATTAATGAATTGTCGGCTCCCGGCAATACATACAAAAGTCATTGATAAAAAAAAAAAAAAAAGCGTGGGTGTTCCCCAGAATTCAATTACCAGGCCCTTCAGGTCTGGAATGGATATTAAGGGGAACCCTGCCGCAAATTTAAAAAAAAATTGACGTGGGGTTCCCCCAAATATCCATTCCAGGCCCTTCAGATCTGGCATGGATTTTAAGGGGAACTCCACCCCAAATTTAAAAAAAAAATGGCGTGGAGTCCCCCTAAAAATCCATACCAGACCCCTTATCCGAGCACGCAACCTGGCCGGCCGCAGGGGAAAAGGGGGGGACGAGAGAGCGGCCCCCCCTCCCTCCTGAACTGTACCAGGCCACATGCCCTCAACATGGGGAGGATGTCCCCATGTTGATGGGGACAAGGGCCTCATCCCCACAACCCTTGCCTGGTGGTTGTGGGGGTCTGCGGGCGGGGGGCTTATCGGAATCTGGAAGACCCCTTTAACAAAGGGGACCCCCAGATCCCGGCCCCCCCCTATGTGAATTGGTAAGGGGTACATTGTACCCCTACCATTTCACGAAGAAAGCGTAAAAAAATGTTTAAAAAAACACACAAACACCTTGAAAAAGTCCTTTATTTAAAAAAAAAAAAACATTCCAGCGGTGAAATCCAGTGTCCCGCGGCGATCCCGATGTCCAGCGCTGTCCTTCATTGGTTGTGCCTGAGCGGACCTGATGGGGAACTCCCTCTCAGTATTTTAAATGTATAGACCCGCCCCTTCTAAAGTTCCCCATCAGGTCCGCTCAGCGGACCAGATGCGGAACATGAGAAGGGGCGGGTCTATACATGTATTACCAAAGTGAGAGCAGTCCCCCATCAGGTCCGCCCCCTCGGTATGTCAGACCCGCCTATGTCATTGGCTTGAGCGGGGAACTTCCTTCACTATGTAAATTTAAATTACACAGTGAAGGAAGTTCCCCGCTCAAGCCAATGACGTAGGCGGGTCCGACATACCGAGGGAGCGGACCTGATGGGGAACTTTAGAAGGGGCGGGTCTATACATTTAAAATACTGAGAGGGAGTTCCCCATCAGGTCCGCTCAGGCACAACCAATGAAGGACAGCGCTGGACATCGGGATCGCCGCGGGACACTGGATTTCACCGCTGGATTGTTTTTTGTTTTTTTTGTTTTTTTAATAAAGGACTTTTTCAAGGTGTTTGTGTGTTTTTTTTAAACATTTTTTTACGCTTTCTTCGTGAACTGGTAGGGGTACAACGTACCCCTTACCAATTCACATAGGGGGGGCCGGGATCTGGGGGTCCCCTTTGTTAAAGGGGTCTTCCAGATTCCGATAAGCCCCCCGCCCGCAGACCCCCACAACCACCGGGCAAGGGTTGTGGGGATGAGGCCCTTGTCCCCATCAACATGGGGACATCCTCCCCATGTTGAGGGCATGTGGCTTGGTACGGTTCAGGAGGGAGGGGGGGCCGCTCTCTCGTCCCCCCCTTTTCCCCTGCGGCCGGCCAGGTTGCGTGCTCGGATAAGGGGTCTGGTATGGATTTTTAGGGGGACTCCACGCCATTTTTTTTTTAAATTTGGGGTGGAGTTCCCCTTAAAATCCATGCCAGATCTGAAGGGCCTGGAATGGATATTTGGGGGAACCCCACGTCAATTTTTTTTTAATTTGCGGCGGGGTTCCCCTTAATATCCATTCCAGACCTGAAGGGCCTGGTAATTGAATTCTGGGGAACACCCACGCTTTTTTTTTTTTTTTATCAATGACTTTTGTATGTATTGCCGGGAGCCGACAATTCATTAATAGCCGTGAGTCAGTTTTAAAAGACTTTTTTTCTTTCAAAAATGACATTTTTTGCAGGGACAGTTCTAAGCACGGGAAACATGCGCCACTTCACATGCATATCATACACACCCCCCAGGTACGAAATTTAAAGGAATATTTCACTTTTATTTTTTCATTTTAAGCATTATTAAAATCACTGCTCCCGAAAAAACGGCCGTTTTTAAAACTTCTTTTTGCATTGATACATGTCCCCTGGGGCAGGACCCCGGTCCCCAAACACTTTTTAGGACAATAACTTGTATATTAGCCTTTATAATTAACACTTTAGATTTCTCCCATAGATTTTTCGAATTTGCCGCGAACACCCCAATTTGTTCGCTGTTCGGCGAATGGGCGAACAGGCAATGTTCGAGTCGAACATGAGTTCGACTCGAACTCCAAGCTCATCCCTAATGACTAGTAATAATTATATTTATTCATTACTATTACTAGTCAACCAACAATAGAATTCTTCTATAGCCTATGGGCGGATGCATTTGACCGGAAATGTACGATTGCAGCGTCGTACAGTTTTGCTGCACCGTAGAATCTTCTAACTTTCGATGCTTTGTCGAATCTTCGTCATTCTAGCTATTTTACTGCTCCTCCTCTTTGGTTACAATCAGCCAATAACATTCATCATCAACTTTATTTTTATTTTACTTCCCCCACCCAATTCCAGCAGTGATCTTTTCTCTCTATGTCGAATCTTTTCTCTCTATAATAACAAATCTTTTCTCTCCTATGTCGAATCTTTTCTCTCCTATGTCGAATCTTTTCTCTCCTATGTCGAATCTTTTCTCTCTATAATGTCGAATCTTTTCTCTCTATAATGTCGAATCTTTTCTCTCTATAATGTCGAATCTTTTCTCTCTATAATGTCGAATCTTTTCTCTCTATAATGTCGAATCTTTTCTCTCCTATGTCGAATCTTTTCTCTCCTATGTCGAATCTTTTCTCTCCTATGTCGAATCTTTTCTCTCCTATGTCGAATCTTTTCTCTCCTATGTCGAATCTTTTCTCTCCTATGTCGAATCTTTTCTCTCCTATGTCGAATCTTTCTCTCCTATGTCGAATCTTTTCTCTCCTATGTCGAATCTTTCTCTCCTATGTCGAATCTTTTCTCTCTATAATGTTGAATCTTTTCTCTCCTATGTAGAATAATCTTGGACTATTAGAGTTAAGGTTTGGCACATTCGACCACAGGTTCGATAGACACAGATTGTTATTGTCAGCGTCACGTCGAATCTCCTATCTATATCGAACTGTTGTAGCAATGAAAACGAAAATAAAGCATTTGTTTATGTCGGATCTTTCGGTTTTCGGATTCTGTGCTTTCGTTTTCGTTTGTTAAAACGATAACGAAAATAGCTGAAATTCGGACGAAAATGCATTCGGACGAAAACGAATGCACATGTCTAGTGTGTCCTATATATGGATGTGTAACGGCATATAGGGATGTAGGGTATCCACTGTTGATAGTCTCCTCAGTGTCATAAAGAGCTGTTATCAGTCATACGATACCCTCCTTAGTAGAGCCTAGATTTGAGACACTTTCTGGTTACCGTCCATCCATCCATCCACGGATGTCTCTTGTTATTGCACACTGCTTGGCATCAATGTTATTTGGTACATGTATATTCCTTCAAATGATGTGCGGCAAAGCCGCTGGGTTTGCTGCAGTCGGGTCCTCTCAGTTTCTCGTGCCCGACAAGGGCTCGTTTCCGGGATGCGATGGAGAGAAGGCGTCACGTGACGCTAGTGACGTCAACGCGCTTCGCAAGGTGAACTCACGTAACTTCGTCTGGACGTACGGGCGGGCCTCTGACTGTTCCTTATAACGGCTTCACGCCTCAGGAGGTAACTGCCCCATTTAGAATATTAAAGGAACAGGGTGCATTTGATCCGATGCTTAGTGATCATTGCTTTTACTCCTAATCTAAATGTTTTAGTGTCATGGCACAGAGTAAAGGAATATTAACATATACATATTGTGGGGAATGTAAAGGGAAGGAAAGAGATTATGGGAAAGAGGGGGGAAGGGAAGGAAGAGATGGAACACATGGAAAGAACACACAGTGTTATTCACACATGAACGAGTATATGACATACATACTCAGGGACATGTGATTACATGTAAATGGAGTGCTGCGGAGCCTCTGTGCATAAAAACACACACATATACATAGCAAGGCATTAACAATGTATGCCAAGCATTGTATCATGTACACACAGACGAACGATATCTGGAAAAATGTGTATATATATATATATATATATATATATGTGTCTGTCAAACTGTCTAAGTACCACATGGCCATCTCCATTGGATAACATGCAATTAGACAGTTGCGCACATTGAAACCCCACACACACCCACATGCACATGCATGGAATACATACGGTGGACATAGCATTGTTTATAATGCACACAACATGTAGAGAACAAAAATAGTGAAACAAAACATGTTTTATGTCTCAAGGAAGGCCTTTAAATTTAATGCCGTGTTCAGGCCTACCGGCATGAGCCATTTTAAATGGTATGTCCACCATTTCTCTTTTTGCAATAAAATGCGATTAAAATCGCCTCTTGTGAGTGGCAGCTTTAATACGTAAATTCCTTTTTTGGTCATGCCTTCCAAATTGCCATCATGATGTTGGGCAAAATGCTTGGCTAGTGGTTTCTCAGGATCTTTAGCTTCTATCTCACACATATGTTCCCCTATTCAAATTCTTAGAGGAAGTTTAGTCTTCCCTATATACATTTTTCTGCAGGGGCATGTTATCATGTAGATCACTCTAGACGAGGAACAATTGACAAGGTCCCTTATTTGAAATTCCCTCTCGCCGAGAGCATCTCGAAATTGCTCACATCTGTCCACATAGGGACATATTTGACAGTGTCCACTTGAGAACATGCCCCTACTTCTAGGATAGTTTGACAACCAAGTAGCCCTTCCATCCTTTCTATACTCTGAATTTATCAGTAGATCGCCTAGGTTCTTCGCTCTTCAGGCTTCTGGCAACCAGGTGTACTATGGTCCGTTTTTTATTACCATTCTGTTGTCCCTGATTAGGCATTAATTCCATACCAGTAATAACCGTCGACATACTCTTTTCTTCACACTCCAGCAACTGAACTTTTTGCGGTGCAATGATTATATGGTTCATCATACCTTCTTTATCATATATCGATATTGACTCTATCAAGGCTCTCTTAACCCTTTTCAGTTTTTCTCTTGAGGCCCATTAGTTTTTCTATTCCTTCCCCCATTTTCCTTCCCATCCCTTTTCCCCTTTATTTGAGGGCTCAAGTCTTCCAGGGACCGCTACATGGATGCCCATGCCTTATCAAACTATTGATAATGACACATATATATACGACATTTGTCGTGGCATGCCCATCCATGTATAGATTTGGCGTCCGGACGATTGTTCATTTGTATGCCATTGTTGTGTGTCTTGTCTTGTGCTGTGTATTGTTAGTGGTCACACCCAGAGACACTTTTTGATGTTTATGTTTCTGGTTGTTGTGTATTGTCAAATTTCCAGTATCTTCATCTTATTTCTCCCATTGTGGAGTTTTATGATAGTTTTATGATAGTTTTTAATTATTAATAAACTATAAAAAAAATCAATTTCTCATACATTGCATACTGTGTCACTCATTTGGTCCTCTGGTTCCTTTCAGCCTTGATAAGAATAACCTGTTTTTTGTTTATATACAGTATGTTTTGACTACGTTTGCTCTGCTTATACCATTTTACCATTTTATTAAATAGTGTGATTTTTACTACACAACTGTCTTAGTCTGATTCATGGTTCCTGACAAGTCTACACTGAATGCAGAGTATATATATATGTATATATACTAGACTGTGTGTGTGTGTGTGTGTGTGTGTGTATATATATATATATATATCTGAACACACTGCCTGCACCGACTGAATATAGAGACTACACTGAATATATAGTCTACACTAAATGCAGAGTATATACAGTATATATACCAGACTGTATATATATATATGAAATACACTGCCTGCACTAAATAACCTGCTTAATTTAGCTCAATCTCTCTCTCTCCGTCTATGCCAACACTACACACGGCCGCCATTGGAAGCAGCCTTATATAGTGTGGGGCATGAAGTTAGTCCCCCTGAGCCATGGCTGGCCAAAGGCACCCTGCCTTTGGCCAATTATGGCTCTCGCAGCAGAGCGCACTGTGATTGGCCAAAGCATGCAGGTCAGGTGCATGATTTGGCCAGTGATCTCACAGTGCATTATGGGGCGTTCCACGGCTCTTGAATTTCCCGCGAACGCCTCATATGTTCGGTTTGTTTGCAAATAAACGAACACCCGGTGTTCGAGTCAAACTTACGATCGACTCGAACCACTGGCTCATCCCTAGATTGTAAGCACCTTGAGGGCAGGGACTGATGTGAATGTACAATATATATGTAAAGCACTGCATGAATTGATGGAGCTATATAAGTATCTATAATAAGGAAATAAGCAGAATGCCAGAAAAGTCCAATCTATACATAGTAAGGTATATTTAGTTTTGAACCTTAGGCAATAAATAAAAATTGGTGAACAGACAGGATTTTAATGCAGAAGAGACATTCTATGTCCCTTCTGCATTAAAATGACCTACCTGCCTGTCTGCCCCTGTACAGTGAGCTATAGAAATTCTACAATGCTGAAGTCTACGGAACACTCATGCATACATGGGAGTGACGTCATCCCCACCCAGCCAATGAAAGTGGTCAATGTCCGATATCAAGAAGCCAGCCACTGACATCTTCGAGTGGCTGGCTTCTGGGTATCAAACACCGGCTCCCTTCGGGGAGCTCCAGAACATCGCTACGCCAAGGTGAGTAAAGTTTTGCTTTAAAAACTCAGGGATGTTGGCATTCATAATTGAAGTGTGACAACTTAGTTATTGTTTCTGCTAGGCAACTAAAGACTGGTTATTTATGTCTGCCACATTTCCTTTTATTAAATGAAGTGGTTTGCAAGAACTTGGTGACAAAACCCAGGAAAAGATAAGTCAGTGTCACAATGGGAAAGCTATTTATGAACTTCCTGTGTAGTTAATTCCCACAGATCAACATACTTGAGTGTTAAAATAGGGATAGAAATAACTTTGAACACTCAACTGTGTGAATAGCATTATCATTTCTATCCAGATAATATACAACTTCTTGAAAATACGTTTTTTTTTTAATCAACTGTTATTAAGAAAATACATTGTTGCAGTTTACTTTAGTGTCTAACATGATTTGCACTCAAGAATATGTTAAGCTTATATTTTGTCTAATAACATTTTAGCAAAGGAAGTGAGATTGTTAACAAATAACAGATTAATTGGTTCTTCCATCTCTTAGATAAGAATAAAGATTTGCATCAAAAGCTTATCAAGGTACAATGATATCACCATTACAGTTTCTTAATGAATGCATTAGTGTTCATCCATTTAGCTACTTATGGCATTTGATGACTAGAGGTTAAAGAAGAAGTCCAGCCTGAGCTTTTTTGGCTGGACATCTCCTCTGGGTCACAGAAGTGCAATTCGTTTTGCACTCCTGTGACCCGTTTTCAGCGGAGAGCGGTCTGAAGTCCACTCTCCGCTGACGTCACTGCCATCAGTCAGGGCAGCGCGTCATCCTGACTTCCAGGTCTGGATCTGCCAGCTGCCTTGATTGATGGCAGTCTCAGCCAGCTGCTGAGACGGCCGCTCCCCACCCCTCCACAGCTCAGCGCTGTAATGAGCACAGAGAAGTAGAGCAGAAGCGATGCTGACTGACAGTAGGGACGAGCTTCGAGTTCGACTCGAACATCGGCCGTTCGATCGTTTGACGAAGATCGAACATTATAGGCCGTCCGCGCCAAATTTGAGCAGCGCGTCATGGCCAATAATGCACTGCGTCATCGCAGTGCATTGCTGGCTGATGATTGGCCAAGCATGCACTATGACCCGCATGCTTTGGCCAATCATTGCGTCATCAGCACAGAGAGCAATAATTGGGCAAATGCAGGGTGCCTTTGGCCAATCATGGCTCAGGGGATTAAGTACACGCCCCACACTATATAAGCCAGCCTGCACGTCGGCTTTGTGTAGTGTGTTGCAGTGTGAAACATGTCAGCTCCTTTTGCTGTTTTTTGCTGTCATATGTGTTGCGTGCGGCTGTCCAAGCTTTTCTTTAGTTTCTGCATTGTTATATGCAATCGCCTGCACCCACGGCTTTGGATCCAGTGAGCAGATCAACAGCCACGTCTGAGCGGTAACTTCTTTCTAATGCCGCGTACACACGATCATTATTCACGGCGGTTAAAAAACCGCCGTGAATAATGACAGGAAAAACGAGGGAACCGCTTGGTTCCCTACACACGGTCGTTTTTCCCGTCATTTTTTCTCTTGACGAGAAAAACGACCGTCTGTGGGCTCCGCGGCAGTGTCTCCCTATGGGAAAACTGCCACGGAAAAAAATGCTGGAAAAAACGATGAGAAAATTTAGAACATGTTCTAATTTTTCTCGTCGTTTTTTATGCCGTTTTTCTCGACGAGAAAAACGACATAAAGCCCACAGACGATCGTTTTTCTCGGCGAAAAAAAAATGCAGTTTTTCTCGTCGAGAAAAGCGGTCGTGTGTACGCGGCATTAGTGTGTTGCGGCGTTGAGAGAGAGAGTGACATTTAATTTCATTTAGCTAGATTGAGCAGGCAGGCGATTCAGTTAGCTAGATTGAGCAGGCAGTTGATTCAGTTAGTTCCAGTATATTTAGTATATATATGCATTCCAGGCTTTGTGTGCCTGTGTGTATATATATATATATATATATATATATATATTGTGAGGGGGTTAACTCGGTAGCGGGTGTGTGTGACCCCCTGGTTGGGCTCCCCACACAAAAACAGGGCCAGCAGACGGAGGTTGTGGTTTTCAAAATCAAAAGGTGCGGTTTATTTCTCTATGTACAGTGACAAAAACACAGCAAAGCCAAAAAGAAACATAAACAAAATAAATCCTGGTCAGTTTGACCTCTGACTAAACATGCAGGTTTCCTAACTAACAACTGGGATCAGCCTGGTGCTGTCCTAGTCCCTAAGTCCCTGGTTTAGTAAATGTCCAAACAAATAGCCACACAGGCTT
The DNA here is from genome assembly GCA_029206835.1 of Rana muscosa. Classification (NCBI taxonomy): domain Eukaryota; kingdom Metazoa; phylum Chordata; class Amphibia; order Anura; family Ranidae; genus Rana; species Rana muscosa. Next base: position 553,368,150 of record CM055116.1, on the reverse strand, counting down.
TTTCTCACCGCACAGGGGTTCACTCTCCCTAGACAGTCCACACAGGTCTGGGTCCAGGCATGAGCTAACATCTAATGAAGCTGGGAGTTCTTATAGAGGCCTAAATGAGCTGACAAGCTTCAGCTGGTCTCTTCAACTCCCTGTCTGTACGACGCCCCACACTCTCCCTAGAGGTATGAGTCATCCATGAGCCCACTAGCCCCAGCTGGGCTTATACAACTCTCCACCTAGTTGTATAAGTCGGCGTAAAGCCTGAATCTGGGCGAAATATATCTACCCCCCTGGATGCAACCAGGTGACTTTACCTTCCTGCTGTCACATACCCCCCCCTCTTGTTTTAACCTCGGGGTTGGAACACCAGCAATCAGGCATTCATGTACTCGAGACAAAGCATCCACATTCCCCATTTGAACGCCAGGGCAATGCTTTACTGTGAAGTTGAATTCCTGGAGGGCCAGGAACCACCTATTCACTCTTCTATTTGTTTCCTTGTTTTGAGCCATCCACTTTAACGGAGCGTGATCCGTAACCAAGTCAAAGTGCCTACCTAGCAGGTAGTACCGAAGGGAATCTAGAGCCCACTTCACCGCTAAACACTCCTTTTCAACGGTGGCGTAATTTACCTCATGGGACTTCAACTTCCTGCTGAGGTAAATGACTGGGTGCTCTTCCCCGTTCCAGACCTGGGACAATACTGCTCCTAACCCCACATCTGACGCATCACTTTGTACGACAAAGTCTTTAGAGAAGTCGGGTGAGTACAACACTGGCTGGCTACATAAGGCTTGTTTCAAGAATTGGAATGCTGCCTCAGCCTCGGGGGTCCATTTAATCATGACCGACCCTTTCCCTTTCGTCAGGTTGGTTAGGGGCACAGCCTTAGAAGCAAAGTGGGGAATGAAGCGCCGATAATAACCCGCAATTCCCAGAAAGGCCCGTACCTGCTTCTTGCTGTTGGGACGTGGCCAACTCTGGATGGCCTCGACTTTGTTGAGTTGGGGTTTTATCACTCCCCTGCCAATGGTGTACCCAAGATATTTGGCCTCCTCCTGCCCAATGGTACACTTCTTGGGGTTAGCCGTAAACCCCGATTCCCGGATAGAGTCTAGGACTGCTTGCACTTTTGGCAGATGTGAGGCCCAATCTGTGCTATGGACAATTACGTCATCCAGGTAAGCCGCAGCATACTTCCGATGGGGCCTCAGTATCTGGTCCATTTTCCGCTGGAATGTGGCCGGCGCATTCTGTAACCCGAACGGCATTCTCTTATATTGGAACGCCCCGTCTGGGGTTACAAATGCGGTTTTCTCTTTGGCCGACTTGGCCAGGGGAATTTGCCAATACCCTTTTGTGAGGTCAAGAGTCGTCATGTATCGGGCTGTTCCCAGCCGGTCGATCAACTCATCTATACGTGGCATGGGGTAGGTGTCAAATTTTGTAACTTTGTTCAACTGACGAAAATCGTTACAAAATCGCCAGCTCCCATCCGGTTTAGGCACCAACACAATGGGACTAGACCAATCACTTTGGGACTCCTCTATCACCCCTAAGTTCAGCATTTTCTGTACTTCCTCCCGTATTGCCTCCCGTCGGGCCTCTGGGATCCGATAGGGTTTTAACTTCACCCTTTCACCGGGCGGGGTAATAATATCATGCTCTACCCCAGATGTTTGTCCCGGCAGCTCAGAGAACACCTCCTTGTTGCGAAGCACAAACTCCTTAACCTCCTGTTGTTGGGGTTGTGACAAGGTGGCTGCTATTCCAACCTCCTGAATCACGCAACCAGTTTGAGCTGGTGACCAAGTTTCTGCGACTAGGGACTCTCTATCCCTCCAGGCTTTCAACAGATTAACGTGATATATCTGTTCGGGCTTTCGCCTTCCTGGTTGTCTGACCTTGTAATTCACTTCGCTCACTTTTTCCATTATCTCGTAGGGGCCTTGCCATTTGGCAAGGAATTTACTTTCAACCGTAGGGACCAGTACCAATATCCTATCCCCCGGGGAAAAGGTACGGGTCTTGGCTCCACGGTTGTACACTCTCTGCTGTGCCAACTGCGCTTGGGCCAAATGTTCCTTCACGATGGGCATTACCTGTGCAATTCGATCTTGCATCAGGGCGACATGCTCAATCACACTCCTGTGGGGAGAACTCTCACTTTCCCAAGTTTCCTTGGCAATATCCAACAGCCCTCTTGGGTGTCTCCCATACAGTAACTCAAAGGGGGAGAATCCCGTAGAGGATTGGGGCACCTCCCTAATAGCAAACATCAAATAAGGAAGTAGACAGTCCCAATCCTTTCCATCTCTATCCACCACTTTCTTCAACATTTGTTTTAGGGTTTTGTTGAATCTTTCAACCAGCCCATCGGTTTGGGGGTGATACACAGATGTACGCAATTGCGTCACTTTGAACAATTTACACAGCTCTTTCATAACCCGGGACATAAAGGGTGTACCTTGGTCCGTAAGCAGTTCTTTACAAATACCCACCCGGCTAAAAACAAGAGATAGCTCTTTGGCTATGGTTTTGGCCGAGGTATTTCTGAGAGGGATCGCTTCTGGATAACGGGTGGCATAGTCCATTATAACCAATATGTACTGGTGCCCCCTAGCGGACTTGATTATAGGACCTACCAAATCCATTGCGATTCTCTCAAACGGGACCTCAATGATGGGTAGAGGGACCAGCGGGCTACGGAAATGTGGCATCGGGGCCGACCTCTGACACACAGGGCAGGAGGAACAATAATTTTCTATGTCCTTCATCACCCCAGGCCAATAGAATCTCTGTAATACCCTCTCTCGGGTTTTCTCTGCCCCCAGATGACCTCCAAGAATGTGCCCATGGGCCAACTCCAACACCAACTTCCTGTAAGGTTTGGGCACCACAAGCTGCTCAACAGTTTCTTCTGCCCTTTTTGCCACCCGATACAGTAGGTCCTTCTCTACGCTGAAGTATGGGTAAGTGCAGGTATTATCTGGGTTCACTAACTCGCCATCTATTTCCACTACGTTTTCCCGTGCCTTTATTAGGGCGGGGTCTTTTAACTGTTCTGTGGCAAAATTTTCCCTGTGAACCTCCAGATCAGAAAACTCCACAGACGGTAGGTTTTCGTCTGAGGAGGTGGGCTCCTCTCCAGTTTCTTGAGTCTCCCCTGCCAATACTGACAAGGGAAATTCTGGAGAGTCCTCACCACTCTCAGAGGAGTTCTGGCTATCACATTCCTGGTACATAGGGGCACCAGTGGGGGGCTCAGGATCATCCCATAGTTCCCAGAACTTCGGAAAATCCCTTCCCACAATGGCATCATGCGGTAATTGAGATACTAACCCCACTGGATGAGAGAGGGTACCTTTGGGGGTCTCGAAACACACTGTAGTCACTGGATACTCTCGGGTGTCCCCATGCACACAAATAACAGCTACCTTGCTATTCCCAGAGACCTCTGTTTTAACTAATTCAGCCTTTATCAGGGTCACAAGGCTACCTGAATCCAGTAATACCACAACATTTCTACCATTAATACACATTTTGCATAAATGTTTCTCAGTTCCCCGAATGGCAGTGTATGCGACTGTCGCACACAGCGACTGACGTCTGTCCGTCAGAAAGTCACATTGCATGGGTTCCTCCACAACCGGGCAATTTGCTGCAATATGTCCCGCTTGCCGGCAGCGGTAGCAAACAATCCATTTGGCTGCCTCTTGAGCCCCTGACTTCCCAGGCTGTTCTCGCCAAACTTTGGGTAGAGCTCCCACCCTCTCACTCTCTCCACCCTCACCCCTTGGAATCCTCTTATCCGCCCCTGGGGATGGTCTGGTCTTAGGGTGGAAAGTCCGAGAGTCTCTGGAAGAGGCCGTCAGGTTCTCTGTAGCCAAGTATTTCTCTACACGATCCATTACAACACGTTCCACAATCTCTGGTGCGGACAAAGTCTCTGGCTGTAGCCACTTCCTGCTCAGGTGAATGAGATCATACATTTGAGACCTGGGGGGTTTTCCAAGCTGGAAAGTCCAGTTATGCACACGCTGAGCCCGGACAGCCAGGGTGACACCCAGCCTTGCCAATATTTCAGCTTTTAGCATCACATAGTCTTTTGCTTGGTCAGGCTCTAGGTCATAGTAAGCCTTCTGCGATTCACCAGTTAACAGAGGAGCCACCAGTCCAGCCCAGTGCTCCTCAGGCCACTTTTCTCTTTCAGCAGTCCTTTCAAATGTGGTCAAAAATACCTCTGGATCATCCTCTCCAGTCATTTTTGTCAATAAACGACTCACCCCAAAGGACGCGGTATTAGTGGGACGGCTTTCCTCACTGGTCTGCGGACGTTGCTGCATTACTGCTTCCATTTGTTGTAGTCTCTGCTCTTGCTTCTGTAACAGGTCTATGAAGCGGGCCTCAGATTGCTGCTGGGCTTGTTGATGAGCTTGCTGCTGGGCTGCAAGGCTCCTTTGCAAACCTGCATTTGTCTGCTGTTGATTGGCATTTGCTAGAGCCAGCTGTTTCAGTATCTCCTCCATGCTGGCTTAAAAAAACTGCCACTGGTTCTCCACCAACTGTGAGGGGGTTAACTCGGTAGCGGGTGTGTGTGACCCCCTGGTTGGGCTCCCCACACAAAAACAGGGCCAGCAGACGGAGGTTGTGGTTTTCAAAATCAAAAGGTGCGGTTTATTTCTCTATGTACAGTGACAAAAACACAGCAAAGCCAAAAAGAAACATAAACAAAATAAATCCTGGTCAGTTTGACCTCTGACTAAACATGCAGGTTTCCTAACTAACAACTGGGATCAGCCTGGTGCTGTCCTAGTCCCTAAGTCCCTGGTTTAGTAAATGTCCAAACAAATAGCCACACAGGCTTTTTCTCACCGCACAGGGGTTCACTCTCCCTAGACAGTCCACACAGGTCTGGGTCCAGGCATGAGCTAACATCTAATGAAGCTGGGAGTTCTTATAGAGGCCTAAATGAGCTGACAAGCTTCAGCTGGTCTCTTCAACTCCCTGTCTGTACGACGCCCCACACTCTCCCTAGAGGTATGAGTCATCCATGAGCCCACTAGCCCCAGCTGGGCTTATACAACTCTCCACCTAGTTGTATAAGTCGGCGTAAAGCCTGAATCTGGGCGAAATATATCTACCCCCCTGGATGCAACCAGGTGACTTTACCTTCCTGCTGTCACAATATATATATATATATATATATATATATGTATACACATACAGGGCCGTTTGAAGGAATTTGGGGGCCCCAAGCAAAATGGACATGGAGGCCCCCCCCCCTCCCCCCGCACGCACACAAAGCCTACAGGAACCACAGTATAGCAATACAGTTTTAGTTCACCCACACTTTATATAAATAGAAAAGGTTTACAGTGCAAATACTGCTGATGCATATAATGTGCAAAAAATGTGAACATTTTCAACAATTGAACATTTGCAAAAAACACCACTGTACCATAAAATGTGTCCTTCTTACTCCCCTCCCTCCCTCCTTCCCTGTGTTCTTTTTAACCCTCCCTCCTTATGTTCTTTTTACCCCCCCCCCCCCCCCTACCGTACCGCGCGGCAGGAGATTCAGTTTCCTGTTCCCGGCCGGACTGAAAGTAAGTGAGCACTCAGTGTGCACTTCCTGTCCGTCCGGTCGGGAACAGGAAACGGAATCTCCTGTACCGTGCAGTACCCGGCCGGACTGACAGGAGGAAGGAAGAGGAGCTCGGCCACGCTACAGGGAAGGGGAAGTGACGAGAGAGGCAGCAGTGCTGCAGCCACCTGAGGCTCTCTATAGAGCGCTCAGGCGGCTGCAGCATTTAAGCATTTATAGAAAGCGCGGCAAGGGCCCTGCTTGGGGCCCCAGGCCAGCTCGGTTTGCTTGCCTTGTCGCGACGGGCCTGTGTATGTGTATATATATATATATATATATATATATATATATATATATACTGTATACAGTTTAGCTAGATCTCACTGCAGACCATTCCTGTTGTTCACTTCCTAATATACTACAGGCAGGCAGTTGATTCAGTTAGCTGCAGTATATAAAGTACTGTATCCTGTGCACAGTGTGCATCTAGATCTCACTGCAGACCGTTCCTGTTGTTCTCTTCCTAATATACTACAGGCAGGCAGTTGATTCAGTTAGCTGCAGTATATTCAGTACTGTATCCTGTGCACAGTGTGCGGCTAGATCTCACTGCAGGCCATTCCTGTTGTTCACTTCCTAATATACTACAGGCAGGCAGTTGATTCAGTTAGCTGCAGTATATAAAGTACTGTATCCTGTGCACAGTGTGCAGCTAGATCTCACTGCAGACCATTCCTGTTGTTCTCGTCCTAATATACTACAGGCAGGCAGTTGATTCAGTTAGCTGCAGTATATAAAGTACTGTATCCTGTGCACAGTGTGCATCTAGATCTCACTGCAGACCATTCCTGTTGTTCTCCTCCTAATATACTACAGGCAGGCAGTTGATTCAGTTAGCTGCAGTATATAAATGTATGTATCCTGTGCACAGTGTGCAGCTAGATCTCACTGCAGACCATTCCTGTTGTTCTCTTCCTAATATACTACAGGCAGGCAGTTGATTCAGTTAGCTGCAGTATATTCAGTACTGTATCCTGTGCACAGTGTGCAGCTAGATCTCACTGCAGACCATTCCTGTTGTTCCTTTCCTAATATACTACAGACAGGCAGTTGATTCAGTTAGCTGCAGTATATAAAGTGCTGTATCCTGTGCACAGTGTGCATCTAGATCTAGCTGCAGACCATTCCTGTTGTTCTCCTCCTAATATACTATAGGCAGGCAGTTGATTCAGTTAGCTGCAGTATATAAAGTACTGTATCCTGTGCACAGTGTTCAGCTAGATCTCACTGCAGACCATTCCTGTTCTCTTCCTAATATACTACAGGCAGGCAGTTGATTCAGTTAGCTACAGTATATTCAGTGCTGTATCCTGTGCACAGTGTGCAGCTAGATCTCACTGCAGACCGTTCCTGTTGTTCTCTTTCTAATATACTACAGGCAGGCAGTTGATTCAGTTTTCTGCAGTATATTCCGTATATATATATATACATCCCAGCTTTGTGCAGCTACATCTCACTGCAGGCCATTCCTGGTGTACCTATTCAAATACATCAAATACAGTATGTCTGGAAGGCCAACAAGGAGAGGCAGACACTCACAGGCCACTAAAAGAGGGCAATCAGGCAACAGTGCTGGTCGTGGACACGGTGCATTCTCAGCAAGTGGCCGAGAGGCACACTTGTCCTTTTTTCCGGCAGCTGGCCGTGTTGAGCCACAACATGCAGAATAGTTGGTAGAGTGGATGACCAAGCCGTCCTCATCCTCCTGATCCTCTGTCACCCAGGCTCAGAGTACCTTGGCTGCCAATGCAGGTGCCAAAGCGGCCTATTCCATTGGCTTGAGGTCATCAGTTACTCCTTCCCTAGCCCCACCATCATGCGCCGAACTGTTCGACCATAGTGTTGGGTACATGCTGCAGGAGGATGCGCAGCGTTTTTAAGGCTCCGATGTTGGTACCCAGCTTGAGGAAGGCAGTAACGTGAGCCCAGAGAGAGGGGATGTCCAAGAAGGACAACAAACTGGCAATCATGTTCCCCCAGCTGCAGCATACTGCCAGGTTTGCTCCAGTGACGAGGAGGGAGGAGATCATGAGGTCACTGACTCGACGTGGGTGTCTGATAGGAGAGAGGAGAAGGAGGAGGCACATCTCCAATTAGGCAGGATGCCCTTCAGGGGCCAGCTTAAGGGCAGCCAACCGATTGCATCACACCGCAGAGCTCCGCATGTGCAGGGCACTGCTGACTCTGCGCGGTTTTCCAAAAGTTCTTTGGTGTGGGCATTTTTTGACACGTGTGCAGCAGATTGCACCATTGCTGTTTGCAACATATGTTGGAAGCGTATCAAGCATGGCCAAAACATCAGCTGCTTGGGCACCACATGCTTGACCAGACATATGTTGACCTGCCATGCAGCTTGTTGGCAAGCCTACCTTAAAGACCCACACCAAAGAACAAAGCGGACCTCTCTTTGCTCCTAATCAGCTGGGATCTCCAACCCCACTATACCTTCAGTCCTCTCTGAAACCTGCACTGAGAGGAATGAAGGTGTAGAATTAGGTGTGCCACTGCCAAGTACTTGCGGGCAATCTGCTATCACTACGCCAACGTCCGATTGTAGCAGGCAAATTTCCCTACCCCAGTTGCTATACCGGTGAAAGAAATTCGCTCCCAGCCATCCACATGCCCAGCGTTTGAATGCTAGCTTGGCTAAATTGCTAGCACTCCAACTGCTGCCTTTTCAGCTGGTAGATTATGCCCCCTTTCGTGAATTTGTGGAATGTGCGGTTCCTCAGTGGCAGATTCCCAAATGCCACTTTATTTCACGGAAAGCGATTCCGGCTCTCTACCGGCTTGTGGAAGGCAATGTTTTGGCCTCGCTGGACAGGGCGGTCAGCGGTAAGGTGCATATTACCGCTGACTCATGGTCCAGCAGGCATGGACAGGGACATTACCTATCTTTCACGGCGCATTTGGTGACTCTGCTGGCAGCTGGGAAGGATGCAGGACAGGGTGCAGTATTGTTGGAGCTTGTTCCGCCACCACGCCTCCAAAATGCTACTAGTGGTGATTCTGACACACCTCTCTCCTCCACCCCCTCCTCTTCTTCTTCCTCCATGGCCTCTTCCGCTATAGATTTGTCCTCAGAATCAGCCGTGTTCCGTAGGTGTTCAAGGGGCTACGCAAGCACTCAGGCAAAAAGATGCAATGCGGTGCTTGAGCTGGTGTGCTTGGGGGACAGGAGCCACACTGGGACAGAGATTCTGTCAGCTCTGCAGGGGTAGGCTCAGAGGTGGTTGACGCCACGCCAGCTTCAGCCAGGAATGGTGGTTTGCGACAATGGCACCAACCTCCTCTCCGCCCTCCGACAGGGACACCTGACCCATGTGCCCTGTTTGGCTCACGTCCTTAATTTGGTGGTGTAGCGGTTCTTGTGCAGGTACCCGGGCTTACAGGATCTCCTGAGGCAGGCCAGGAAAGTCTTGTTAATTTCAGCTGGTCATACAATGCCAGTGCTCGGCTGGCTGACCTCCAAAAAGAATACAACCTGCCCAAGAACCGCCTAATCTGTGACATGCCCACCAGATAGAACTCAACGTTGGCCATGCTGCAGCAGCTGCACACACAGCAGAGGGCCATTAATGAGTACCTGTGTGACTATGGCACCAGGACAGGGTCAGGGGAGCTTTGCTTTTTTTCGCCACGCCAGTGGCTCATGATCAAGAATGTATGCACTGTCATGTCACCATTTGAGGAGGCCACGAGGATGGTGAGGAGTGACAGTGCATGCATCAGTGATACTGTCCCCCTTGTGTACCTGTTGGAGCACACGCTGCGTGGAATAATGGACAGGGCACTTGAGGCAGAACAGAGGGAGGAAGAGAAGGACTTCCTTACCTCTCAAGGCCCCCTTTATCCAGACAGTGTTCCTGCGGGCCCGCAGATCACACAGGAAGAGGAGGAAGAGGATTGTGTCAGCATGGAGGTGGAGCCTAGCGCTCAGCATCAGCAGCAGTCTTCAAGGGATAGTTTACAGTCCCCAGAAACCCATGGACTTGTACGTGGCTGGGAGGAGGTGGCTGCAGATCATGTCATCCTTAGTGACCCAGAGGACTCTGGACCGAATGCCTCAGCAAACCTACGTTGCATGGCCTCCCTGATCCTGCAAAGCCTGCGAAAGGACCCTCGGATTTGTGTGATCAAGGAAAGGGATCATTACTGGCTGGCAACCCTTCTTGATCCACGTTACAAGGGTAAGGTTGCGGAACTTATCCTGCCGTCGCAGAGGGAGCAGAGGATGAAACATCTTCGGGAGGCTTTGCAGAAAGGTTTGTGCAATGCGTTTTCAGAGCCTGGGAGGTTACAATTTCCTGGTCCTGGACAACGTGTTGCTGAGGCTTCGGTCAGTCACAGAAAGAGCGGTGGAGAAGGTGGCCGGCTGACCGATGCGTTCAGACCATTTTTTAGTCCACAACCCCAAGGTCTGATCGGTTCCAGCAACCATCACCAGCGTCTGATTTACATGGTGCAGGAATACCTAGGGGCAAAATCAGACTTGGACACGTTTCCAACCAAAAATCCACTGGGTTACTGGGTCTTGAGGATGGATCACTGACCAGAGCTTGCACAGTATGCAATTGAGCTACTGGCCTGTCCTGCATCCAGCGTTCTTTCGGAACGCACATTCAGTGCTGCTGGTGGCTTTGTAACCGATTACAGAGTGCGCCTGTCCACTGACTCGGTTGATCGTCTCACCTTCATAAAAATGAATCAGTCTTGGATCACCAGCTACCAAGCACCTGATGCTGATGTAACCGATACATTTTTTATGAATGAGATCCCTTCAAGACTGCCTATGCTGATGCTGATTGCTGAGTGACTATCCTGTTATGCTGAGTGACTATCCTATTCCTCCTCAATGTTCATGTTGATATTTTTGGTTCTGGGCCCCAGCACCAGTGCCTAAAGCCCAATTTTTCTGCCCCTATTTAACAGGGGCGTGTATAATTAAAATTTTTGCTGTAATATTTTGCAGCAGGGCTCGTTCCTGTGCTCAAATAGAGCATCTCTGAGGGGTTGCAGTGTTGTGGCACCAGCACCAGTGCCTAAGGCCCAATTTTTTTGCCCCTGTTTAACAGGGGCGTGTAATTACCATTCTTGATATAATATTTCACAGCAGGGCCTGTTCCAGCGCCCACCAAGAGTAACTGTGAAGACTTACAGTGTTGTGGCGCCAGCACCACCACCACCACAGGCCCAATTTTTCTGCCACTGTTCAACAGGGGCATGTAATTACAATTCTTGATATAAAAGTTCACAGCAGGGCCTGTTCCAGCGCCCACCAAGAGTAACTGTGAGGGCTTACAGTGTTCTAGTACCACCAACACCTAATGCCCCATACGCACGATCGTTTTTCTTGCCATTTTTTTTCTTGCCGTTTTTCACGTCGTTTTTTTTCATGTTTCCTCTCAAGCCTGTCCTGCGTACACACGATCATTTAAAAAAACGATCAAGCAAAGCGCAGTGACGTACGACGGCACTATAAAGGGGAAGTTCCGTTCGAATGGCGCCACCCTTCATGTTAGTAAAGTTTGTTGAGCGACGATTCGCTCTTTTCAGTCTCGTGCTTTTCAGTCCGTGACTGTGTGACGAATGTGCTATCTCCATTACGAACGCTAGTTTTACCAGAACGAGCGCTCCTGTCTCATACTTGATTCTGAGCATGCGCGTTTTTTTTCACGTCGTTAAAGCATACACACTATCGTTTTTCACGTCGTTAAAAAAAACGACATGAAAAACGACGTGAAAAAAGAGAGCATGTTCGAAATTTTTAATGGCCGTTTTTCACGTCGTTAAAAATGCTCTGGAGCCTACACACGATCATTTTTAATGGCCATTTTTTTTTTAATGGTATTTTTAACGGCATGAAAAACGATCGTGTGTATGGGGCATAAGGCCCAATTTTATGCAGTATATAGGGCAGGCCGTATAGTATATATATACAGGCGGTCCCCTACTTTCAAACATCCGACTTACAAACGACTCCTACTTACAAAGGGAGGGAGACAACAGGAAGTGAGAGGAAATCTACCCCTGGGAAGGGAAATTCTCTCCTGTAATAGTTAATATGGGAAAAGGTGTCGCCACTGATGCTTTATCACCAATCCTTGTGTCCCTAAAAAACCCAAATTTTCAAAATCCAATTGTCATTGGGCCAAAAAGTGAGGTGAAATCTTCTCAATAGGGGCACAGACAGCAAAACAAATGTTACAGGGGTGATGATAACCCTTCCCTAGGTTATCCAAAAAGCTTAAAAATAGATTTTTTGGCTGGAGCTACACTTACAAAATGTACCTGTTCCAAATTACAAACAGATTCAACTTATGAACAAACCTACAGTCCCTGTCTTGTTTGGAACGCCTGTATACTGCTGTTCAGAGTATATAGGGCCCGGGGGCCCCACGCCTTTTCTTTTTTTAATTTGGGTGCGGGGTTCCCCTTAATATCCATACAAGACCCAAAGGGCCTTGTAATGGGCTGGGGGGGAGGGGGGTACCCATGCCATTTTTATCAATGATTTTGATCCATATTGCCGGGACCCGACATTACATTACAGCCGCAAGCAGTTTTAAATTACTTTTATTCCTTAAGAATGTCATTTTGTGCAGGGACTGTTCTAAACACGGGCATACTATAGACACCCCCCAGGTATGATATTTAAAGGAATATTTCACTTTTATTTTTTCACTTTAAGCATCATTAAAATCACTGCTCCTGAAAAAACTGCAGTTTTTAAAACTTTTTTTGCATTGATCCCCTGGTGCAGGACCCGGGTCCCCAAACCCTTTTTTAGGACAATAAGTTGCATATTAGCCTTTAAAATTCACACTTTTGATTTCTCACATTCGAGTCCCATAGACTTTAACGGTGTTCGAAAGTTCGCTCAAACTTTCGGTCCGTTCGCATGTTCTGGATGCGAACCAAACCGGGGGGTGTTTGGCTCATCCCTAACTGACAGTCATCATCGCTCTGCCCGTGGATGAGTGAGAACCGAGCCATCGGCGATGTTTGGTTCTCAGTGCAGAGACGCCGGGGGACAGATGCAGCATTGGTCTGATGCTGCATCCACCGAGGTAAGTATGAATAGGAAAAAAAAGACATATTGTTCTCTTTTAAAGCATTAATCTTTTGCTTTACTACAATTTGGAAATCTTCTACTTTTATTTCAACTGCCCAGTCACTTAAAAGTAAAAGTGTGACATCACAAATAATGCAGATAAGTACCGGTATCTCAAATTATTCACGTATGTGGACTCCTCACAGGGGTACAGTATGTGGAAGACAATCTTTCAGAACAGAAAAAATCCATGCATAATATACAAATAGGTAATCAATCAGTGCTCATGTATATAATAGAAATCCCATCACTAATGCATATGTAGCACACCCATCCTTTTGCCCCCCGCTACCTTCACCTGCGGGGGGTAGGATACACCATGCCACAAGCCCATGTCCTCCTTATCAGAGGTCAGGCGGTGTTTAAAGATTTGGGTCCTGCAGCGAGTTACTTCTTTCCACTGGTTCTCGTCCCCAGATTATAGGGAAAAGTCTATATTCTTCCCCAAGAAGGCCAATGTCCACACGACTTTAACACCAACAAAGAGTTTATTTTCCTTTTGTTTCAGTTAACGAGAAATTGAAGAGAGAAAGAAACTAGCGAAGATAGGAGGTAGATTCAGGCTCACAACACCCGACTCACTCGTCGCCACTCGATCCTGAGTGGGTTTAGCTCACCCGGATAGATCCCTCTCACAGTCTAGCAGCCAGAGTGGAGCTCGAACAGTACTATCACTTTGTCCCCTCCAGGGACGGGTTCAGGAGATCCTCTATAGTAGGGATGAGCTCGATGTTCGAGTCGACCGCATGTTCGACTCGAACATCGGCTGTTCGCCTGTTCGGCGAAACCAGAACTTTGTGGGCCGTTCGCGACAAATTCGTGTGACGCGAACGGCCCACAATACACTGCGCCATCGCAGTGCAATCCCGGCGCTGTGATTGGCCAAGCATGCACTGTGACCCCGCATGCTTGGCCAATCACAGCGTCGGCAGCGAGGAGAGCCATAATTGGCCACAGGCAGGATGCCTGTGGCCAATTATAGCTCAGGGGATTTAGTACACGCCCCACACTAAAAAATGCCGCCAGCGCGGCGGCCTTGTGTAGTGTGTTCCGGGGTGCAGGGAGAGAGAAGGATAGTCAGGGACAGTGTCAGTGCTATTTGTTCATTAACCTTGTGTGCAGGGAGAGAGAAGGATAGGCAGGGACAGTGTCTGTGTCATTTTTGCTAAGCCTCCTGCACAGTATACACCTGAAGCTAGCCCTTATTGCTGTGTTTTCCTGTTGTGTAACACAGGCAGGCATCTGCAGCACTTACCGCCGGCATAGTGTGCCTCCTGCACAGTATACACCTGAAGCTAGCCCTTATTGCTCATGGTTTTTTTCTTTTGTGTTACACTAACAGGCATCTGCAGCACTTACAGTGGGCGTAGTGTGCCTCCTGCACAGTATACACCTGAAGCTAGCCCTTATTGCTGTGTTTTCCTCTTGTGTAACACAGGCAGGCATCTGCAGCACTTACAGCGGGCGTAGTGTGCCTCCTGCACAATATACACCTGAAGCTAGCCCTTATTGGTTGTGGTTTTTTCCTGTTGTGTAACACAGGCAGGCATCTGCAGCACTTACAGCGGGCGTAGTGTGCCTCCTGCCCAATATACACCTGAAGCTGCCCCTTATTGCTCGTGGTTTTTTCTTTTGTGTTACACTAACAGGCATCTGTAGCACTTACAGTGGGCGTAGTGTGCCTCCTGCACAGTATACACCTGAAGCTAGCCCTTATTGCTGTGTTTTCCTGTTGTGTAACACAGGCAGGCATCTGCAGTAATTACAGCGGGCGTAGTGTGCCTCCTGCACAATATACACCTGAAGCTAGCCCTTATTGCTGTGTTTTCCTGTTGTGTAACACAGGCAGGCATCTGCAGCACTTACAGCGGGCGTAGTGTGCCTCCTGCACAGTATACACCTGAAGCTACCCCTTATTACTGGTTTTCCCATCTCCCTGCAGGCCATTAGAATGTCTGGAAGGCCAACAAGGAGAGGCAGACAGTCAGGAGCCAATAAAAGAAGGCAAGCAGGCTCTGTGTCTAGAGACAACAGTGGCGGTCGTGGACGCGGTGCATCGTCATCAGCACGTGGCCATGGGACACGCTTGTCCTTATTTTCGGCAGCTGGACGTGTTGAGCCGCATCATGCCGAAGACTTGGTAGAGTGGATGACCAAGCCCTCCTCATCCTCCTAATCCTCTCTCACCCAGGCTCAGGGTACTGGCAAAGCAGCTGCCAAAGTGATCTTTCCCTCGTATCAATGTCATCATCAGTCACTCCTTCCCTAGACCCACCATGTCCTCCTGAGGAGTCCCCCGAACTGTTTGAGAACAGTGTTGGGTACATGCTCCACGAGGATGCCCAGCGTTTCGAAGGGTCTGATGATGATACCCAGCTAGAGGAAGGCAGTAGCGTGAGAGCAGAGAGAGGGGATGCTCAAGAAGGACAGCAATCTGGCAGTCCTGTTCCGGCAGCTGCAGCATACTGCCAGATTGGCTCCAGTGATGAGGAGGGAGGCGATGATGAGGTCACTGACTTCACGTGGGTGCCTGATAGGAGAGAGGAGGAGGAGGAGGATGAGGAGGAGGCACACCTCCAATGAGGCAGGATGCCCTCGGGGGGCCAGCGTAAGGGCAGCACAATGACTGAATCACACCGCAGAGCTCCACCTGTGCAGGGCGCTGCCTCTGCCCGTTATTCCAAAAGTTCTTTGGTGTGGGCCTTTTTTGAGTCGAGTGCATCAGATCGCACCGCTGCTGTTTGTAACATATGTCTCAAGCGTATCTCACGTGGCCAAAACATCAGCCGATTGGGCACCACATGCTTGACCAGACATATGTTGACCTGCCATGCAGCTCGTTGGCAAGCCTACCTTAAAGACCCACACCAAAGAACAAAGCAAACCTCTCCTTGCTCCGCATCAGCTGGGATCTCCAACCCCACTATACCTTCAGTCCTCTCTGAAACCTGCACTGAGAGGAATGAAGGTATAGAATTAGGTGTGTCACAGCCAAGTACTTGCGGGCACTCTGCTAGCAGTACACCGACGTCCGATTCTAGCAGGCAAATTTCCCTGCCCCAGCTGCTGGACCGTCGAAAGAAGTTCACTCCCAGCCATCCACATGCCCAGCGGTTGAATGCTAGCTTGGCTAAATTGCTAGCACTTCAACTGCTGCCTTTTCAGTTGGTAGACTCGCCCCCCTTCCGTGAGTTTGTGCAATGTGCGGTTCCTCAGTGGCAGGTTCCCAAACGCCACTTTTTCTCACGGAAGGCGATTCCAGGTCTCTACCGCCATGTGGAAGGCAATGTCCATACCTCGCTGGACAGGGAGGTCAGCGGTAAGGTGCATATTACCGCTGACTCATGGTCCAGCAGGCATGGACAGGGACGTTACCTTTCTTTCACGGCCCATTGGGTCACTCTTTTGGCAGCTGGGAAGGATGCAGGACAAGGTGCAGTAGTGTTGGAAGTTGTTCCGCCGCCACGCCTCCAAAATGCTACTACTGGTTGTGACACACCTCTCTCCTCCACCCCCTCCTCTTCTTCTTCCTCCATGGCCTCTTCCTGTGCTTTGTCCTCGGAAGCAGCGGTGCTCCGTAAGCGTTCAAGGGGCTACGCAAGTAGATGCCATGCCGTGCTTGCGCTGGTGTGTTTGGGGGACAGGAACCACACTGGGGCAGAGGTTCTGTCAGCTCTGCAGGGGCAGGCCGAGAGGTGGTTGACGCCACACCAGCTTAATCCAGGAATGGTGGTTTGCGACAATGGCACCAACCTCCTCTCCGCCCTCCGACAGGGACAACTTACCCATGTGCCCTGTGTGGCTCACATCCTCAACCTGGTGGTGCAGCGGTTCTTGGGCAGGTACCCGGGCTTACAGGATGTCCTGAGGCAGGCCAGGAAAGTCTGTGTGCATTTCCGCAGATCATATAATGCCAGTGCTCGGCTGGCTGAGCGGCAAAAGGAGTTGAACCTGCCCAAGAACCGCCTTATATGTGACATGCCCACCAGGTGGAACTCAACATTGGCCATGCTGCAGCGGCTGCACATGCAGCAGAGGGCCATCAATGAGTACCTGTGCGACTACGGCACCAGGACAGGGTCAGGGGAGCTCGGGTTTTTTTCACCACGCAAGTGGGGCATGATCAGGAATGCATGCACTGTCCTGGCACCATTTGAGGAGGCCACGAGGATGGTGAGCAGTGACAGTGCATGCATCAGTGACACTGTACCTCTTGTCCACCTGTTGGAGCATACGCTGCGTGGAATAATGGACAGGGCACTTGAGGCAGAACAGAGGCAGGAAGAGGAGGACTTCCTTGCCTCTCAAGGCCCCCTTTACCCAGACAGTGTTCCTTCTGTCCCACCCATCGCACAGGAAGAGGACGAGGAGGAGGAGGATTGTGTCAGCATGGAGGTGGAGCCTGGCACTCAGCATCAACAGCAGCAGTCTTTTAGGGATGATTTACAGTCCCAACAAACCCGTGGACTTGTGAGGAGGTGGCTGCGGATCATGTCGTCCTTAGTGACCCAGAGGACTCCGGACCGAATGTCTCAGCTAACCTACGCTGCATGGCCTCCCTGATCCTGTAAAGTCTGCGGAAGGATCCTCGTATTCTTCGGATCAAGGAGAGGGACCATTACTGGCTGGCCGCTCTCCTTGATCCACGGTACAAGGGTAAGGTTGCGGACCTTATCTTACCGTCGCAGAGGGAGCAGAGGATGAGACAACTCTGGGAGGCCTTGCAGAAAGGTCTGTGCAACGCGTTCCCAGAGACTGGGAGGTTACAAACTCCTGGTCCTGGACAACGAGTTGCTGAGGCTTCGGTCAGTCATAGAAGTAGCCGTGGGGAAGGTGGCTGTCTGACCGATGCGTTCAGACAATTTTTTAGTCCGCAGCCCCAAGGTATGATCGGTCCCAGCAACCATCGCCAGCGTCTGATATACATGGTGCAGGAATACCTAGGGGCAAGGTCAGACTTGGACACCTTTCCCACCGAAAATCCTCTGGCTTACTGGGTCTTGAGGATGGATCACTGGCCAGAGCTTGCACAGTATGCAATTGAGCTACTGGCCTGTCCTGCATCCAGCGTTCTTTCGGAACGCACATTCAGTGCTGCTGGAGGCTTTGTCACGGATCACAGGGTGCGCCTGTCCACCGACTCGGTTGATCGACTGACCTTCATAAAGTGAACCAGTCTTGGATCACCACCAGCTACCAAGCACCTGAAGCTGATATAACAGAATAATTTATTTTCAAATGTCATATCCCTTCAAGACTGATGCTGATGCTGAGTGACTGTCCTGTTATGTTGACTGACTATCCTCCTCCTCCTCAATGATCCGATTCATGATGATAGCTTGGAAGAACATTTTTGTTTCTGGGTGCCGCCACCAGTGGCTAAGGCCCAATTTTTCAGCCCCTGTTTAACAAGGGCATGTAATTACAATTTTTGATGCAATGCTTTGCAACAGGGCTCATTGCTGTGCTCCATGTACAGTATCTGTGAGGGGTTGCAGTGTTGTGGCACCAGTGGCTAAGGCCCAATTTTTCAGCCCCTGTTCTACAGGGGCATGTAATTACAATTATTGATCTAATAATTCACAGCAGGGCCCATTTCTGCGCCCACCAAGAGTAACTGTGAGGGCTTACAGTGTTGTGACAACACCACCACCACCACCACCACCACCACCAAAGGCCCAATTTTTCTGCCCCTGTTCAACAGAACAATTACAATTCTTGATCTAATAATGCACAGCAGGGCCCATTCATGCGCCCACCAAGAGTAACTGTGAGGACTTACAATGTTGTAGCACCAGCACCACCACCAAAGGCCCAATTTTTCCTACCACTGTTCAACAATGGCATGTAATTACAATTCCTGATATAATAGTTCACAGCAGGGCGTTCCAGCGCCCACCAAGAGCAACTGTGAGGGCTCACAGCGTTGTGGCAACACCAACATCTAAGGGGCAAATTTCAGCAGAGTATATACGGCAGGCCCCTACTTTCAAACATCAAACTTACAAACGACTCCTACTTGCAAACGGAAGGAGACAACAGGAAGTGAGAGGAAATCTACCCCTAGGAAGGGAAATTCTCTCCTGTAAGAGTTAATATGGGAAAAAGGTGTCTCCTCTCTACCGATGCTTTATCACCAATCCTTGTTTCAATAAAAACCCCACTTTTCCAAAAACATTTGTCATTGTGACAGAAAGTGAGGTGAAATGTTCTGAACAGGGGCACATACAGCAAAACAAATGTTACAGGGGTGATAACCCTTCCCTATGTTTTCCAAAAAGCTTAAAAATAGATTTTTTGGTTAGAGCTACACTTAAACAATGTACCTGTTCAAAATTACAAACAGATTGTACTTAAGAACAAACCCACAGTCCCTGTCTTGTTTGCACTGCCTGTATACTGCTGTTCAGAGTATATAGGGCCTTTTTTTATCTTGGGTGCGGGATTCCCCTTAATATCCAAAGGGGCTGGTAATGGGCTGTGGTGGGGGGGGTGATAGGGTAGCCATGCCATTTTTCTCAAAGATTTTCATCCATATTACTGGGACCAGACATTACATTAAAGCCGCAAGCAGTTTTAAATGGCTTTACTCTTTCGTCCATGGACCGACACAGCTTCTCTATTGACAAAGTGGGTATTATCCGTTAATTAGGAGTGACTAGGCAGAAAAACTTGTAAAAAGTGTTGCATCACACCTTCTACAGTACCGCCCAGGGGGCGGACCCTCTGGTATGACCTCTCAGTCTGCATCTCGCAGATCAGTTTTTTTCTGTCTAGCAAGGAGTAGGACATGGCTCCCTTCGGGCCCATTGGTCCGGGGGAAAAAATATATATTTTTTTGCTACATTTGTTGTTTCCTGCGATCTTCGATCAACTGCCGACTGGGTGACAGGCTGGATCCTCGATCCTTGTAGTCTCCTCAGTTTCGGGCATCGAGCGTGTGCCGACCCTAGCTACGCGCTGGGTTTTCCACGACATGCCCGTCGCTTCACGGGTGGCCGGTGAGCCTACGCTCCAGGGCCTGCATCGGACCGCTCAGCTTCGGCTGACCTTACGGCCGAGTCGCAGCAGCCTGTCCGGTGAGCGTCATGCTCCAGGGCATACATATGATCGTCCCTTTTGGGTCCAATCACAGCATGCCTGGCCAACAGTCACCTTCCGTGCGCGGACGATGATCTGTTTGGAATGTCTTCCAGCATAATACATGCAGGATAGGTAAGTAAAACTCCCCTGCCTCGGCTGGGTGATTTAGCTGGACATTCCTGGAGAGATCAAGTAAGTGGTTGTGGCCCCTTTCTTCCCTCTCTCCCTGCCTTTCCCTCCTCCCTGGGCTTCTAGCTAAAGGTTGCTGGGTGCTGGGGGTCACCTAAGGGGTTCCACTGGAGTGGGGCTGGCTGTAACTAACATTTAAAAGAAATGTCATTTCTGCTTACCTGTATGTGCTTCCTCCTCCATGCTGTCGGCGGCCATTTTGGGGTGGTCCATGCCGAGTTCAGCCTCTTGTGACCGCCCGGCGGCCATCTTCCTGTGGTTCGGCCACACCCACTGGCCCCTATCAGCTGATCGGTGGCCATGTTTATCCACCCTGTATGTATATATTGCCGTTCGGCGGCCATCTTTTTGTGGGCTACAGCTGCTTGACCTCTATCTTCGGCTCGGCGGCCATTTTCTTAGAGCCCACATTATCTTCCATACAGACATTTTTGGCAACCATTTTGCGAGAGCCTCCGGCCTCTTGGGTGCATTCCACTGGTGCGAAAATTCACACAGGAAGTGCTGATAAAAGAAGCAGACTGACACAGCAGCAGTGGGACAGCATCACAGGCGCAGCACACGGCAGCATAGCAGTACCGGTCCAGGGTGGTCAGTCCTCTGGGTAACCCAGCATCTCTGCAGCGCAGGAGGGTGGCCTATTGATATCTTGCCTGGAGCCCTGTGGATGTCAGCGTGTGGTCAGCATGGCATCTGAGCCAGATGTCTTCTCCCCTGAAACACCAGATTTAGCAACTGGTGCCCCTGAGGTGTCTATGAACGCTATGACGGCAATCCTAGAGGCGTTTGCTGCTAGGGTGGAAGCAGCACACGGGAATACAGGGGGTAGTAAACGCCCCGTCCCCTGCAAGCTTCTGGGGATAATTCTGATGCAGAACCAGGTCCAGCTACGGCTCAGGGCCCAGATTCTGACGCATCAGAGACTGCAGACCGTGACTGGACAGTGAGGAGCACTCCAAGTCCAGGTCAGTACGCGAGACGGCATTGGTATCTGACCTTATTACTGCAGTGCGGGATACGCTAAAGTTGGAAAATACTGCAGAAGCAGCAGAGACTCCGGTCCACTTGGGTTTCATAGACCTGCCCACACTGCTAAGGTGTTCCCTTGTGTGTCTTTTGATAAACTCTTATACAAGGAATGGGAGAACCCACTGAGGGTCTTTACAGCCCCAAAGAGGTTTGCGGTACGGTACCCCTTTGAGGAGAGTTTTCTGAAGAAATGGACCTCTCCCCCTATAGTGGACCCTCCGGTGTCCAGACTTAATAGAGCCACCACAATTCCTGTAGAAGGGGCTCCTGTTTTCAAGGACCCTGTGGATAAGAAGGCTGAAGCACTCGCTTGCTACCTATACTCCGTGGTAGGCTCGGCAGTACGCCCGGCATTTGGCGGGGGCCCTAGTGTCCCAGACACTTACTGAATGGGCAAGATTGCTACTCCAGGGGTTAAGGAGCGAGATGCTCCTCCTGATGAGATAACATTGGCCGACCAGTTGGTCCAGGGCCTTAGGTTTGTCTGCAAGTCAGACATGGATACTATTCCCCTGCTGTCTAAAGCTTCGGTTTATGCAGTAGCAATACGCCGCCTGATCTGGCTAAAAGGCTTGTCTGCGGACAAGACTTCCAAGAAAGCCCTGTTGGATCTGCCTTTTAAGGGCGACAGACTTTTTGGGGCTTCTCTGGATGACATCATCAAGGATGCCACAGGAGGTAAAAGCACTTTGCTTCCCCAAATTAGCAAGGGTAAGGGGCCACGCCAAGGGCAAGGGCCCTCCTTTACTGCACGCAAGCGTTTTTTTCGTCCCCCTAGGGCGACAGGGAAAAGATCCCAGGCCGATAAAGCGCCTGCCCAAGGACAAAGGTGTCCTTGGTCCCGCATACCCAACAAGCCTGCGGACAAATCTGCGTCCGCATGAAGGTCCGCCCCCACCCAGCTCTCGGGTGGGGGGAAGTCTTCGCAAATTCGCGATTTAGTGGACAGCTCTAGTCTCCGACAGGTGGGTTTGCAAAGTAATCTCCTCAGGCTACAAGATAGAGTTTCTCTCTTGTCCACCGGACAGATTCATCACCTCCAATCTCCAGCAACTACCGACAAGTCGGGAGGTCCTGTATGGGGCGGTCCAGGGTCTACTGGAATGCGGGGTAGTTATTCCAGTTCCAGAACAGGAACGGGGTCAGGGTTTTTACTGAAATCTGTTTATTGTGCCGAAGAAGGAGGGGGTTCGTCCAATCTTGGATCTCAGAGCCCTCAATTGCTTTGTGAAAGTACAAAGATTTCGGATGGGGTCGGTTCGATCTGTAGTCACGGCTCTCCATCCGGGGGACTTTCTGGCCTCCTTGGACATCAAGGACGCATACCTGCATGTCCCCATATACTCCAGACACCAGAAGTCTCTGTGATTTTCTGTCGGGAAGAACCACTACCAGTTTGTGGCCCTCCCATTTGGCCTTGCCTCAGCACCCAGGACGTTCACCAAGGTGCTCGCTCCGTTTCTGGCACTTCTAAGACAGCGGGGTATCGCTATCACAGGCTACTTGGACGACCTTCTGCTGAAGGCCCCTTCAAGCTCAGAATTAGAGGTAAGCGTGTCCATTACCTGTCAGACTCTTTGAGACTGTGGTTGGATACTAAACACGCAAAGGTCAGTATGGTGCCCACTCAACGCCTAGTGTACCTGGGGTTGATTCTGGATTCCTCAGAGGCAAAGGTATTCCTCCCTGTGGAGAAGTTGCAGACCCTTCGGGGTGCAGTACGGCAGCTGACTTCCAGGAATTGGTCGTCACTCCGTTTTGGCATGCGAGTGTTGGGCCTCATGGTAGCCTCCTTTGAGGCGGTCCCATATGCTCAATACCACACTCGAGTGTTACAGAAGGAAGTTCTGTCCAGATGGAACAGATGC
The DNA here is from genome assembly GCA_029206835.1 of Rana muscosa. Lineage (NCBI taxonomy): Eukaryota > Metazoa > Chordata > Amphibia > Anura > Ranidae > Rana > Rana muscosa. The sequence continues at coordinate 553,345,229 of CM055116.1, read as the reverse complement.
CCTTCATCTATGGATTATCAAATCCGACTGAGCCACCTAGTCAGGAGATCCCTGGTATGGTGGCTGACAGCACCGGCTCTAATGGCCGGGAAGTCATTTCTTCCGGTTTACTGGATAGTGATCACGACGGACGCCAGCCTTACAGGTTGGGGGGGAGTCTGGGGTGTTCAGTCGGCGCAAGGTCGCTGGACCCCAGAGGAAGCCCTCCTGCCGATCAATGTCCTGGAAATCCGGGCGATCAGGCTGTGCCTCTTCAAATGGTCTCAGAGGCTGCAAGGGCGTCCAGTCAGGATCCAGTCAAACAACGCCACAGCAGTGGCATATGTCAATCATCAAGGAGGAACAAGAAGCTCAGCTGCAGCGTCGGAGGTCGCTTGCATCCTGAAGTGGGCACAGAGGAGCGTACCGGCACTGTCGGCCGGGTACATTCCGGGTGTGGAAAACTGGCAGGCGGACTACCTGAGCCGCCAGATGCTGGACCAGGGAGAATGGTCCTTACACCCGAAGGTGCTCCAACTCCTCTGCCAAAGATGGGGCACACCAGACGTAGATCTTCTGGCTTCCCGACTCAATCGGAAGGTATTGAGGTTTGTGGCCCGGTCAAGAGACCCATGGGCAGTCGCAACGGACGCGTTGGTGGCATCGTGGGGTCAGTATCGGCTAATCTATGCCTTCCCTCCCTTAAGGCTTCTTCCTCTTCTGCTCCACAGAGTGGAGGCAGAGGGAATTCCAATGATTCTAATCGCTCCAGATTGGCCTCAGCGTCCTTGGTACACCGATCTAGTACGTCTGGTAGCAGACGTCCCCTGGCGCCTACCACTACGGAAGGACCTGCTATCGCAAGGTCCCATACTCCATCCTGCTTTACAGTCATTGGCTTTAACGGCATGGCTGTTGAGAACCAGGTACTGAGAGACCGGGGCCTGTCAGATTCAGTAATCTCTACTATGAGAAGTGCTCGAAAACTGTCCTCTAGGAAGGTTTATCACCGCACTTGGAAGGCCTACATCTCCATGTGTGAGGAAATGAGATAGCATCCACGTACCTATTTGGTTTCCAGAATCCTGCTGTTTTTACAGCATGGGGTGGACCAAAGGGCTTGCCCTAAGTACGATTAAGGGACAGATATCTGCCCTGGCTGTCTTTTTTCAGCGACCCCTGGCGGCTCACTCTCTCGTGAGTACATTTGTGCAGGGGGTCGACATGTGGCCCCTCCGGTCGGTCCCCCGATACCTCCTTGGGACTTGAACCTGGTCCTCTCGGTGCTTCAGAAGGCACCGTTTGAGAATATTAGAGATATTCCCCTGTTGACACTTTCTCAGAAAGTGGTCTTTTTGGTGGCTGTTACGTCAGTTAGACGAGTCTCTGAGCTGGCAGCCTTGTCCTGCAAGGCTCCCTATTTGGTTTTACACAAGGATAAGGTGGTGCTGCGGCCGCAGCCTTCCTTTCTTCCGAAGGTCGTTTCGGCTTTTCATCTCAACGAAGACATTGTACTTCCATCCTTGTGTCCTCATCCGTCGAATCCTAAGGAGTCGGCGTTGCATTCCTTGGACGTTGTCCGAGCTTTGAGAGTATACTTATCTGCTACTTCCCTGTTCCGGAAGTCAGACTCACTGTTTGTTTCGGTGGCTGGTCCCAAGAAGGGCCAAGCAGTCTCGTCAGCCACCATCTCTAGGTGGATCCGACAGATAGTAATCCAGGCTTACGCCTTAAGGGGTCAAGCGCCCCCCTTTCCTGTCACGGCGCATTCGACCAGGGCAATACGTGCCTCTTGGGCTTTCCGACATCAAGCGTCTGTTTCCCAATTATGTAAAGCGGCGACTTGGTCGTCCGCTCACACTTTCACAAAATTCTACAAAGTTGATGTAGGTGCATCTTCGGATGCCTCTTTCGGCCGCAAGCTTTTGTAAGCGGCTGTTTAGAGTTGCAGCTCCTCCGTTGGAGGAGTGCTGTTTTGTGTTTTGGGGTGAAGTTTATTTTTATGCTGTTACCACCCCTCGTTTTTTCTCTGACACTGCTTTGGGACGTCCCACTTTGTCAATAGAGAAGATGTGTCGGTCCATGGACGAAAGAGTAAATAGGATTTTTTACTCACCGTAAAATCCTTTTCTCTGAGTCCATGGACCGACACAGCACCCACCCCTCCTTTTAAGTTTTTACTGCTTTTTGACGAACTGACCTGCGAGATGCAGACTGAGAGGTTATACCAGAGGGTCCGCCCCCTGGGCGGTACTGTAGAAGGTGTGATGCAACACTTTTTACAAGTTTTTCTGCCTAGTCACTCCTAATTAACGGATAATACCCACTTTGTCAATAGAGAAGCTGTGTCGGTCCATGGACTCTGAGAAAAGGATTTTACGGTGAGTAAAAAATCCTATTTTTTTCCTTTACAAATGTCATTTTGTGAAGGGACAGTTCTAAACACGGGAAACACATGCCACTTCACAGGCATACTTTAGACACCCCCCAGGTACGAAATTTAAAGGAATATTTCACTTTTTTTTTTCACTTTATGCATCATTAAAATGTCTGCTCCCGAAAAACATCAGTTTTTCAACAAATTTTTTGCATTGATACATGTCCCCTGGTGGAGAACCCGGGTCCCCAAACCCTTTTTAGGACAATAACATGCATATTAGCCGTTATAATTAGCACTTTAGATTTTGAACGTTCGCGTCCATTGTATTTAATAGGGTTCTAAAGTTCGCGCAAACTTTCGGTCCGTTCGCAGGTTCTGGTGCAAACCGAACCGGGGGGTGTTCGGCTCATCCCTACTCTATAGCAGCAGAATCCTGTTATTCCTAAATCCAGAACTTCCCTTAACCTTCTGTAGGATTTAGAGAACAGACGATGCCAATGGGCACTCTACAGGGTTAACTTTGTTGAGCAAGGAATCCTTTCCTCTGACAGGTCACCAGGCCTTTCCCGAGACAGCAATCTACTATCACTCGTCTCCTATGTGGGACCGATCCTCCCCCGGCTTCCTCTCGGTCAGAGCGGGTACCCTCACTTGGGCACCCTGGGACTCCAACGTGCTGATTGTAGACCCAGTCAATGGTACTGGGCCTACCTGGAACGTCACAGCCTCAGGCCTAAGGTGCCTGAGACTCTTCGGCCAGTCCACGCACCCCCAAGGGGCACACCCCCCCGGGCACTCCTCCGGGTACTCCTCTCCCCGGGCACTCCTCCCTAAAAATGGCGTCTGCCCCTTATATACCCTCTCCCGGCATGCACAGCAGGCAAGGCCCCACCCACTGCACGGCAGCCGAGAGGACATCCAATACCGCCACTGTGTCACCTGAAGTTCGACCCTAGGCCTAGGCAACAGTGCCACCCACAGGTCAAAGGGGAACCGTACACCAGACAATACCACAGCAGAGCAGAGTCCAGCACTAAATTCGAAAGCCTGGGCCAAACTATGGCCCATGCTGTCTCTTAAATTTGGGCATAGTGACCCCCGAAATGTAGGGGTCCGCTACATATACATAAACGTAAATATGGTATGGGTGAAAATAGACGTGGAATAAAAAGTCTCTAGAAAAATCCTAGGAGTGTTATAATGTGAAGGGTGAATAAAAGTGCTGCAGCCTTTTACTGTGCAAATAAAATATAGCAGGTGTCTCTTATTTACATACAGTGACACCTCCATGCAAGATGGCCTCTCACCTTACTGCTGTAAGGTAAAAGCATGTGTAAATAATTATTCTAATTTCCCCTGTGGGTCCTCCTATGGATGGCTGATAGTTCTCAGGTGTTGCTACCCTTATGGGTCCTTCTCTCATTTCCCAGTAGTTGATGCTCTATGGTGGATAATAGCTCCTCTATAGTGGTATAAGGATCCTCTTACACTCGCCCATTGAATAAAATACTAATTATAAAAAGCTGCTGCACAGGACAACATTTTTTTTATAATTTGTATTTTTATATTTACCATCTTCTTAGAAATCAAAAACTGTATTTCCCTTCCTACTACTTTCATTGTGTATGACCTTGTCTGGCACCCCTGGGAAAATGGCCGCCGTAAGAATTTAATACTCTCTTTTAAAGCACTGACATTTACAAAGTGTTCTAAATTTCTGGCCAATGACCTTTCCCTGCTCCCTACCTAACCTCTTAATGCCAGCTGTATGCATATTTGCGGCCTCTCGACGGGTGGGCCTTAATGCCAAGAGGCCACATATATGCGTACCAAAAATGTATACATTGCTGTGCAAAGAGCGCGCTCCCTGTGCACTCCCAGCACAGTTACCAGTGGGTAACAGAAAGGTCCTAATCGCTACTTATGATTGTTACTTAACCACTTAAGCCCCGGACCTTATTGCTGCTGATTGACCAGGCCACTTTTTGTGATTCGGCACTGCGTCACTTTAACTGATAATTGCGCGGTCATGCGACATGGCTCCCAAACAAAATTGACGTCCTTTTTTTCCCACAAATGGAGCTTTCTTTAGGTGGTATTTGATCACAAAAATAGAGCGACAATTTTGAAAAAAATGCAATATTTTTTACTTTTTGCTATAATAAATATCCCCCAAAAATATATATGTAGCGATACCTCCAACTAAGGAGGCCGCAGAATTAGATTTGGGCCCTGAGTGCAGCTCCGCCAACCCCCGGCAATAGGCTCTACCCCCTTCTGGCACAGCTAGTACTAACAATCAATGATATGTCCTATGCAGTAGAATAACTAAGCAAGGACACAGTAATGAATTGTAATAGATAAAGTGTTTTACTCATTAATTCTCTAAATGAATAAAGGGGTAACAGTAATCACAGTTCCAGATAATCACTCCTAAGGGCAGCGTCCTGCCACTCTAACAAACTATATAGTAACACACGCTACAGGTGCGCCATACGGGCGACCGTTAACTAAGTGCCCTATGGCGCAGTAATCAAACACGCTAGAATCCCCACCAGGCCTGGTTCTAATATTTAGCTTAGTCCTTCTTTCTTCACCGGCAGGTCTGTAATGGTGGTGCACTTTAAACAGAGTATAACTTTGTAATCCAAGGGGTATGAAAATAACTTGTAGGCCATGGCAGTCTATAGGCCTATATACAGCAACAGTATCTTAGCTGGGCTTACGCCCTCTCACCCGCCGGACTACGGATCCAGTCCGGGAAACTTCCACCGGTCGTGTCACCCACACTCGATCTCTCCAACGATCGGGCCCCCGATCCGACAAGGCTGTAGCTCACAAAGTCAGATGCCACCCAGGCTCGCAGAGAGGAGGGTGGAAGGCTCTTTGGTGCAGAGCAAGGCCTCAGGCTTCAGGCCTTGCACTCCGACACATCCGCACAGGAGGATCCGTCTGTGAAGTCTCGTGTCCCAAAAGAGGCCGAGCCCGGCCTCGCCTCCTCCTTTTATAACCCCTCCCATGAGTCTCTGCGGTGGGACATCACAAGAATGGGGTTATGGGTAATGTAGTTTTCTTCCCAATATAGGGGAATACCCCGCTACACACTCCCCCCACTTAAACTCTTTGGTCCCCAAAGATAAATTTTAGCAACAACTATATACAACATTGGACAATTCTGAAAACGATGTTGGGATAGGGGATTCCCACCATAACTGAGGGGTTGAATTCCCTTGCCCACAGGTCACATTATCATGGGTGGCCTGCCTAACTGTGCCAGAGAGTGAGCTGGGGTTGCCCTCCACCAAATGGACAGTGGAGGGATCCGGAATCTCAGCATTTCTCCTAGCAGTGACCACAGAGTCTTCCGAACTGTTCCCCATCTGGGGGTAGGTCAGCTTCTTAGGAGGTCGAATGACTCTTCGAGCTCTTTGCTCTCCTGGAATCTCTGGCTCTGGCGCCACAGGCTCCTCTTCCTCGGAGCAACTATCATGGGCATCTTCCCAGTAATCTGCTGAAGGACTGAAAGGGATGAATTCTGTAGCCTCTGGGTTCAGTGTTTCATCTGTGGTATCTTGGGTGACTGGAAGATCTATGATAGAAGTTCCTGGAGTTGGGGAAGACCACAGCCAATCAAGCTCTCCTTCTTCATCTCCACTAAGTTGGGAGGCTTCTCCATTTCCAGCTCGGGAGGTCTGTGACCGAGTGTGCGGCCTAGGAGTATCCAAGATAGAGGCCGGTGCAGGGGAGTCTCCCACGGAAGGTATTCTAACTGCCTCCGCAAGTGGGAGCAGGTGGTTTCGATGCCATGTCTTCAGTGGGCCTACCTTTCCCTCTGGCTTCACCTTGTAGACAGGTAGGCCCGGCAACTTCCTGCAGATGACATAGGGTTCAGATCTCCATCTGTCTGCAAGTTTGTGCTTTCCGGGGACTCCCAGATTGCGCAACAGTACTCGATCCCCGGGCTGTAGGTCTTGTACCCGGACCTTCAAGTCGTAATTTCTTTTATTCCGAGCTCCCCTTTGATCTGAGGCCGCTTGAGCTTGTTCATATGCTACTTTCAGGCTGTGTCTGAGCCTGTCCACATATCCTTTGTGGGAGGTGACTGAGGAATGGTCCAGTGAGGTGCCAAAAGCCAGGTCCACCGGTAGTCTCGCTTCTCTCCCAAACATGAGTCGATATGGGGAATAGCCTGTAGCATCACTGATGGTGCAGTTGTAAGCATGTACTATGGCTGCTATGTGTTTGCTCCAATGTTGCTTTTTCTCACTTTCCAGAGTCCCCAACATGTTGAGCAAGGTTCGGTTGAACCTTTCCGGCTGAGCATCTCCCTGAGGATGGTAAGGTGTAGTTCGAGTCTTCTTGATTCCCAACGAATCCAAGAGCTTCCGGATCAGCTTACTCTCAAAGTCCCTCCCTTGGTCTGAATGGAGTCTCTGTGGCAGCCCATAATGGACAAAATACTTCTCCATAAGTACCTTGGCCACGGTGGAGGCCTTCTGATCTTTGGTGGGGAAGGCCTGGGCATACCGGGTGAAATGGTCGGTTATCACCAGAACATTTCCTAGTCCACTCAGGTCGGGTTCGAGGCAGAGAAAGTCAATGCACACCAGGTCCATGGGCCCTTGGCTTTGTAGATGGCCCATTGGGGCAGCTTGATGGGGCAAAGTCTTCCTCTGAATGCATCGCGCACATGAGTGGCAGTACTCCTCTACCTCTGCCCTCATGCAGGGCCAATAGAACCGACTTCTGACAAGTTGAAAGGTCCTTTCAGCCCCTAGGTGGCCATGATTGTCATGCAAGGCCATCAGAACAGTCTCCCGATGTTTCTCTGGGAGGAACATCTGCCACTTATCTTCTGAGTCATCAGAGGGGCCCCTTCGGTAGACCACTCCCTGATGTAACTGCAACCTATCCCACTCTTTCCTCAGTAGGCGAGCTTCTTTTGAAGGTTGACGCATGAGTATGTTTGGATCCTGATTTTTCAAGGCCTCCAGGACCAATCTCCCCATGGGGTCTTCCAATTGGTCACACCTCAATTCCTTCTTGGACAGTCTTGGTAGGTTGTCCTCTTCCAATTGAGCTACTCCACAGTAGTGCTTGGGGACTCCCACCGTGGTAACTCCTATTTCCTCTGCTCTGGAGCATCCTCGGGCTTGGAATGCAGCTCCTTGACAAAGGGCCTGCACCCCGTCCGGTGCCACTTGGGTCCAATCTTCTATTTCAATGGTCGGGGAATGAGATCTTCTGGACAGGGCGTCTGCGTCTCGATTCCCCACTCCTGGTCTATACTTAAGGCTGAAGTTGAATCCAGACAGTGCGGCCAGCCACCTGTGTCCAGTGGCATCCAGCTTGGCCGTGGTGAACAGGTAGGTAAGGGGGTTGTTGTCGGTCTTCACAGTGAACTCTGCTCCATACAGGTAGTCTTTGAGCTTGTCTACTACCGCCCACTTGAGGGCCAGGAACTCCAGCTTGTGAGTGGGGTAGTTCTTCTCAGAGGGGGTCAGGCTCCTACTCACATAGGCAACAGGCCGCAATTGCCCCTCATGTTCTTGGTAAAGTACTCCTCCCAGACCGTCATGACTAGCATCCACGTGCAGTTCATAGGGTTTGGTTGGGTCTGCATAGGCCAAGACTGGTGCAGTGGTCAGGCTCCTCTTCAATTCCTGGAAAGCCTCTTCACACTTCTGATTCCACTGATCTCTGATGGACTCTCCTGGCCTCCTGGGCCCTGATCCATCCTCCTCTCCTTCAGTCTTGAGCAACTCATTCAATGGTCTAGCAATTCGGGCAAATCCCTCCACAAACCTCCTGTAGTAGGAGCAGAAGCCCAAGAAGGATCTGAGTTCTGTTACTGTGGTGGGCTGTGGCCAGGAGGTAACTGCCTCCAATTTCTCAGGGTCTGTGGCCACCCCTTCTTCAGATACTATGTGCCCCAGATAGTTCACAGAAGACTGGTAGAACCGACACTTCTCAGGCGAAAGCTTAAGTCCTTCCTCACTGAGTCTTCTCAACACTTTCTCCAGCCTCTCTTCATGTTCCTCCAAGGTTCTCCCAAAGACAATGACATAGTCTAGGTATACAAGGACTTCGATCAAGTTCATGTCCCCTACTGTCTTCTCCATGAGGCGTTGGAAAGTAGCTGGGGCTCCAGACAGACCTTGGGGCATCCGGTCGAATTCAAAGAACCCCACTGGGGTTATGAAAGCTGTCTTCTCCTTGTCTGCTGGGTGCATCGGAATCTGATAGTACCCACTCTTGAGATCCATAACGCTGAACCATTTGGCTCCAGACAAGCTCTGTAGGGCATCCTCTATCCTCGGAATGGTGTATTGGTCAGGTATGGTTCTCCTGTTGAGAGTCCTGTAGTCTATACAGAGCCTCAATGATCCATTCTTCTTTCGGACCACCACTATGGGAGAGGCATAGGGGCTTCTGGACTCCCGTATCACACCAGTCCTCTTGAGTTCTGCAAGTTGTTCCCTCAGATCCTCCAGATCTGCTAGCGGGACCCGCCTGACCCTCTCTCGGAAGGGCTTATCTTCCTGGAGGCGGATCCGATGGGTGGCACTCCTTGCACACCCCACATCAAACTCATCCCTAGAGAAGATCTTCTCCCATCTATTCAACTGGGCCTTGGCTCTCTCTTTCCAAGCCCTGGACAGATTCGGGTTTTCCATGGTCAGCTTCTCCCAAACATCCCCTTCTTCACCTGTCCTCTTCACTTCTGACAGGGTAACAGGGGCCGCCGGGCTCACCTGGCCTAGCAACATTCTGGCTGGGATGTCCATAGGGTCTTTGGTAGTATTCCTAGCACTCACTGGAACTCTATAATGGGCCTTCTTCAGGACCTTCAGCGGAATCACTTCCGGTATCACCTCCAGGCCTGAGGATTCACCCCTTGGGTCTGACTCCAGCATGACAAAGGGACCAGGCTGCTCCCAAGTAAGCTTCACAGTGGCCCTGAGACAGGTTACTTCACCGGGCTGCAACACTACCCCTTCTCTTCCAAGTCTCCACACCTTCCCTATCTCCTCTCCAGGGGTCTCCCGCTCTTGGACCAGCCGTTGGTAGGCTGTCTTCAGCATGGGATGGATCTTGGTAGCTGCTTGTCTTTCTTCTGTCACGAGAGGGGTCAGGAGTCTTCGGACCAGGTCCGTGTTCGTCCCTATTATAAGGGAATTCTTGTTGGCTCCAGGCGGCCTAGGACACACAACTGCCAGGGTGTCAAACACTTCGGCCTTCCCAGCCACGGATGGGTCAAAGGTCATTTGGATGGGAAGGTAGCCGTCATAAGGGAAACTCTGGGTTCCAATTCCCCATATTTCCAGCTCCTCTATCTTCTGGATAGGCAGATGACTCAGGTGCCTGTCGTAGAAGTCCCGGTATAGTAGGGTCACTTGTGCCCCGGTATCCAGGAGGCCCCTGGTGTAGACTCCCTCCACTTGAATGGGCACTATAGGGGATGGGCCTACCAGCTTCTCTGGATATGGTCCGGCAGGAGCTGCCTTCTTCAGACCTTTTCCCTTTGGACTCTCTCTTGTCCTATTCCCTTTGGACTTGAACCTTTCTTGAGCCTGGTATGCACTGACCTCCCTCCTTTTAATGGGTGTAGGAACCCGCTGAGGTGTACTATTGTTTTTCTTGGGTGGGCACCCCCTTTGGGGGGTGCCGTGCCTCTCCTGAGGGGTCTCCCCCCTTCTTCTTGGAGTATAGCTTTGTTGAGGGGTATTGCGGTTCCCCTTTTGGTGTTCTATCTCTCTTTTTGTTTTTCTTCGCATTCAGCTTGGAGTTTACTGAAGATGGTGGGCACCCGGTTGACTCCTTCACCGGGGCCCTCTGGAGTTTCCCGCCGGCTTACGGTTGTCTGGTCTCTTCTTCTTCGGACTAGAACATGTGGCTGCAATGTGGCCAACTCCCCCACAGTTGAAGCAGACTATATCTCCCCATTCTTGTAAAGGTTCGGGTGCTGAGGCAATCGGGAACAATTCCTTCCTTGGACTTTCCTTCTTCTTGGGACACTCTGTGTCTTTTGCTATCAGAGAGGTCAATATCTCTAACACCTTGGACATCTGAGTTTTTAGGGTGTCTATCTCCGCCTCTCTTTCAGGGGTCATTACTGGATTGACCAGCACCTGTGCGGGTACAACAATTGTCTTATCCTTCTGCTGGTCCTGTTGCAGCGCCTCCTCATCTCTGATAATTTTTATTAAATCAGCATAAGTCAGCAACATTCCTCCTCCCAAGGTTTTCAGGTGCAGCCAGACTGGATCGGAGCGTAGCGCTCCCTTTAAGACTTGCTTCATTCTTGCCGCATCGGCATCTTGGGGCTTCATCCCTTTCTTTAACACAATCTTGCACAGCAGCCTGTTTAGCCTTCTGACATACTCGGAAAGTTTCTCCTCCGGTTTTTGGAAAGTGTGCTCAAACTGGTAGACCGTCTCTGTCACCTTGTCTAATTGACCAAACTCTTCCTGCAGCATAGCTAGACAATCCTGCGCCGTGCACCCTGCATTCCCAAACCGGAAACTTTTCACTGCTTCTGCTGCTGCACCTTTAAGGCTTTCTAACACTCGCTGCCTCTTCTGTGCTTCAGGCACCTCCCATGCCTCCACTGCCTGTAATGCCTGCTCCACCCAGGTATCAAAGTCTTCTTCCCCTGCCGGGACAGGGAGCTTCCCTGAGAATATTTTTAGTCTCCGGTAGCTAGTTTCCACATGCACCGTACTTGTCTTCTGACATTTGGCTAGCAAATCCCCTATTGCATTTATCAGTTCTGGTGATATAGCAGTGGCCGATGCAGGTGCCACCGGGGGTGTCGCCCTGTCTTCTCTTTCAGGTGTAGTTCGGGCCGCAGCCTGTGGCGATCCCGTAGGGGATGGTTCCCTTTCTACAGTTATTGCGTGCGCCAGCCTAAATGTTCTGTTGTCTGGCGTCCGCAGACACTTGTGCTTACAGGCCTCTGGCATCCCGTCCCAATATTCCACTAATGCGTATTGATATGAGATGTTTGGGTCTGTCTTCATGTCTATCACCCACGGTGTGTGATCTGGGGACACTGAACTCATCAGTTCCTCTACCGTCTCACTTGACCATTTCTCGCCAGGGAGACTAATGGCTATCGACTGTTTTGGCTCTGTATTAGCGGCTTTGCACCACTCTTCTACCGCTCTTGGATCCATGGGGTCCATGCCGGCACTTCTGGCGTTCGCTTGCTGCATCAGGATCCCGGACGAGAACCCCCACGTGTAGCGATACCTCCAACTAAGGAGGCCGCAGAATTAGATTTGGGCCCTGAGTGCAGCTCCGCCAACCCCCGGCAATAGGCTCTACCCCCTTCTGGCACAGCTAGTACTAACAATCAATGATATGTCCTATGCAGTAGAATAACTAAGCAAGGACACAGTAATGAATTGTAATAGATAAAGTGTTTTACTCATTAATTCTCAATATGAATAAAGGGGTAACAGTAATCACAGTTCCAGATAATCACTCCTAAGGGCAGCGTCCTGCCACTCTAACACACTATATAGTAACACACGCTACAGGTACGCCATACGGGCGACCGTTAACTAAGTGCCCTATGGCGCAGTAATCAAACACGCTAGAATCCCCACCAGGCCTGGTTCTAATATTTAGCTTAGTCCTTCTTTCTTCACCGGCAGGTCTGTAATGGTGGTGCACTTTAAACAGAGTATAACTTTGTAATCCAAGGGGTATGAAAATAACTTGTAGGCCACGGCAGTCTATAGGCCTATATACAGCAACAGTATCTTAGCTGGGCTTACGCCCTCTCACCTGCCGGACTACGGATCCAGTCCGGGAAACTTCCACCGGTCGTGTCACCCACACTCGATCTCTCCAACGATCGGGCCCCCGATCCGACAAGGCTGTAGCTCACAAAGTCAGATGCCACCCAGGCTCGCAGAGAGGAGGGTGGAAGGCTCTTTGGTGCAGAGCAAGGCCTCAGGCTTCAGGCCTTGCACTCCGACACATCCGCACAGGAGGATCCGTCTGTGAAGTCTCGTGTCCCAAAAGAGGCCGAGCCCGACCTCGCCTCCTCCTTTTATAACCCCTCCCATGAGTCTCTGCGGTGGAACATCACAAGAATGGGGTTATGGGTAATGTAGTTTTCTTCCCAATATAGGGGAATACCCCGCTACATATAAAATAACATTTTTTCCACTGTTTAGTCCGATATGTATTCTTCTACATATTTTTGGTAAAAAGAAATCGCAATAAGCATTTATTGATTGGTTTGCGCAAAAGTTATAGCTTCTACAAAATAGGGGACTGTTTTATGGCATTTTTATTAATAATTTTATTTTTACTAGTTATGGCGGCGATCATAGATTTTTATTGTGACTGCGACATTATGGCGGACACATCGGACACTTTTGACACCATTTTGGGACCATTGTCATTTTTACAGCGATCAGTGCTATAAAAATGCACTGATTACTGTAAAAATTACACTGGCAGTGAAGGTGTTAAACACTAGGTGGCGCTGCATGGGTTAAGTGTGCCCTAGTGAGTGATTCTTACTGTGAGGGGGCGTGGCTACACGTGACACGTCACTGATGACCGTTCCCGATAACGGGGAACGGTCATCAGTGACAGTGTCACTAGGCAGAGTAGGGGAATGCCTTGTTTACAAAGGCATTCCCCTGTTCTGCTCTTGCCGACCGCAATCGCGGGCCTCCCGGGAACATCGAGTTCCCTGGACCCGCGGCCGCACTCGCGAGGCACGTGGGGCAGATTTAAAGGGAAGTACCTGTACGCCAATCTCCCTGCCCGTGCCATTCTGCCGACGTACATCGGTATGCGCCGGTCGACAAGTGGTTAAAGCGCTTAAGCTGCACTCTTGGTTGAGGCAGAATATGTTTGCAGTGAGTTGCCATTTCTTCTTCCTACATGGAGTAAGCATGTATGACCTCTGGTAATCCCTGAAGACGTCAGACATAAGCTGACGAAACGGCGTTGGGTAGTGTTTGAGATTTGTAATTTCCGGTCAACTGGAACGCAGGTGGAGCGCTAACCGGCGATTCCTATACAATACATGCTGATCCCTGTCTTCTTTGATGTAAGTACAATACAACGTTCTTTTTATCTACTTAAAGACCAGCTGCAGCAGGTTGGCTCTCCTGGGCGAATCACCGTCATTGTACGTCGGCCGTTTTAAGACCTCTAGGGGTGCGCGCCTGCCGCGCAAAGCCGGAGCCGATGAGCGTGGTCGGCAGCTGCAATGTCCGCCGGCCAGCTGCGATCGCTCCTGAGAGAGACAAAATGGGGATCTGTCAATGTAAACAGACAGATCCCGTTCTGTCAGGGGAGGAGAAACAGATCTGCTGTTCCTACTGATTAGAAACAGCGATCTGTCTCCTCCTCCAGCCACTACACTCCCCCCACAGTTAGAAACACCTCCCGAGGGAACACTTAAGCCTTTGATCGCCCCCTAGTGTTAACCCCTTCCCTGCCAGTGACATTTATACAGTGGCTATTTTTAGCACTGATCGCTGTATAAATGTCACTGGTCCCAAAAAAGTGTCAAAAGTGTCCGATCTGTCCGCTGCAATGTCACAGTCCTGCTAAAAATCGATGACCACTGCCATTACTGGTAAAAAAAAATTATAATAAAGATGCCATAAATCAATCCCCTATTTTGTAGACGCTTTAACTTTTGCGCAAACCAATCAATATACGCTTATTGCAATTTTTTACCAAAAATATGTAGAAGAATACATATCGGCCTAAACTGAGGAACAAATTTGTTTATTTTTTATTTTTTGGGGGATATTTATTATAGCAAAAAGTAAAAAAAATATATTTTTTTCAAAATTGTCTGTCTTTTTTTGTTTATAGCACAGAAAAAACGCAGAGGTGATCAAATACCACCAAAAGAAAGCTCTATTTGTGGGAATAAAAGGACATAAATTTTGTTTGGGTACAGTGTCGCAAGACCGCGCAATTGTCAATTAAAGCGACGCAGTGCCATATCGCAAATCCTTTCGGTCCTTAAGTGGTTAAACAATGATTCAAAATACTGCACCATGAGAGTATCCTTTAATCTCCCTCTCTATAGGGCAACATAGGGGCTTTGAATACGCTATATATATATATATATATATATATATATATATATATATACATATACATATATATGTAGCGGGGTGGTCAATTTAGGGGGAGTCTCTGATTGGTAATTAGGCTCAGACACCTTGATTTGTTAGGGGCTATGGACCATTTTTGTCCTCAGGGGATAATGCTGGTGATGAGTTCCCTGTGGCCTATGGGTGGCGCTGCCATTCTGGGCTGGGGTTGAACCACGAGCGTAGTGCTGTGCCTTTTGTGTCCCCTCTCGGCAGCCATGCGGTGTGGCGGGGAACCTGTTGTGCATGCCGGGAGAGGGTATAAAAGGAGCAGACATCTCCTGATTGGGGTCCACGCCCAGGCACCTTCAGCCTGGGTGTGCGTGTGAGGTTCATCTCCAGGTGCCCTAGGCCCAGAGGCTGTGTTCCTGTTCCATCTCAGGCACCTTTAGCCTGGGGTGAGGTACTACCCTGCCATTCCTGTCCGCCTGGGTATAAAGACCCAGGGGTTGTGGAAGAAGGCCCGGGGCCCAGCACCTTCGGCTGGGGTCCGCTAAGGATTGAGGAGTCTAGGGTGCCGCCTTGCGAGGGGACCCGCACTCTCAGAGAAGGGAGGATCATTCCGAAGGACCGATGCGGGAGTCACGGTGAAGGGTCTGTTGACTCTCTAGGGGGACATCTTCTCCTTGATAGGGGCCATGTTCTAAGAAGGAAGTTCACGTTCACCAGGTCAGTGGCAGTGGCCTTATTCACCATATTCACCAGGTCTGTGGCAGAGACCAAACTCACGTTCTGTGGCAGAGACTGTGCGCCTAGTATACTGCTTGAGAATCTGAGTAGTACCATAAAGAGCTACGTTTGTGCCTGGACCTCCTCCACACCTTGAGCTGTCCTGTTTCCTTGCTCCAACCTTTTTCCTATCCAAGAGTGTATTGTAAAGCGAGAATAAATCTTAAGTTGGAGTTTCAGCTGGTGTGGACATTCATGTTACTGGGGAGGTCAAGGACTTGTCTCTTCTCACGGTAGAGGTGAGAATCATTCTCAGGAGGACTTTGGCCCTGGCTGCAGACAATACCCAACAACAACACCGCTCAACCTCTTTACACAGGACGGTATGGGCTGATAGTGCAGTGTGCCTCTCTCTTCCTGCGAGGAGCCAAAGCTAATGCAGGTAAAGAGAGGGGTCTGTGCGCTTCATCTATATATATATATATATATATATATATATATATATATATATATATATGGATGACAGCAGCGGTTTGGATTAATTCCTGTGACCTCATGTATGACATCTTGGATTTTCCCATATGCGTAATTTGACTCCCTGTAATAGGGGTCAATTAAGTCTGGTGAGTGCATTGTGTGTCTGCATACGGGTGGAGAGGAACCTTTCCTATACTCACTGAGGATTTTAATTTACATGTGGGATCTCTACATGGACTTCACCATTTTTATGTATTTTTATCATTTAAATGAAGATTTATTTGTTTATTCACTATGGTGATTTATGATATGTAATTTATAATATAAGAGCGCGGTTCCTTTGTTTCTTTTTCAAGTTTTTCGTTGCAACATGACAAAATGTGGAAAATTTCAAGGGGTATGAATACTTTTCCAAGGCACTGTATTTTAGTGATAAAGAGGATGTGTGTTATTGTATCAATTTTTGTTGTGTGGAATCGTTTGTTCCTAGGAGCCTTTCACAGACCATGGTAGAATCGAGTCTGTTGTAAGCATAAGGGGGAAGGTTTGTATGAAGGAGGGGTATGGAAATGAAATGTAAATTTGTTTGATAAGTTTAAAAGGAGGATAAAGGATTTTGGTAGTGTGGTTGATTGATGGGAGTGGGTGAAGGTGAGAGCAAAAATTCTCTTTATTAAAAAGGGTTGTGAAAGGGCGAGGAGAGAGAGATAAGAGCATTAATTGTGGCAGAAGATGTTTCAATATTTAAAGGTAAAGCCTCGTACACACGAACGAGTTTCTCGGCAAAAACCAGCAAGAAACTTGCTGGCAGAGAATTTTTGCCGAGAAATTCGTTCGTGTGTATGGTTTCTCGTCAAGAAAAGCGACAAGAATCTCGACGAGAAAATATAGAACCTGCTCTCTATTTTCTCGTCGAGATTCTCGTCAGCCTGTTTCTCGACGAGAAAATTGTGTGTGTGTACACTTACCTTTTTGCCGGGAAGCCCGCGCATGCTCGAAATGACTTTGATGCATGCGCGGTAGCTTCCTAGGCATAGATAGGGTATACCAAGATGGCGGCGACGGCATCGAATGTGACGAGCGCATGCTCGTCGTAGTCGATGACGTCACCGCGTACGCTCCATTCAAAGAACCGCGGGTTCTTTGAATCGAGCGTGTGTACACTCGGCCGGGACAATTTTCTTGTCCAAGAATCTCGGCGAAAAAAACGACATGTTTTTTTCGACGAGAATCTCGGCCGTGTGTACGAGGCCTCAGGATGCTGGGAGAGGAAGTAAAATGTGGGTTTGAGGAAAGTAGAGAAAGGTTGAATACTTTTATAGAACGAAGAGGAAAAAATATTTTGTTGCAGGCTAAGGCCGTGCTTAAAGAACAGGATGAGAACTGTACAAGTTTATTTTAAAAAGTGTATGGAGGAAGGGTGGAAATGTTGAGTGTGTTGGATGAACATGGGAGGGAGATATAAGGAAATGAGAGGGTAAGAAAGGCAGTGTGGGAAGTGTATTCAAAATTGTATTCTGGGAAAGAGGGATAGAAGCATGGAAGATGATATTTTGGAACATATTGATGAGGAGTGTTTGGGGGATGATAATACGTTTTTTTGTGTGATGATATAGAAGAAAGTGAGATATAGACATGTGTAGCGATACCCCCAGCTAAGGGAGCCGCTGTTATAATTTTCGGGCCTGTAACACACCGCTGTCAACCCCCAGCAATTGGCTATACCCTCCCTTGGCACAGTTAGTAGGGGATGATAGGATTGTGAGGCCTGCAACTTTAGGCAACACAATCCAGCAACAAAAACACAACAAAAACACACACAGTGATGTAGCAGACACTGACCGTTTCTTCTGCACAGTAATAACACCAACAACTAGTCTGCTTAATCCTGGTACTTTTACTGAAGGAAACGATTAAACAGATTAAAACAGTACACTTTAGTATATGCAGAGCCCTGCAATAAAAGGTGTTCAGAAATAGACAGATATACAATCCTGTACACATATAACTAACAGACCCCCTTGCAGCTCTCCTCCCTCGTGGGCAAGATGGCGCCCAGAAATGTCTACACTGATAAGTCAGGCCTGACTGTAACTATGTGTGAGTTCCATAGAGAAGAATCTTCGCTAGCAAATGGTGGTGCACTTTTGAGGACAAAATTGTAATCCACAGGGATAAAGGTTGACAAACTTGGTGAACAAGGATAAAGTCACTAACGTTACTCAATGCACTGTCCCGAACAATAAACACTGGGCCTAGAGATCCTGTACTAATCTCTGAGCAGGTGCTCTCTCACCCAACCGGACTACTCCACGTCCGTATCTTCCGTTGCTGTGTCTCGGTACACAGGTTCCACGACATCCGGGTCTTCGGTCCTCTTGGAAGCAGCAGACGGATAGCACGATGCGACGTCCCTCAGGCTCCTTGGTGGAAAACCGGAGGCTCTTTAGAAACACAGGGCCTAGGCTTCAGGCCCTGTCCGGAACAACAGACTCAGCACTCAGTTCCACTTGCTGGGCGGGCGATGTCCAAAGAGACCGTACTCCGGTCCGCCCCTCAGTTAAATACCCCACCCCAGCAGTCCTTGCGCCTGGAAATGCATCCTGGGTATGGTAGTCTCTGGGTTCGTCAAGCAACACCCCGCTACACACTCCCCCCACTTAAAATCTTTGGTCCCCAAAGATAAAATTAGCATTATTTACAGACAATACAGTTTATGGCTGCAAAAGAGCTGGGCAAGGGAACCTCCCACCAAACTTGGTGAGGGAGGTTGTCTTGTCTACAGGTCATATTGGTGGAAGTGACCTGCCTAACTGTGCCAGAGAGTGAGCTGGGTTTGCCCTCCACCAAGTGTATAGTGGAGGGGCCAGGTTTCTCTATTGTCCTTCTCGTAGTCACAACAGTATCTTCAGAGCATTCTCCCATCTGAGTGTAAGTTAGTTTTCGGGGAGGGCGAATAGCTCTTTTCACTCTTTGTTCCCTGGGAGCTGAGGTATCAGGTACAATGGGTTCTTCCATTCTTCCTTCCACTGGGACAGGTGTAATGGATCCTACTGCTTCAGGGGCATCCAACTGTGGTGCAGAGAGGTACAAAGAATCTCTTGGGTCTTCAGCTGGGACCGACTCTAGGGCATCTTCCCATTCCTCAGTTAAAGTACTCGATGGAATGAACTCAGCAGCTTCAGCATTTAGGGTGCCATCGATGGTAACTTCACAGGGTGAAGGATCCATGACCATGGGTTCAGTTGTCTAAATGGGCCATAGCCAGTTCAGTTCCATTTCCTCATCTTCACTCTGGTCTGTGACATTCATCTCTCCTGACTGAGTGGTTTGAGATCTGGTGTTGGGCCTAGGGGTATTGGAGGTTGAAGGTGACTCAGGAGAATCCGGAGTAGAAGGTATCCGGACTGCTTCGGAGAGAGGCAATAAGTGGTTCCTGTGCCAGGTTTTCAAAGGTCCCACTTTCCCTTCAGGTTTCAGCTGGTACACTGGCCAGCCAGGCAATTTTTTACAGATTATATATGGCTGTGATTTCCATCTGTCAGCAAGCTTATGCTTCCCTGGAACACCAAGATTCCGCAACAGTACTCTGTCTCCTGGTTGCAAGTCATGGATCCGGACTCCAAGGTCAAAATTTTGTTTGTTCCGGGCTCCTCTCTGGTCAGAAGTGGCTTGTGCCTTCTCATAAGCCAGTCTTAAGCTTTTTCGCAGCCTGTCCACGTATCCCTTGTGTGAAGCAGCCGATGTATGGTCTATCGAAGTACCAAAGGCCAGGTCTACAGGTAGTCTCGCTTCCCTACCAAACATTAATCTGTAAGGGGAGTATCCAGTGACATCACTAGTTGTGCTATTATAAGCGTGCACTATGGCAGCTATATGCTTGCCCCAATGTTGCTTTTCCTCGCTGCTCAGGGTCCCCAGCATATTCAACAAAGTTCTGTTAAACCTTTCTGGTTGGGCATCTCCTTGTGGGTGATAAGGGGTTGTGCGAGTCTTCTTTATGCCTAGGGAATGCAATAACTTCCAGATCAGTTGACTCTCGAAATCCCTCCCTTGATCCGAGTGAAGGCGTTGAGGTAGTCCGTAATGTACGAAATACTTCTCTACGAGTATCTTGGCCACAGTGGAAGCCTTCTGGTCTTTGGTTGGAAAGGCCTGTGCGTATCGGGTGAAATGGACGGTTATCACCAGAACATTTCCATGTCCACCCAAATCAGGTTCCAGACAAAGAAAATCAATGCATACCAAGTCCAAGGGCCCTTGGCTTTGTAGGTGGCCCATTGGGGCAGCTTGATGAGGCAGTGTTTTCTTTTGTATGCAGCGAGCACATGAGTGACAGTATTCCTCCACTTCAGCCCGCATACAGGGCCAATAGAATCTGCTCCTTATGAGCTGAAAGGTTCTCTCTGCTCCTAGGTGGCCATGGTTGTCATGTAGGGCAATCATAACAGTCTTTCGGTGTTTTTCCGGCAGGAATAGCTGCCACTTGTCTTCTAGGTCATCGGAGGGGCCCAGTCGGTAGACCACCCCTTGATGCACCTGCAACCTGTCCCATTCATGAGAGAGTCTGTCCGGATCCTGGTCTTCTAAGGCTTCCAAAACCAATCTTCCCAATGAGTCTTCCAGCTGGTCCCGTCTTATATCCTTCTTTGATAATTTGGGCAGGTCCTCTTCACTAATCTGAGTTACATCACAATAATATTTGGGCACTCCAACAACTGAGACTCCAATTTCTTCTGCCCTGGATCCTCCACTAGCCTGGAGCTCTGCTCCCTGACACAAAGCCCGTACCTCCTCTGGGGTTACCTGGGTCCAGTCTTCTGCCATGCAAGTGGGAGCATGAGATCTTCGGGACAAGGCATCAGCATCTCGGTTTCCAGTCCCAGGCCTGTACTTCAGGCTGAAATTAAATCCTGAGAGGGTTGCCAACCAACGGTGTCCGGTGGCATCCAGTTTTGCTGTGGTTAGAAGGTAAGTGAGTGGGTTATTGTCTGTAGTGATGTCACGAACATAAAATTTTCCGTTCGCGAACGGCGAACTGCCGCAAATGTTCGCGAACGGGCGAAAGGGCGAACCGCCATAGACTTCAATAGGCAGGCGAATTTTAAAACCCACAGGGACTCTTTCTGGCCACAATAGTGATGGAAAAGTTGTTTCAAGGGGACTAACACCTGGACTGTGGCATGCCGGAGGGGGATCCATGGCAAAACTCCCATGGAAAATTACGTAGTTGACGCAGAGTCGGGTTTTAATCCATAAAGGGCATAAATCACCTAACATTCCTAAATTGTTTGGAATAACGTGCTTTAAAACATCAGGTATGATGTTGTATCGATCAGGTAGTGTAAGGGTTACGCCCGCTTCACAGTGACAGACCAAACTCTGACAGACCAAACTCCCCGTTTAACGCACCGCAAACAACCGCAAACAGTCCATTTGCACAACCGCAAGGCTTTAATGTTTTTTCTATGCAAAATTATCCAGCCGATCGCTTTTGGTCTGTTCACAATGAAGCAACGACCTTATCATCTGGGGTGTGCCAACATTGCCATTGCCAACACACTCATAGAGGTGGTCGCTTCATTGTGATACGCAAGCCCCTTCACCACAACAAGGTAACGATCACGAAGGGGAATTGACACATGTATGTGTTTTTTTTTTTGTTTTCTTTTTGCAGCCACAGTGCAGCACCAGAGGCCAGAAAAATTAGGCATGAAAAATTAGGTATTGTTGTAGCAGCGGCCAGAAAAATTTATGTTTTTTAGGCAGAAAGTGCCCTAAAACATTGCGGCTTGAACCCTAGTTGGTGGTGGATAAGTCACACAAGTCATCCGGCATGCAGAGATAAAATACAGCAGCGTGTGGACCATTTTTAGCCCAAGGCAGCTCATCTCATCGGGCCTTTTTTAGTCAAATGTATCGCCCAATGTCAGTCCCTTCGGGATCCATGCCTCATTCATCTTAATAAAGGTGAGGTAATCTAGACTTTTTTGACCTAGGCGACTTCTCTTCTCAGTGACAATACCTCCTGCTGCACTGAAGGTCCTTTCTGAAAGGACACTTGAAGCGGGCAGGCCAGAAGTTCTATCGCAAATTGGGATAGCTCAGGCCACAGGTCAAGCCTGCACACCCAGTAGTCAAGGGATTCATCACTCCTCATAGTGTCGATATCTGCAGTTAAGGCGAGGTAGTCTGCTACCTGTCGGTCGAGTCGTTCTCTGAGGGTGGACCCCGAAGGGCTGTGGCGATGCGTAGGACTTAAAAAGCTCTGCATGTCCTCCATCAACAACACGTCTGTAAAGTGTCCTGTCCTTGCCGGCGTGGTCGTGGTAGGAGGAGGATTACTTTCACCTCTTCCCCTGTTAGATTCCCCTTGTGCTGTGACATCACCCTTATACGCTGTGTAAAGCATACTTTTTAATTTATTTTGGAACTGCTGCATCCTTTCCGACTTCCGGTAATTCGGTAACATTTCAGGCACTTTCTGCTTATACCGGGGGTCTAGCAGCGTGGCCACCCAGTACAGGTCGTTCTCCTTCAGCCTTTTTTATATGAGGGTCCCTCAACAGGCACGACAGCATGAAAGACCCCATTTGCACAAGGTTGGATGCCGAGCTACTCATGTCCCGTTCCTCGTCCTCACTGATCTCACTGAAGGTCTGTTCTTCCCCCCAGCCACGTACAACACCACGGGTACCAGATAGGTGACAACGAGCACCCTGGGATGCCTGCTGTGGTTGGTCTTCCTCCTCCTCCTCAAAGCCACATTCCTCCTCTGACTCCTCTTCCTCAGACTCCTCTTCCAGCGTTGCCGCAGGTCCAGCAAGCGATGCTGATAAGGCTGTTTCTGGTGGTGATGGTGACCACAACTCTTCCTCTTCGCGCTCATCTACGGCCTGATCCAGCACTCTTCGCAGGGCACGCTCCAGGAAGAAAACAAATGGGATGATGTCGCTGATGGTGCCTTCAGTGCGACTGACTATGTTTGTCACCTGCTCAAAAGGACGCATGAGCCTACAGGCATTGCGCATGAGCGTCCAGTAATGTGGCAAAAAAATTCCCAGCTGCGCAGAGGCTGTCCTAGCACCACGGTCATACAAATACTCGTTGACGGCTTTTTCTTGTTGGAGCAGGCGGTCGAACATTAGGAGTGTTGAATTCCAACGTGTCGGGCTGTCGCAAATCAAGCGCCTCACTGGCATGTTGTTTCGCCGCTGGATATCTGAAAAGTGTGCCATGGCCATGTAGGAACGCCTGAAATGGCCACTAGACTTGTGCACAACGGAAAAATTTGTTTAGTTTCGGTTCGTTTTTTGTGCACAACGGAAAAATTTGTTTAGTTTCGGTTCGTTTCTTTTCGGTCCTGTTGATTCGTAATCATTCGTAATTTTGCTAGACGGGATTTTTCGTGTTCGGACTAATTCGTATATTCGCAAGCGTCATTTTTCGTTGAATTTTTAGTTGATTTATAATTCGTACTTTCGGTAGGGTACGTTGTTTTTCTTTGATTCTGGACAACACTCCTACTTTCGTAACTTTTTTTGGGTTCGTTGATTCGTAATTTTCCGTGTCTCTCTCACAACGACGCTGCCTATTATGCCTAATGTGCTTCGAATGGATTTGTACTTTTCTAAATACATTGCGGTTATTTGTAACGATTCGAAATCTCGTATTTTACTTTCGTTTTTTACATGTGGCTATAGCCTCCGCCCCTGTACACCATTTTGAGAGGGTTCAGCACGGTGAGGGAGAAGCAGAGAGCAGAGCAGAGTGTTATTGTGCTTCGAATGGATTCGAAATCTCGTATTTTACTTTCGTTTTTTTATGCGGCTATAGCCTCCGCCCCTGTACACCATTTTGAGAGGGAGTTCAGCATGGTGAGGGAGAAGCAGAGAGCAGAGTGAGTGTTATTGTGCTTCGAATGGATTCGTACATTCGTAACTTTTTTCATAACGAATTATGCCGAAGACATTCGGGCATTCGCTATTTTGCGGTATAATTTATTTCGGATTCGGTTTTATTCGTAATTGCTTTGTTCGGAAATTCGAATGCTTCTGAATGTCCGAAAGTTGCTAAATTCGGACGAATTTCGATTCGTTACGAAACGAATTGCACAAGCCTAATGGCCACACACCTTCCTGGCCTGCTTGAGGACGTCCTGTAAGTCTGGGTACTTATGCACAAAGCGTTGTACAATCAGATTCAACACATGTGCCATGCACGGCACATGTGTCAACTTGCCCAAATTCAATGCCGCCAACAAATTGCTTCCGTTGTCACACACCACTTTGCCGATCTCCAGTTGGTGCAGAGTCAGCCACTGATCCACCTGTGCGTTCAGGGCGGACAGGAGTGCTGGTCCGGTGTGACTCTCTGCTTTCAGGCAAGTCAACCCCAAGACGGCTTGACACTGTCGTATCCAGGATGTGGAATAGCCCCTGGGGAGCTGGGGGGGTGCAGTTGATGTGGAGCAAGACGCAGCAGCAGAAGAGGACTCAGCCGAGGAGGTTATCGAAGAGGATGGAGTAGGAGGAGTAGAGGAGGTGGCAGCAGGCCTGCCTGCAAGTCGTGGCGGTGTCACCACCAACTCCTCTGCAGAGCCACGCATTACATGCTTGGCAGCCGTCAGCAGGTTTACCCAATGCGCAGTGTAGGTGATATACCTGCCCTGACCGTGCTTTGCAGACCAGATATCAGTGGTCAGATGGACCCTTGCCCCAACACTGTGTGCCAGACATGCCATGACTTCCTTTTGCACAATAGAGTACAGGTTGGGGATTGCCTTTTGTGAAAATAAATTTCGGCCGGGTACCTTCCACTGCGGTGTCCCAATAGCTACAAATTTTTTGAAGGCCTCAGACTCCACCAGCTTGTATGATAAAACCTGGCGAGCTAAGAGTTCCCACAAGCCAGCTGTCAGACGCCGGGCAAGGGGGTGACTCTGTGACATTGGCTTCTTACGCTCAAACATGTCCTTGACAGACACCTGACTGGGCAGATGAGCAAGAACTGCTCAAGGCGAGAGACGGAGTGGCGGATGGTTGAGAGGGGGCAAGGAGGACAGCAGTGGTTGACGTGGCTGAAGAAGATGCTGGACCAGGAGGAGGAGGGTGGCTTTGAGCTTGTGTGCTGCTTGTACTCGTCATCATGTGTTGATCCCATAGGCGTTTGTGATGTGCGATCATGTGCCTTCGCAAAGCAGTTGTACCTAGGTGTGTGTTGGATTTCCCACGACTCAGTTTCTTTTGGCACAGGTTGCAAATGGCATCGCTGTTATCAGAGGCAGACACACAAAAAAAATGCCACACTGCTGAGCTTTGCAATGACGGCATTCTGGTGGTGGCAACAGCATGCGTTGATTGGCGTGCTGTCTGGCTGACCCAGGGTGCCGATACATGCTGTCTGACTGTGCCACTAGCTCCTTGCGACGACCTCCCCCTGCTTCCAACTCGTCTCCTCCTCCTCTCTGTCTCCCCATCTGAACTTTTCCCCCTGTTCTTCTTGTCTTCGAGCGGGCACCCACGTGACATCCACGGACACATCGTCATCATCAACCGCTTCACTTGTATATGACAACTCAGCAAAGGAAGCAGCAGCGGGTACAACATCATCATCATCACACCGTACGTCCATGTGTGTAATGCTGCCTGACTGAGACATATCCCTTTCATCTACATCCTCTGGCAATAATGGTTGCGCATCACTCATTACTTCCAACTCATGTGTAAATAACTCCGCTGACAGATCAAGTGAAGCAGCTGTGGTGCTAGTGTTGGTGGTGGCGGCAGGCGGGCGAGTGGTAACTTGAGAGGTGCCCGAAGCTGAGCTGGAGGAGGATGGTGCGTCAAGGTTCCCATCGGAAGCTGTAGAAGATTGGGTGTCCTGTGTTAGCCAGTCAACTATGTCCTCAGAACTTTTTGAGTTCAGGGTACGTGGCCTCTGAACACTGGGCATTATTCTAGGGCTAAAGAGAATCACAGCACCACGACCACGACGGCCCCTAAGGGGTGGCCTACCTCTGCCTGTCATTTTTTTTAGATTTGTTTAGTTAGTACTATGCCTAGCTATAGCTTTCCCTATTAAATCAGCAGCAGATACACTGTCCCTCCTCTCACTAAGACTGCACACACACGCCGGCAGACAACTGCAATTAGATTACAGAGGGAAAAAAATAAAAAAATTATTTACTAGCCCTAAAAAGGTATTTTTGGGGTGCTGTCAGGAGTGGACGCTGTCCTTACAGCAGATATCAGATGAGTCTTTCAGGACTGGAGTGGACACTGATTACACACACGCCGGCAGGCAACTGCAATTAGATTACAGAGGGAAAAAAATAAAAAAAATATTTACTAGCCCTAAAAAGGTATTTTTGGGGTGCTGTCAGGAGTGGACGCTGTCCTTACAGCAGATATCAGATTAGTCTTTCAGGACTGGAGTGGACACTGAATACACTGGCCTAGCTATAGCTTTCCCTATTAAATCAGCAGCAGATACACTGTACCTTCTCTCACTAAGACTGCACACACACGCCGGCAGGCAACTGCAATTAGATTACAGTGGAAAAAAAATTAAAATAATTATTTACTAGCCCTAAAAATGTATTTTTGGGGTGCTGTCAGGAGTGGACGCTGTCCTTACAGCAGATATCAGATGAGTCTTTCAGGACTGGAGTGGACACTGATTACACACACGCTGGCAGGCAACTGCAATTAGATTACAGAGGAAAAAAAATAAAAATAATATTTACTAGCCCTAAAAAGGTATTTTTGGGGTGCTGTCAGGAGTGGACGCTGTCCTTACAGCAGAGATCAGATGAGTCTTTCAGGACTGGAGTGGACACTGAATACACACACGCTGGCAGGCAACTGCAATTAGAATACAGAGGAAAAAAAAAAAAATTATTTACTAGCCCTAAAAAGGTATTTTTGGGGTGCTGTCAGGAGTGGACGCTGTCCTTACAGCAGAGATCAGATGAGTCTTTCAGGACTGGAGTGGACACTGAATACACACACGCTGGCAGGCAACTGCAATTAGATTACAGAGGAAAAATAAAATAAAAAATTATTTACTAGCCCTAAAAAGGTATTTTTGGGGTGCTGTCAGGAGTGGACGCTGTCCTTACAGCAGATATCAGATGAGTCTTTCAGGACTGGACTGGACACTGATTACACACACGCTGGCAGGCAACTGCAATTAGATTACAGAGGAAAAAAAAAAGCAGACTGATGTACTCGCCCTAAAAAGGTATTTTTGGGGTGCTGTCAGGAGTGGACGCTGTCCTTACAGCAGATATCAGATGAGTCTTTCAGGACTGGAGTGGACACTGAATACACTGGCCTAGCTATAGCTTTCCCTATTAAATCAGTAGCAGATACACTGTCCCTTCTCTCACTAAGACTGCACACACACGCCGGCAGGCAACTGCAATTAGATTACAGAGGGAAAAAAATTAAAATAATTATTTACTAGCCCTAAAAAGGTATTTTTGGGGTGCTGTCAGGAGTGGACGCTGTCCTTACAGCAGAGATCAGATGAGTCTTTCAGGACTGGAGTGGACACTGAATACACACACGCTGGCAGGCAACTGCAATTCGATTACAGAGGAAAAAAAATTAAAAATATTATTTACTAGTTCTAAAAAGGTATTTTTGGGGTGCTGTCAGGAGTGGACGCTGTCCTTACAGCAGATATCAGATGAGTCTTTCAGGACTGGAGTGGACACTGATTACACACACGCTGGCAGGCAACTGCAATTAGATTACAGAGGGAAAAAAAAAAAGCAGACTGATGTACTCGCCCTAAAAAGGTATTTTTGGGGTGCTGTCAGGAGTGGACACTGTCCTTACAGCAGATATCAGATGAGTCTTTCAGGACTGGAGTGGACACTGAATACACTGGCCTAGCTATAGCTTTCCCTATTAAATCAGCAGCAGATACACTGTCCCTCCTCTCACTAAGACTGCACACACATGCCGGCAGGCAACTGCAATTAGATTACAGAGGAAAAAAAAAAAGCAGACTGATGTACTCGCCCTAAAAAGGGCTTTTTGGGGTGCTGTCAGGAGTGGACGCTGTCCTTACAGCAGAGCTCAGATGAGTCTTTCAGGACTGGAGTGGACACTGAATACACACACGCTGGCAGGCAACTGCAATTAGATTACAGAGAGAAAAAAAAAAGGCAGACTGATGTATGTAGTAGCCCTAAAAAGGGCTTTTCGGGGTGCTGTCAGGACGCTGTCCTTACAGCAGAGATCAGATGAGTTTTTCAGGACTGGAGTGGACACTGAATACACTGGCCTAGCTATAGCTTTCCCTATTAAATCAGCAGCAGATACACTGTACCTTCTCTCACTAAGACTGCAGCTTCAGAATGAATCTAAAATGGATGCTGTCCAGGAGGTGGGAGGGTCTGGGAGGGAGGGTATGCTGCTGATTGGCTGGAATGTGTCTGCTGACTGTGAGGTACACGGTCAAAGTTTGCTCAATGATGACGAATAGGGGGCGGACCGAACATCGCATATATATGACGGCCGCGGCGAACGCGAACAAGCTATGTTCGCCGGGAACTATTCGCCGGCGAATAGTTCGGTACATCTCTAATTGTCTGTTTTAACCACAAAGTCAGCTCCATATAAGTAGTCCTTCAGTTTGTCCACCACAGCCCACTTCAAGGCCAAAAACTCCAACTTGTGGGTGGGGTAATTCTTTTCAGCTGGGGTTAAACTCCTACTCACATAAGCAATGGGTCTTAGCTGCTCTTCATACTCCTGATACAATACTCCTCCCAAACCATCATGGCGAGCATCCACGTGTAATTCATAGGGCTTTTGGGTGTTGAAGACAGATGGAGAGGAGGATGACTCAGGCCCCAGGAAACCGGGAGAGTCAGTGGAAGACCAGTGGACTGGAAGGTGTGAAGAGGCTTTCATTAAGCTGAAGGAGGAGTTTGACCACTGCCAAGACATAGGCAGTGGTCAAACTCCTCCTTCAGCTTAATGAAAGCCTCTTCACACCTTCCAGTCCACTGGTCTTCCACTGACTCTCCCGGTTTCCTGGGGCCTGAGTCATCCTCCTCTCCATCTGTCTTCAACAGCTCATTCAGAGCTGGTTTTTGCAAACCCCTCCACAAACCTGCGATAGTAGGAGCAGAACCCCAGAAATTACCTAAGCTCAGTCACTGTGGTGGGCCGAGGGCCAGGAGGTGACTGCCTCCAACTTGTCGGGATCTGTAGATACTCCTTCTTCAGACACTATGTGTCCCAGGTAATGGACTGAAGACTGGTAGAAATGGCACTTCTCCCGGGAGAGCTTGAGTCCCTCATCACTGAGTCTCTTCAATACCTTCTCTAACCTCTCCTCATGCTCCTCCAGAGTCTTCCCAAAGACGATGATGTCATCTAGGTATACTAGGACTTCAATGAGGTTCATGTCCCCCATCGTCTTCTCCATCAGCCACTGGAAAGTGGCAGGGGCTCCCGACAGACCTTGAGGCATACGGTCGAATTCATAGAACCCCACCGGGGTAATGAAGGCTGTCTTCTCTCTGTCTTCCGGGTGCATTGGGATTTGGTAGTACCCACTCTTCAGGTCCATTACACTGAACCATTTGTCTCCAGACAGACTCTGCAGAGCATCCTCTATTCTTGGGGTGGTGTATTGGTCAGGTATTGTCCTCCTGTTGAGGGTCCTGTAGTCTATACAGAGTCTCAATGACCCATTCTTCTTCCTGACTACCACAATTGGAGAGACATATGGGTTCCTGGATTCCCGGATAACACCAGTTCTCTTGAGCTCTGCAAGTTGCTCACTGTCATGTACCTGGGTGTATTTGAACCGGGATCTTCCTGGTCCCACAGCTGCAGCCTTACCTGTTGTGCTACGGAGCAGATCTAGACTTTTGGAAATGTCCTCTCAGTATTAAGCATTACCTTGGACTCACTAGCCCCACCTGCTGCCAGCTGTGGACAATTTTCAATCAAAGTAGCCCATAAAAAGGAAGTGATGCTATCTCTCAGCGCCCGTTTGTGTGGAATAACTCCCTGGGTGTTGTGACTGCTTTTTGATCTTGATTTTCGTGTTGAACTTCTGCTTGAATTCCTGACTACTCTCTAGCCTGCTGATTTTGTACTTCACTGCCAGCTTGTGTATGACCTTTGCCTGCCTGACCACTCTCTGGATTTCGATTGTGTACCGTTTTGCCTGATCTGTTGCCAACCTAATCTGCCTGACTACGTTTTCGCCTGAATCCTCAGCACACAAGTTCCACTTCGGACACTACCTATCACAGGTACCTTACATTACAAATGGGCCACAATGACAGTGGACCCTGCTGAGATTGTTAAGGCGATTTCACGTCAGGGACAATTGATTGGAGCTCATGAACAGCATCTTTCTTCCCTGGGCGCCAAGTTAGATGAACTTTGTACTATGCTTAAATCTTGTTTGCCTGCTTCCTCTGCAACGATCCAGACTCCGGATCCTACTCCTGCTACGATCCAACCCGCCTCTTCTGTACCACCCAAACTTCCCTTGCCTGACAAATTTGGTGGTGATATGGAGGACTGCAGAGGCTTTTTAAATGTTTGCCGTTTGCATTTCTGCAACAACCCTGGGACCTTTAGCACTTCGTCTGCCAAAGTGACTTTTGTAATTTCCTTGTTAAAGGGGAAGGCCCTGGCCTGGGTCTCTCCTTACCTGGAATGCAATGATCCTGTGCTGCAAGACGCTGACAAATTTCTGGCTTCTCTCCAGACTGTATTTGACAAGCCAGATAGAGCTTCTGCAGCTGAGTACTCACTCTTGGACATGCAACAAGGCACCAGGTCTGTGGCACAATATGCTATTGAGTTTCGTACCCTTGCTGCTGAGACTACGTGGGACTCAAGGGCATTACGTGCAGCCTTCCGAAAAGGTCTTGCAGATCGCATCAAAGACGAATTAGTCTATAAGGATTCCCCAGAAGACCTAGAGAAATTCATAGAGCTCTGTGTTCGTCTGGATGTCCGGTATCATGAAAAGTGCAAAGAGAGACTTAGAACTCACAAGTTTCCTAAGCCAGTTTACCGTTTGGCCCCTAACTTCCAAGCACCACCTCAGCCAGAACCTGAAATCTCAGTTTAACCAAAGGCACCTGTGGAACCCATGGATGTAAGCCGTCTCTACCTAACTGAGTCTGAGAAACAAAGGAGGCGTGCATTGGGCCTATGCCTATACTGTGGACTTAAAGGACATTTATTATCTGTCTGCCCTTCCCGTCCAGTAAAAGGCAGGGTCTAACCAGTGTTGGAGGGAGCTGGCTTAGACCTTACAGGTATATCCTCCAAGACCAAGATTACCATTCCTGCAATTATCCATTTACCCTCTAAACTTGTCTCCTGTGAGGCTTTTGTGGATTCTGGAGCTGCTGGCATATTCTTGGACTACACTTTTGCTAAAAAAAATAATATCCCATTTGTTCCAATATCTAGACCCCTGAACATTACCACCATGAATGGACAACACTTGGGAGATGGCATTTAGAAATTTGAGACTATGACAATCACCCTTCAGGTAGGCATACTCCACAAAGAGGAAGTTGTCTTGTCTCTTATTGATTCTCCACTTCTGCCTGTTATCCTTGGTTACCCATGGTTACAACAACATAACCCTTCTTTTGATTGGGAAAATGGAGAACTAACCTCTTGGGGGTCGTTCTGTCATTCAAACTGTTTGTCTCAACCCAAAAGACTTTCTGCTTGTATGTTGGCTTCCGTGGCCCTCCCACCTACCTTGCCTCATGAATACCATGCGTTTGCAGATGTATTTTGCAAGCAAAAGGCAGAGGTTTTACCTCCACATCGTTCTATTGACTGTGCAATCAAATTGATTCCTGGAGCACCTCTTCCCAAAGGAAGGAATACATAAAAGACAACTTGGAAAGAGGTTTTATCCGACCCTCTTCTTCTCCAGTAGGGGCAGGTTTTTTCTTTGTTGAAAAAAAAGATGGGGGTCTTCGACCATGCATAGACTATCGAGGGTTAAATCAAATCACCGTAAAAGACTCCTACCCTTTGCCTCTCATTCTTGAACTGTTTGATGTACTTAAGGGGGCTGTTATCTTTTCCAAGCTAGACCTACGAGGGGCTTATAATCTGATTCGAATTAAAGACGGGGACGAGTGGAAGACAGCATTCAACACTCGTAATGGACATTTTGAATATCTGGTTATGCCATTTGGGTTGTGTAACGCCCCTGCTGTCTTCCAACGTTTCATGAATGAAAATTTTCATGATTTCAGCAACAGTTTTGTGATCATCTACTTGGACGACATTTTAATCTTTTCCAAGACTTCTCTAGAGCACATCTCGCATGTAAAGCAGGTATTGAAACGACTGAGAAAAAAACATTTTTACGCGAAGATTGAGAAATGCAGTTTCCATCAAAGCCGTATTCCTTTCCTTGGATACATTATAAGTGCTGTCGGTTTCCAAATGGACCCTCAAAAACTTTCCGCTGTCTTGCAATGGCCCCAACCGAACACTTTAAGAGGGCTCCAAAGCTTTCTAGGGTTCGCAAATTACGCTTCATCAAAGGTTTTGCCTCCATTGCGGCTTCCTTTACTGCTATGACTAAGAAAGGTACAAATTGCAAGGTATGGTCCTCAGAAGCAGAATCGGCTTTCCAGCAATAAAAAAAGACATGTTCAGCAAAGCTCCAATTCTTCAGCATCCAAATCCCGATCTCCAGTACATAGTTGAGGTTGATGCCTCTGA
This sequence comes from Rana muscosa, assembly GCA_029206835.1. Taxonomy (NCBI): domain Eukaryota; kingdom Metazoa; phylum Chordata; class Amphibia; order Anura; family Ranidae; genus Rana; species Rana muscosa. Next base: position 553,312,827 of record CM055116.1, on the reverse strand, counting down.
GGTAGGAGCAGGTGCCGTGCTCTCCCAGAGACAGCCTAAGTCCGGTAGAATCCATCCAGTAGCATTTTTTTCTAGAAAGTTTTCTCCAGCGGAGATGAATTACGATGTTGTGAATCGAGAACTACTGGCCCTCAAATTGGCATTGTCTGAATGGCGACATCTTCTGGGAGGGGCTCCCAAACCTTTTTCTATCCTCACTGACCATAAAAGCCTACTGTATCTTCAGACTGCAAGACGTTTGAACTCACGTCAGGCTCGATGGGCTCTGTTTTTTTTCCCGTTTTAATTTTGTTCTTTCTTATGTTCCTGGGCATAAAAACAAGAAAGCCGATGCTCTTTTCAGACAGTTCGCTACCTCTGAAGAAGACCAACCTACTGAGCAGTATATAATCCCACCTCACAAAATTGTCGCACAGATCTCTACAGCTACAAGAAACCCAGAATCGTGTTCCCCAAGGCTTGAAGATACCACCAGGTCGCCTGTTCGTAGCCCCTAGCCTCAGAAAACCTGTACTCCTCTGGGCACATGATGGTGTGTTATCTGGTCATCCTGGTGTCACCATCACTCTTAAGACCTTGCAGCGTCATGTCTGGTGGCCTCATATGAAAAGGGATGTTACTGACTATGTGGCTGCATGTCCAACTTGTGTTGCTAATAAAGTACCCCGTACATTGCCTACTGGACTGTTACAACCACTTTCGGCACCTCGTCAGCCTTGGACCCATTTGACTATGGATTTCATTACAGACTTACCCAAGTCCGAGGGCATGACTACTATATGGGTCATAGTGGATCGCTTTTCCAAAATGTCTGATTTTGTGCCGCTCCCGGGATTACCTACAGCGGAAGCAGTGTCTACTCTCTTCCTTTCCCATATTGTGAGAGATCATGGCATACCTACCAATGTCGTCTCAGACCGCGGATCCCAGTATGTTTCCTGATTCTGGAGAGCGTTCTGCAAGAAACTGGGAGTAATGCTTTCACTTTCTACCTCACATCACCCTCAAACAGATGGTCAAACCGAACGCATGAACCAGACCCTAGAAACCTATCTTCGACATTATGTCAATGCCTTACACTCCAACTGGTCTGAGTATTTGCCTTTAGCTGAGTTCGCCATTAATTCCCGTTGGCACAGTGCTCTTCATACCACACCATTCTACGCAGCCCTAGGCTATCACCCTCAGACTTTTCCCCTACTTCAGCCGCCTTCTGGTGTACCAGCAGCAGATCAGCGGGTGAAAAATATTCTGCTACATTGGAAAAAGATTTGCTTATTACTACGGAAGTCAGCAGGCAAGTATGCACTTTTTTCCAACAAACGAAGACGCCATATACCTCCATATGTGGTGGGAGACAGAGTTTGGCTATCAACCAAATATGTGAGACTGAAACAACCTTCTACCAAATTGGGCCCTCGATTCAATGGTCCTTACAGAATTATTGCTCGAGTCGGGCCAGTCTTCTATCGGTTGAAATTACCCTCCTCTCTCCGGATTCATCCTGTGTTCCACGTTTCCCTCCTCAAAAAAGCCATTTTCAATCGCTTCTCCAGAACGCAACAGCTACCTCCTCCTGTTCTTGTTGATGGACAAAATGAGTTTGAAGTCTCCAAGATTCTTGTTTCTAGAAGACAGGGTCGTGGCCTTCGGTATCTGGTTCATTGGAAGGGATATCCTGTCACAGACCGTTCCTGGGTTCCAGCCAAAGATCTGCATGCCCCTTCTCTTATTCGAGACTTCCATGCCTCCTTTCCCACTAAGCCCCACTAGGCCCCCGGAGGGGTCCACTGGGGAGGGGGCCCTGTCATGTACCTGGGTGTATTTGAACCGGGATCTTCCTGGTCCCACAGCTGCAGCCTTACCTGTTGTGCTACGGAGCAGATCTAGACTTTTGGAAATGTCCTCTCAGTATTAAGCATTACCTTGGACTCACTAGCCCCACCTGCTGCCAGCTGTGGACAATTTTCAATCAAAGCAGCCCATAAAAAGAAAGTGATGCTATCTCTCAGCGCCCGTTTGTGTGGAATAACTCCCTGGGTGTTGTTACTGCTTTTTGATCTTGATTTTCGTGTTGAACTTCTGCCTGAATTCCTGACTACTCTCTAGCCTGCTGATTTTGTACTTCACTGCCAGCTTGTGTATGACCTTTGCCTGCCTGACCACTCTCTGGATTTCGATCGTGTACCGTTTTGCCTGATCTGTTGCCAACCTAATCTGCCTGATTACGTTTTCGCCTGAATCCTGAGCACACAAGTTCCACTTCGGACACTACCTATCACAGGTACCTTACACTCACGCAGATCTTCCAGATCAGCCAGGGGGACTCTCTCCCTAAAGGGTTTGTCTTCCTGTAGGCGGATCTTGTGAGTGGCACTTTTCGCACATCCTACATCAAACTCTTCCTTGGAGAAGATCTTCCGCCACTTCGCCAACTGGGCCCGGGCCCTCTCCTTCCATGCCGGGGGTAGCGCCGGGTTCTCCAAATTAGGTTCCCCTCCTTCTTCCTTCTCTAAGTCGGGCAAGGCAACTGGGGTAGCGGGATTCACTTGGCCCAACAGCATCCGGGCTGGAATCTTCACAGACAAGTCAGTGGTGTTTCTGATGCTCACTGGCAACCTGCCGTTTGCCTTCTTCAGGACTCTCAGCGGGACTACTTCGGGGATTACCTCCAGTCCTGGGTGGGTACCCAGAGGGTCTGGTTCCAGGACTACAAAGGGGCCAGGTTGCTCCCAGGTGAGTTTCACAGTGGCTCTCAAGCAGGCTACTTCACCAGGCTACAAACACTCTCTCTTTCTTCTCCAGTCTCCAAAATTTCCCCACCCCCTCTTCTGGGGCCTTCTGCTCCAAGATCAATCGCTGGTAGGCCAACTGCAACTTGGGGTGGATTCTGGCTGTTGAGACGCCCTGCTCTTATACTAGAGGGGCCAGTAGTCTCCTGACCAGGTCAGCGTTTGTTCCTATTATCAGCAAACTTTTGTTGGCCCCTGGTGGGGGGGGACAGACTACTGCCAGGGTGTCAAAGACATCTGCCTCTCCTGCTACTGAGGGGTCGAAAGCCAATCTAATCGGGAGGTTATCGTCATAAGGAAAGCTCTGGGTGCCAATTCCCCATATTTTCAAGTCTTCTAACTTCTGCAAGGGCAAATGTCTCGGATGCTTTTGGTAGAAATCCCAATACAGGAGGGTTATTTGAGCCCCTGTATCCAGAATCGCCTTCGTGTAGACTCCCTCCACTTGAATGGGGACCACTGGGGAGGGTCCCACTAACTTGGCTGGAAACTTCTTCGGGGAGGCCTCTTTCCCTGGGCCCATGGTTTTGACCTTTGGTGTTTTTTTTATTTTCCATCTTTTCCTGGATCTTAATCCTTGTTGGGCCTGGTATGCATTGATTTCTTGCGATTTTTAGGGTGTTACCTCCAGGTGAGGGGTATTAAGTGCTTTTGATGGGGAATTATTCCCCTCACTTGTTGGATATTCTTGCTTTCTTATTCCAATGGAGCTTGCTGGAAATGATGGGCACCCGGTTGACTCCTTCACTGGGGGCCCTCTGGAGTTTTCCGCCGGCTGGCGGTAGTTGCCTCGGGTCTTCCTTGGACTGGGGCACACTCGCCCAAAAGTGGCCAACTCCTCCACAGTTAAAGCAAACAACTTCTCCTCTATCCCGCGGGGAGACTGGTTTTGAAATGCTCTGGTACAGGTCTTTCCTGACTTCTTCTTTTTCTCCAATTCCTGAGTTCTTGGCCATTAAAGAGGTCAGCATCTCTAATACTTGGGTCATCTGCGACTTTAAGACCTCCACCTCCGAGTCCCGTTCAGTAGCCATGGCGGATCTGACCCCAACTGAGGGGGGAGTAGTGGGCTTCTCGGTCACCTGTTGATCTTTCAGCAGAGCCTCTTCATCCCTTATTATTCGCACAAGGTCCGGGTAGTTGAGGAACATGACCCCTCCAGTGGTTTTCAGATGGAGCCAAACTGGATCAGAACGCAATGCTCCCCTTAAAATCTGCTTCATCCTAGCCGCATCTATGGCTTGTGGCAGCATCCCCTTCTTAAGGAATATTTGGCACAGCATCTTGTTTAATCTGCGAACATATTCAGACAGTCTTTCTCCTGGAAGTTGAAGGGTATGCTCAAACTGATAGATTAAATTGACCACTTTCTCCAATTGGCCGAACTCTTCCTGCAACATAGTTAAATAGTCATAGGCAGTACAAGCAGCATTGCTGAACCTAAGGTTCTTCACGGCTTTAGCAGCAGCACCCTTTAAACTTTCCCTTATGCGCTGCTTCTTCTGGGCTTCCGGTATTTCCCATCCTTCCACAGCCTGCATCGCCTGCTCCATCCAAGTGTCGAAATCCTCTTCCCCAAGTGGTACAGGTTGTTTCCCTGAAAAGATCCTGAGCTTCCGGTACCCTGCCTCTACATGTACAGTACTACTCTTCTGGCACTTCGTGACAAGATCCCCTGAAGCATTTAAAAGTTCAGGGCCTATAGTGGTTAAAGGTGTCCCCGAGACTGTCATCTCTTTGGAACTCTTTGGAATTTTGGGTGACTGCGGAGGTTCCTTCTTTATGGCCTTTGCGTGCACCAAGCGGTACGTCTTATTGCCCATGGACTGCACACTATGCCCTTTAAATTCTTCCGGCATTTCATCCCTCCACTCTATCAGCACGAAGGTGCAGGAGTTCTCTTCCTCTGACCTGAGGTCAATTAACCATCCTCTATGGTCCGGGAACAAGAGCTCTATGAGCTGTTCTATGTCACTCCCCGACCAATCCTCTCCGGGGAGTTCAATCATTGCGGTCATGTCCAGGGAGGCATTGACGGATAAGCACCACTGGGTCACCGTTAATGGATCCATGCCGGTACTTCTGGCAGGCTTGATTGCAGTGTACAGGTATCCCGGACTCTGAGCCCCCACGTGTAGCGATACCCCCAGCTAAGGGAGCCGCTGTTATCATTTTCGGGCCTGTAACACACCGCTGTCAACCTCCAGCAATTGGCTCTACCCTCCCCTGGCACAGTTAGTAGGGGATGATAGGATTGTGAGGCCTGCAACTTTAGGCAACACAATCCAGCAACAAAAACACACACAGTGATGTAGCGGACACTGACCGTTTCTTCTGCACAATAATAACACCAACAACTAGTCTGCTTAATCCTGGTACTTTTACTGAAGGAAATGATTAAACAGATTAAAACAGTACACTTTAGTATATGCAGAGCCCTGCAATAAAAGGTGTTCAGCAATAGACAGATATACAATCCTGTACACATATAACTAGCAGACCCCCTTGCAGCTCTCCTCCCTCGTGGGCAAGATAGCGCCCAGAAATGTCTACATTGATAAGTCAGGCCTGACTGTAACTATAAACAAAAACCTTTTTCAATCAAGACGATTGAAAAAAGAGGAGGCTCATGAACAGTTAGTACAAAAATATCAAAATAGATTTATTAGATAATGTAATATGACATGGTAACGTGGACTATATCCAAGGAACTGGACAACATGTATAAAATGACCAGAATCAAAAATGTAACTGACCAGACACTGATGCACACACACAACAGGACAGACATAAAATGACTATAAACAAATAAGACACGTCCGGACGCCAGGTCATTTAGGGAGAGGTTTCAAAAATGCAATAATCAAAAATAAATGGCAACAGCACAAGGCTGTATATGTGCCAAGAGACCACCCACTAAAGGCCCTGGAAGCTCGAGCCCTAATAATTGGATAATGGGGGAGAGGAAGAGGAACCAGCTGAATGGATCCACTGGGGAATGGCTAAAAGCTGAAGTCCTGTATCACCAATAGGTGATATGGTGGAGAAAAAAACCACGGATGAATGAAAACAGTCTGAATGTTGAAATGCTAAGACCATCAACTATGTTCCTGGAGGCGTGCAAAGGACATGTGCAAAGTTCAAACTGGGGACAATTATGCTGCAGACAGAAAACGTTCTCACTAGCAGTAGTGGCTGAATACACTGGGATAGCCTGACTGTAACTGTGTGAGTTCCGTAGAGAAGAATCTTTGCTAGCAAATGGTGGTGCACTTTTGAGGACAAAATTGTAATCCACAGAGATAAAGGTTGACAAACTTGGTGAACAAGGATAAAGTCACTAACGTTACTCACTCAATGCACTGTCCTTCCGGTGTGCATATGCAAACTCTAACGGGTGAGTCCCGAACAATAAACACTGGGATCCTGTACTAATCTCTGAGCAGGTGCTCTCTCACCCAACCGGACTAGTCCACGTCCGTAACTTCCGTTGCTGTGTCTCGGTACACAGGTTCCACGACACCCGGGTCTTCGGTCCTCCTGGAAGCAGCAGACGGATAGCATGATGCAACGTCCCTCAGGCTCCTTGGTGGAAAACGGAAGGCTCTTTGGAAACACAGAGCCTAGGCTTCAGGCCCTGTCCGGAACAACAGACTCAGCACTCAGCAGGTGCCATGGCGGATCTGACCCCAACTGAGAGGGGAGTAGTGGGCTTCTCGGTCACCTGTTGGTCTTTCAGCAGAGCCTCTTCATCCCTTATTATTCGCACAAGGTCCGGGTAGTTGAGGAACATGACCCCTCCAGTGGTTTTCAGATGGAGCCAAACTGGATCAGAACGCAATGCTCCCCTTAAAATCTGCTTCATCCTAGCCGCATCTATGGCTTGTGGCAGCATCCCTTTCTTAAGGGCAATTTGGCACAGCATCTTGTTTAATCATATTCAGACAGTCTTTCTCCTGGAAGTTGAAGGGTATGCCGGGTAATCAGGAGGCAAGTGTTCAGACAAATATCAGGAGCAAAAGGTCACAGGTAGCTTCAGATCAGACAGCACCGGTCTGAAGCATTCCAGGGGTTTAAATTTACTATTTGGCGTGCATCGGCACGCGCGCGTACATGCGCCCACGCGCACAGGCACACCATCGCGCACAGGCGCACGCGCCCGCAGTCTGGGACGTGAACCAGCGCGCACAGGAGCATGCACAACACGTCCAGCAAGGTGAGTTCTGTGACAGTGCCCCCCCCTTAAGGGCAGCCTCCGCATGCCCAATTGGGCAATTTTCGCGGCATGGGATCTTTTGAAGGCCTGCATAAGTTCTTCAGCTTGTATGCTGCTTTCGGGCTCCCATGAATTATCCTCTGGTCCATAGACCTTCCATTTTATTAACCACTTAACAACCACCTGACGCCGAATAACGGCGGCAAGGTGGTTGCTGAAACTCTGGGAGGACGTTATATAACGTCCTCCCTTAGAATCGTTCCTGCCGGACCCGTAGCAACACAGATCGCGGTAAAGGGCCAATGACAGCGGCCCTTTACCACGTGATCGCGCCGTCCAATGACGGCGCGATCACAATGTAAACACAGCTGGGTCAGGGCAAGTTCATCTCACTCCTCACCTCACACCGATGCAGCGTGAGAGGAGAGGAGAGACATCAGTGCCACACAGTGAGTTTTAGCTGTGCCCAGCTGTGCCCAAAAGTGCCCCAATAGTGCCACCT